>CP126894.1:86430000-86575000 GCA_030440675.1 Furcifer pardalis | reverse complement strand
TGGGAGGCTCAGTGGGAGCAGCGCTTTGGGCACGTTGCAACCGCAAGCTGCTTTCCCTGCAGCTTCCTTGCCAAAGAGAAGCGCCTCCCAGCAATACCGGAGTCCCACTTCAGCAAAAAGCAAAAATAAAACATGGGTTAACTTTCGTTTAAGAAATAAAAAGGATTAAATAGTGCTACCATATGAAGCCCTTCTCCTGGGGTTGCTGTGTATAAAATAAGATGGGAGCTTTGAATGTGGTGGTACAATATTTTAAATAAATTCCATACCATACAGCGATGGGATGTAACAGGTTCTCACCAGTTCTCCAGAACCGGTAGTAACTTTTCTCAGTGTTCCGGAGAACCGGTACCAGCATTTTTGAGGGAACCACCTTCGGGGCTTACCTTTTCACTGGTTCCCCCACTGTGCATGCGCACTAAGCACTTAGTGTGGATGTATGCCTACAGTGCTTAGCGCGTATGCATGGCCTCCTTGCTGTCCTCCCAAGCTGGGAGGAGGAAGAGAAGCTGCTAGCCTGAAGCTCCCTATAGCCTGCTCCCCACGGTAAGTGACTCACCTTTGGATGTGGTGTGTCTGTGTGTATTTTAATGTGTATTTAATACCTTTACCTATATTGACGTACTACCACAGTTCCTAAAAAGGCCTGGCTTGGGTTTTTAAGTAAAGTCTTGAGGTGTGTGTGTGTGCTTATTTTTTTTTATTTTGTATTTTTTCCTTTGGCCCTGCCCACATCATGATGTCATGATGTTAGCTCCACCCACACTGTGATGAAATCACGGTGGGGTAGTAAAATTTTTGACATCCCACCACTGATACCATATTCTTCTTGTTCCGCCGAATCCGAATATTGGCAATCCTCATGGCAATCAGTAATGAAGACTGAGTGAGAATATAATGCAGTGGCCTGACGTCTGCCTTCCGCATTGCAGCATGGCATCACTGATCCAGTTCTGCAAGTCACTTTCTGGTCCTGAGCCCTTTTGGCACAGAAAGTCCTCATGGGCCTCAAGCCATTATTGATGAAGCTGCTGCCCTCCATCAAGATGGATTCAAGTGGGATTTAATACACTTGGGGACCATCACACTTCCCTGTGGACTTCGGCACCCAAGCCATTAGTCTTCAGGGTTGCCAGATTAGTTAACCGCTGCCTAACACTACATTGACTCCCCGGCAGTAAGGTCTACTCTATTACCACGGCATGATAACCGAGCTGGACTATTATACCATACCTTATACTATAGGAAGGCAAATTATAAATCCTTCATCAGCTATCCTGCATGTTTGTAACACTTGTGAGTAGGTGTGTCATACCAACTACCACTTTTCTGTACAGGGCACAAGTGGTTTGACAACCGTTGCCTCCAAAATTTTGAGATACTATGCCTCTTCTGCTAATCATAATAATTTCTTGTCAGAAATTATTCTGGGTTGAAAGGATATTTACTGGAGAAACTGCTCAGGGGTTCCCAAATGAGGCTTCTTTCATCTCCCCAAGATCGTTTCCTACCCAAGTGATCCCTGTTTATCTACTTGTAATTTCTTGCTTTTTAACTGCTAGATTGGTAGGATCTAGGACAGAGACGGGTGCTCAAACCATCATGCAGTACCTGGGACTTGAGATTTGCCAGCCTTCCAGCTAACAAGGCGAGCTTCTTAACCACTGAGCAACTGCAGCCCCTTTCTCTTCTGCTCACTCCATTGTTTAGGGAAACATGTCTCCCTCTTTCCTTCTGGTGAGACATGTAAGGTCAGGCAACAATTAAGAAAGTTTCATTTATGCCTAGAACGTCTTGTTGTCCATACCTGGGTTTTTTTTAATATAGAATTATTGGTGATGCAACTGAGATTACCAAGGCATGAACCAGTGCCATCAGGGACTTCCCTCAAGGAATGGGCACAGCTGGGCAATCTGTGTAAGATGGTAAAAAGTAGATCTGACCATAGCAGATTTCTGTTTCTCCATAGAGAGAGCCAAGTCTAGAACAATGTTCAATCCTGAACATGATCATTCATGAGGAGTGTAATGCTGTCAAGACTGGATTGATTAGCTTCCAACCTATCAGAAGGTACTCTCTAGTCAAGAATAAGATCTCATCTTTTCTGGTTTCAACTTCCACTTGTTAGCCCTCACCCAGTCCAATATCACAACCAGGCTATGGCCTAGAGTCCAGACAGTCTCGTCTGCTGAAGATGTAACTGAGAGAGAAGAGTTTTGTATCATCAACATATTGATGACAATGCACCCCAATTCTCCAGATGACATATACCAGTGGCTTCATAGAGATATTAAAAAGCATTGAGAAGATGAATGACCCCTGACGGATCTCATTCTGGTGGACTCAGGGAGTTGACACAATCTTCCATAGCTGCAGCTTCTGGATACAATCCTCTAGAAAGGAATGTAGCCAACACAAAGCAGACCCCCCAATTCCCAACCCCTCTAGCCTGTCCAGAAGGATACCATAGTTAGTATCAAAAGCCACTGAGAGTTCAAGGACTAAGATACATATTGCATGTTCCACCCGATCTGGCTGGTTTACAAGCATAAACCACCAGCACAAAAGTTTTATGTGGGCTTCCTGAATGCGTGCAGATCTCTGTAAATTGGAACGAATCCTATGGTAGTGGGATAATGTGAGTGTGTTGTCCTTATACCCATAATTTGAATTAATTAGTTCAGTTACTACCTAGTGAGATTAATAAGCATTCTCCTAAACTTAGCCATTTCTAGGGCTGTAGGTTTTCATCTGGGTCTTCAAACAGGGAAGAAACACAATGTCCAGAACAAGCAAATGGGAGGGGGTGTTTTTCTCTAGCGCAGGAAGGTGCTGTCCTACCCCTCTCTCATCTACAAATGTCGAAACACCCTTTATCTTGTAATTTGTTTATTTAGATAATAGTCCCTTTAAATAACCACATGAATAAACACGTCTTAATAATCATCACTTATTCCTTCTCTTCCCTTTTTTCTGCCATCAGCCTTAGTAACTCCTACTTGTGTGTTTTAATCCCTTCACTCAGCCTTGAATAGAATCCACATAGCCAAACCTCAGTTATTTAGCTCCAAACCACTCAGCTTGAATTGATTTAATGAGATTAAAATAATAGTGTCCAAAGGATGTTATTCATTACTAGGTTTTTAATTCATTCAACATGATTTATCTCTCTTTTTATCACTTCTCTCTTTCTCAGACTATCAGTTTTTTATTCAAACCTACCCTTTCTATGACCTCTCTATTTTAGCCCTTTCAAAAATCTAACCCTCAAATCTCCTGGTTTTCCCCAGCCATTCAGAATCATTCTTACCATCATTCCATGCTCCTCACTGACCAGTGATGGGATGTCCCCGGTTCCAGATGGTTCCCTGGAACCGGTAGGACCAATTCCGGAGGGTTCTCCGGGAGGGGAGTCCACTTTTGAGGCGTCCGGTTCTGGACGCCTCACCGAAAGAAATTTTTTTTTTAAATCGGAGCTAAAATGGCTCCAATTGACTGCGCATGCGCAGAAACTCAATCTAACGCATTGCGCATGCGTCAGATTGAGTTTCTGCGCATGCGCAGTCAATTGGAGCCATTTTAGCTCCAATTTTTAAAAAATTGTTTTAGAGTTTCAGGACGGCGGCGGCGGCACCAGCCCTCTGAGGAGGGCACCTCCCCCATGGCACGTTGAGGGCTGCCTGGGCCGTCCGCTGCCGACAAGCCCCATGCCCTGGGGATGCCAAGCGTGGCGCACCGCTGACGCCTCCTCCTCCGCCGGGCGCCTGTGGGCTGGGTGCCTGCAACCGCCGCCCGCTGCCGCCGGAGCTGCCGCTGGCTGCATCCCTGTGGCCTCCTCCTTGGGCCGGTCCCTTTTTAGCCCGGCTGCGGCGCCTGGCGGAGGAGGAATCTGCAGGCGGCAGCGGTGCGGCATGGGGACGGCCCAGGGAGGCTCGGCAGCTGCGGCTGGAGCCACCGCCAGAGCCACTGCTGCCCGCCGCCCCTGGCCGTGGCCGGAGCTGGGCTAAAAAGGTATCGGCCCGAGGAGGACGCCACAGGGGTGCAGGCAGCTCCGGCGGTGGCGGCGGCGGCTATGGACACAGTCGGGGTGCCAGGTCCCAAGAAAGGTAAGCGAGGGGTAATTTATTTGTGTTTTGGGTGGGTGGTTGTTTTTATTTTATTTATTTATTTATTTGTGTCTGGGTGGGTGGGCTGAGAGGGAGGGGTGTGTGTGTGTATGTTTATTTTTATTTTTTATTTATTTTTATTTTTGGCCCCGCCCATGACGTCATGACGTCGGCTTCGGCCATGATGTCATGATGTCATGACATTGGCCACGCCCATGACGTCCGTGCCGTCATGGCGTGGTAGTAGAATTTTTGTCATCCCATCACTGTCACTGACCCTTTCTACCATAGACATACTAAACCAATGCATTTCCATTACCATATAAACAGTGCATTTAAACATAAATGGGCATCACATTTACAAATGAGCAATTATTTAGGGCAGTGTTCTCCAAATGTCTGGGAGGCCACATTAGAGTAGGTAAAGGTAAAGGTTGCCCTTGCTCAAAAGCCAGTCATATCCGACTCTAGGATTCAGTGCTCACCTCTGTTTACAGCCAAAGAGCCAGGCGCTGTCTGCATCTGAAGATGTTTCCGTGGACATGTGGGAGGCATGCCTCGGCAATGGAGTGCACAGAATGCTGTTTACCTTTCCACTGAAGTGGTACCTATTTATTTACTTTCAATTTCTTGCTTTTGAACTGCTCGATTGGCAGGAGCTGGGACACAGACAGGAGCTCATTCCTTTGTTCATTACTTGGGTCTCAAACTGCTGACCTTCCAGTTGTCAAGTTCAGCGTCTTAAACCACTTGAGCCATCACAGTCCCTTAGAGTATCCAATGCCTAAAGAGGGCCATATCTTAAATCAAAATGTAAAATAATTATTAGCCTACCAATTTAAACTAAAAGTAAACATTCAGAGGTCAATTAAGAAATGTTAATGTGGATATTGGTGTTTGATTGGAAATATAAAACTTTTTGCTAAAAGAAAGAAAGAAATGTAATGTTATGGTGCCTGAGTTCTGCTGTCTAACAAAGCAGCCAGAATAGCCAAAAGGGGACTGACAGAAGGAACCATGGAGGTCAATAAAAACAGTGTGCTATTGTGCTTTTTGTAAGAAAAGGACATGAAAGACAGCAATAGATAGTGTTGCTTGAGACAGGAACATCAGTGTGGGTTTTAAGGATAACGTCTGAATATCTGTGTGCATGTTGATTGGCTGCTTCTGCCTTGTATATGTGCCATATGTTTTTTTACTTGTGTTGGATTGTAGAAACATTTGGTACCCAAAGCCTTCAAGAGGAACAGTTTTCCTGAAGACAATGCTCTCATCAAGGCTGAAGGACCTGATTGAAAAACTGGTGTCTGTTGTGAAACATGCAGCCACTGAGTACAATATTGGAAAAAAAGAAAGGAAAAAAAAGAATGAATGCAGAAGAAAGAAAAAGATGCCTGTTATTTGGCTGCACAAAAGATGTGAGAGAACATTGCAAAGAACAGTAACAGCATGGTGAAGACTGCAGTAAGTAGAGCTGAGCAGAGAATGGGGAAAAGATGAGTGATGGGCAGCAGCCGGTTCGCACCGGTTCGCCAGAACTGCTAGTAGCTTTTCCCGTATCCTGGCGAACTGGTAGCAGCTTTTGGGGAAACCACCTCAGGGGCTTACCTTTTCACCAGTTCCCCCACTATGCATTTGCGCCTACAGTGCTTGATGCATATGTGTGCCTACAACACTTGGTGTGCATGCATGCCTACAGCGTTTGGTGCACCTACAGCACTTGGTGTGCATGTGTGCCTACAGTGCTTGGTGCACATGCGCACCTACAGCACTCTGCCTGCTGAGCCAAGCAGCCATTTGCTGCTTGGAATGTGGCAGCGCAGCGCGTCGGGCAGCCACGTGCGGCCATGGAGGAACTGGAGGCTGCTGCTGAGCCCCTCAGTGGCCTCCTTGCTGTCATCCCAAGCGGGGAGGAGAAAGAGCAGCTCCTAGCCTAAAGCCCTCTACAGCCTGCTCCCCAGGGTAAGTGACTCACTTTGGGCGTAGGGTGGATGGGTGTAATTTAATGTGTATTAATGTGTATTTATTTTTAATGTGTATTTTTATGTGTTTTATGTGTATTTAATTTGTATTTTATGTGTTTTTATGTCCATTTAAAGTGTATTTAATGTGTATTTATTTTTAATGTGTATTTTATGCATTTTTATGTGTATTGTTATGTGTTTTTGTGTCTATTTAATTTTATTTTTATGTGTACTTATTTTTATGGGTTTTTCCTTTGGGTCTGTCCATGATGTTGGCTCCGCCCATGATGTCATGACATTGGCTCTACCCACGATGTTGACTCTGCCCACAGTGTGGTAGTAAAAATTTTTTGGCTGCCCACCACTGGAAAAGTTCAAAAATTTGTGTGGTTAAAAGTCTTCGTGTGTATGTGTGTGAGGAAAAGAAACACAAAACGAGACCAAACCTGCCAGAACAGCACTGCAACCTATCTACTTACCAGATCCCCAGCTTGCTCAGAATGCAGATATTGGACTGAAGTTCAGCAACATCAAGAGAGTCATAGGCTTTTTAAAGAGTGTATTTTTTAACGTTGATGCCTGAGAGTGTTTCTTCATTGTTATTCTCTGAACAGACATCTCTTAATCCTTTGCTTTGCTCTTCTGGTATTAGGTCTGCCTTGCTTGCTTCATTGCAGTGTTTTGCTTATGGAGCAAAGCAATTGATTTCAGTGAGTAGTATTGTTTCTTGTTGCTATTCTGTAGTGCAGAAACATCCCAAAAAATTTATATCTGCTTGTGGCTACCCTCCAACAGCCATCACTAGTGACATTTAAGCAGAGAAAGAATAATAAATGAATATTGGAAATATGCATTGATGGGTGTGGAACACAGTGGTTTCAGCATAATCCCTAATGCCATCCATTCTGACAGATTACATTCATTATCTGTACTGACTGAGGAGTTATTGATAGCAAAGTTACACATCAATTCTTTGTAGGGTTATCACCTCATTACAGCCTACTGAAATCTGTTTCAGACTTAAATTGTGCAGGGCACTTGTTCTTTTTCCTTTTTAAAAAAGGGCTGATTTTGTTGGCTTTTTCTCCTGAACAAAAACCCTGCAGACAGAGGACATGCAGTCTAATTCTATATGCAATAATTTTGAGGGAGATCCTATTAACCTTAAAGGGACCTACAAGCAGGTAAGTTAAATACAAGTGTAGTTTGTGATACAGCCTAGAAAAGTGGGCTATAAAAATCAACTGGATCAACTGTGTAGAAGTAAGCTTCACTGATCTCAGTATGCCTTATTTCTGAGTGGACACACATTTTTCTGTCAATGGGTCTGTCAATGGATTTGTCTGGAAGTCCTCCAACACTATTCTAAAAATACAGAGCAGGACAGGAATAGTGAATGCTATGCATGTGAGTGAATCACTGAATGGCCTTGCCATATAGCAAAGGTCAACAACTTGTGGCCCTCCAGTGAAATGTTATTGATCTAAATCTCCTGTCAGGCCAAACCAGAATAAGTGAGAGATTATGAGAGTTCTACTTTGACAGTATCTGTAGAGCCATAAACATTGCTGTCCCAGCCTGACAGATATGGCTAAGTGACCTGCAACACATCTGGTACAGCATCAGCAAAAGACCAGAATGGGTAGGTGCAGAATTATTGCTACATATTGCACACAATGCTGTACATCCAACTGCTTACAGGATTCAAAAGGGCTGGATTATATGAATCCTAAACTTAGGACAAAATGCTGTCATCTTAAATTGGATCAACTGTATTGACATGGAGACTGTGGTTTGAACAGAACCAGAATAAAAAGATGTAGACTACTTCTTCAGGTGCCGTATCCATTCTGGATATTGGCTATAATCATGGCAATAGTCTTCCCATTCTTAACGCCTCGGAACAGTTCTTCCGAGAACATGCCACACCAGTCTCTCAGGTTCTTCAGCCATGAAGTCCAGGGCCTCTCTTCTCAAGGATCTTTCCTTGAGAGCAATTTGGTGTATTCTATTATTTATGTTGTTCCTCATAATATGGCCAAGATATTGGAGCTTTCTTTGCGTATGGTCTTGTTCTTTATCCATTCAGTGCAACACTTTTGCATTAGTTACACGATCAACTCATGATATCCTTAGCAGCCATCTGTAGATCCACATTTCAAAAGCTTCAATTATCTTTTCAGATGCTTTAGTCAATATCCAAAGCTTTGACTCCATACAGCAACACTGGGAATATGTAACATCTCACTATTCGAATCTTTGTAGCGAGAGTTAGATCTCTACTGTGTAATAAATGTTTCATGTTTATGAATCTTGCTTTTTCTATTTGTATTTTAATCGCTACCTTGGGATCTCAATTATCATTTAACATACTCCCCAAATAGACAATTTTATCCACTCCTTCAATTTCTTGTGTTCCTGCCATTAGCTTACCGCGGTTGGTGTAATTATTCTGTCATCGTCGGCTGCAACTTGTATCCAAGTATACATTTTTCCTGGTAACAGGAAAAATGCCACTGGCATTAATTTATTTAAGGTGGATCACAACATGCCATGAAGTGACCCACACACCATGATCATGGAGCCATCTACTGCAGCATGTATAAAATGAGACATGCAGGATTTAACACAGGAACTGCAATGGACTTCCCCAATCTTGAGGATATTAACAAGGTGCACCTTCACAGCAGTCCATCTGGCATGGCCTCTTCCGCCTCCATGACCATTGGGAATCAGGATAGTGAATTGGTTCCTCCCCTGCTCATTTTGCCATTGGGCCCAATATGATGGTTTCCAGTAGCATTTCCTCCACTGAGGGGACCATTACCCCACCTAAAGGGGCTCCTCTGCCCGTAGTCGTTGGCCCCTTTAGTGAGTCAGGTTATTTACTGACACCCAACATTCGGCGTTGCGTTGCTAGCTGTACGGTCTACTCCATTACTGTAGAAGGATGTCTGACAAGAAACTAAATTATTCTGTAGATCAATGGCACGTCTTTGAAGATCAGACTGTTGCATAAATGCAAAGCTTCTGGATTCATCTGGTTTTTAGACTTCAGACTATAAAGATAAGAATGATTTTCCCACCCAAGTGGTCTAAATTCTTGCATTAAAAACTGCATCATTTGCTTGTCTATTTCTTATATATTTCAGATTGCTCACTAACTCAGGTTTTCTAGAAAGTGTCAAAAGCATGATGTCAAATAATAATATATTAAAGTAATGACTAAATCAGGAGCAGATAAATGTTTCAACATATTAAATCAAAATGATACAATGAACAGAAAAACAATACCAATATATAGAAGTTCTAAGATAGTAATAATGCTGGAAGAATAAAAAGATCTTCACTTGATGCTAAAAAAAAAGTAGGAGCCAGGCAAGAGCCTTTAGGGACGGTGTCACTGACTCCTTCTGGACACATGCCAACGTTACCTTAACATAACCTGGCACTAAATCCCCTCCGCCTCAGTCCGCTCCTTGTCCCTTCCTGGGTCTCCCATACACGGGCAGCTCCAATTTGGGACTACTGAGACTCTGAGCAGTTTTCCATGGATTGCTGGTCCAGCAAAATATTATCTTTTGCTACAACCTGGAAGATCCACTCTAAAAGTGATTCCCAGAAAATATTAAAAGGAGAGAATGGTAGCAGTGTGGCCTCTCCTGGCTTAAACTGGCTTTACTCTGTCTCCCTCACTTAAATAAACAACAATTTATTAAAAGATTTGAGGTTTATTTCTCATAAAGGATATTAAAGATACATTGTTCACAAAATACGGTAGGTAACTAAATACGATATACATCACTACTCAAAAAGATTCAGGAAAAATCAATACTTAAGTCGCCGCCGCTGCCTCCCCCCCCCCCAATAAAATAATCTCACTCTCTAACTTATTCTAAATATTCTGAGAGAGCAGGTTTTCCTTCATTTATTATTATTTGTTTATTTATTTATTTCTATACCCCCCTGCTTGGTGCAACCAACTCAGGGCGGTGTACAAAACAAGTAGCATACAATCACCAATTCAGTACAATAATAGGGCAACAATACTGTGATAGGACACCACACAGCAAAATAGCAATAATAATGCAATCAAGTGATAATATAACAGTATAATCCAACAATACAATGTAGAGGTATAATCCAAGAATATAATATAGCATACAATATAACAATATAGTAACAAGAAAATCCAATCCAGCAATACAAAATAACAATATGATCAGATATCATAGATACAACGTCCTCTGAACTACCGGCAGTCTTCTCCTATGGGCGAGATGACAGGGCCCAGATGGAGGGCGGGAGTATCCTCTCGCCGCCCACATGTGCTGGGAATCTACTCCTCTGGGCGAGATGACGGGGCCCAGAGGGAGGGCAGAAGCGTCCTCTCACAGCCCGCATATGCTGGGAATCTTCTCCTCCAGGCGAGATGATGGGGCCCGGAGGGAGGGCGCAACCATCCTCTCATTGCCCACAGGTGCCAGGAATCCTCTTCTCCGGGTGAGATGACGGGGCCCGGAGGAAGGGTGGGAGCGTTCCATGAGTGGAATCCCCACTGCCCTTTCCAAAGAGGCAGGCAGATCACAGTGTGGGATCGGCTGCTTGGGGAGGTCTGGGGAGGTCGGGAACAGCATGGATCGGGTCCCCCGACCTCCCTGGAGGTGGCAGGGGTGCCAGAAAGCCTGAAATGGGTGAAAAAACTGAAGGTTTTCTCCATTTCAGGCTTTCCAGCACCCCTGCCACCTCTGTGGACATCGGGGGACCCGATCCACGCTGTTGCTGGTATTCCCAACTTCCCCAGCTGGTGCAGTAAGTCAAAAATGTTAAAAAAAATTAAAAATTAAATTAAATTAAAAAATTTGCATCGTTATCCGATGTAATTGTTATCCGAGGCATTACTGTATCATGGAAGTTAATACAATAGTAATAATAAGCTGGAATTTTTAGAAGTGGAAAAGGAAGACACATCGGCTAAAACCCTACTAACTAAAACTGAACATGCAACGATAATCATTCAGCATTTTCCTTTAGTCAGGAGGCAGTACTGTACTTCATGTGACTGTGCATTCAGTCAAGAGAAAGAGAATCTGCTAGAGGGGAACAACACTTGCCTAGTTTTTCTGCAGTCGCATAGGTGAAAAGGTTACTGATCATGGTTCTGTCTTTATGTGATTATGGAACAGTTATGTTTATGGGTTTCATAAAAACATATGGCAAATTCACTGGTGCAGCAGAAACCACTGTTTAAATTTCGCATAACTTTCTGTGGCTGCAAACTACTGTAGCATTTTGCAGTTATAATTGCCCCTATCAACCATCTGTTAGCTGACTAGATAGCTCAATGGTTTAGGTATCCTGCTGCAGAACCAAAGGAGGAGTTTAATTCCCCATTGTTCTCCCAGGAGAAGAGCCAGGCTGTGTGTGGCCTTGGGCAAGCTGTATGGCCCTAGGGCACCCCTGGAAGAAGGGAATGGCAAACCACTTCTGTATATTAACTATCTGGAAAACCCTGGAAAGTGTCACCATAAGTCAGAATCGACTTGACCTCAAGTGATTATTTTTTTATTAACCATCTGTTAGATCAAGAGGCCACACTCAGGATATCATGTCAATGTGTCACCTTTGGTAACAACACTAATGTTCTAATATCTACAAACTACTTAAGATGTCTTGAACCATTTTAGTCCTTTTAAAGTCTTGCATCTGGCTGAATTTCAGAAAAGCAAGCCTTTGAAGTCATGGGTAAGTTGCACAATCCCAAAGTACCCCCAGAAGAAGGAAACGTTAACAATTTCTGAATACTCTATCTAGAAAATCCTGAAAAGTTGCCATAAGTTAGAATTGACTGGACAGCACATTATCATAGTTGGCGCCACCATTGTCATCGTCAATGTCACTACCACCACCTTCTTGTTCTTGTTCTTCCTCATCATTAACATCAATACAGGTAATAATAACAACAATAAAAACAGAAAAGCAAAATTTGCGCTTGATATAATAGGTTTTTGCTTATAATGTGTTCAGAAGCTTTGTAGAAGGGGATTATCTGTCAAATAAAAAGTTGGTAGGAATTGATTAATGTTACTTCTTAAACAAGCTAGCTTCAATGATTTCAGATTCAAACTGGGATGCATGAGATTTTAGAATAAATTGGAAAAGAACTATCAAATTATTTGTAGGTAGTATTTATATTTGTAGATAATATAGTAAGATATAATTATTTGTAGATGATATGTGTAGGTACATGCTCTACATTCCCTTTGCCAAAGTTTTGACTGGTGAATATCAGTCTACATGTGTCTTTTATGCTGCCAAAAAAGCTGAGGGTGGTGGTAATATTAGCTCATTCTCTATTAGAGAGCTCACAGCAATGTGCCTTTACTATTTTGCTGATACACAGCTTATTCATTGCCACAATATTGCTAATGAAAGCCTTTGTAATGTAGCCCCCTCCCTGGGCTCATTTTCAAGAATGGAATTTTTACATAGTCAGGAATTTCCAGGATGTTTCCTGTTTACAGTTTCCTCTGGACTCAGGCTAGTAACATATCCCACTGTGAAGAAGGAGGAGGAGGAGGAGGGAAATAAGCTTGTGCAAACGAAGTGTGGCAATCAGACACACCATGCAGAGGTCACGTGCAATGTAAGCTATTATTGCTGTAGTACAATATGCCCTCTTAAGTACAGTTTGAAGAAAAGTGCTAATAAAACAGCAGTGGACCTCGTTCATCACCCAATCTATTCTTTTGTGGTAACTTTATGTATTGCAATGAAATGCTTCTTGTCATAAAGTCAGCAAGAAGATCTGGTGTGCAGGAGGGACAAAGCAGGGAAGCATGAATTCCACAGTGCTAGTAACCAGATAATCCTTTAAGTATAGGAAAAGTTCAAGAGGAGAGCACCAGTGCAAATCAGTGAATAAACATATGCACAACTATACCATGTTGCCCCTTACCAAATAAAATTAAATAGAATAGTATCAGTCCTACTCAAGAAAAGTAGTACAGTGGTACCTCGGTTAACGTAATAAATGTGTTCTCCGGGATGTTTCTTACAGCAAAAATTACTTTAACAGAATTCCCTATAGGAATGTATTGAATGCAATTTCTCATAGGTATGCATTGAAAACCAAAATACATTAACCAAAATGTGTTTTCCCATAGGAATGCATTGAAAATCAATTAATCAGTTCTGGAAAAATCTGTAATCCAAGCCACTATTTTCTATGGATTTCCTTTTGTTATGTGATTTTTATTATGTTAATGGTGAGTGGGCGGCAATATAAATATGAATGAATAAATAAATAAATAAATAACCTAGCTGTTTATTAACTGAGGTTCCACTGCATTCATCTCTGACTTAGCCCCAGCTTCCCACTGAGGGGAAAAAACCTACGATATAGCTGCCTTTTGTCCCAATTTGGGGGTTGGGGGAGATAAATCAAATAAAGGTTGGTAGTCTATCAGGGCTAGGTTGGTAGCTGTGCTGCAGTAAAATTACTGTTATTACTATTGCAGTTTGTTATTGTTCACATTTTTATTAGTGCTCTAATGTTTCATTTCTAGCTGGAGACCTCAGTGGTTTAGGTATCTGGCTACAGACCCAGAGGTGGGAATTTGATTCCTCACTATGACTTCAGGGAAACAAGCCAGCCTGGATACTCATGGGCAACCTAAACACACATCCCTCCTCTGAGAAGGAAATTGAAAACTACTGCTGTGTATTCTCTACCTAGAAAACCCAAGAAGGAGTCAGCAGAAGTCAGAACTGATTTGACAGCACACAATTACTATTTTAATGCTTTATCAATTAGTGTTTTCCAATGCATCAGTGCCTCCCTTGGATGTAAACCTTAATGTAATGAAGGGATTTAAATGAGTTAAGGAACTGAGAACAGAAATACCAGATGTTCAAGCTGAATTCAGGAATGTAAAAGACATTGGAGATCATATTGCAAGTCTATGTTGGCAACAAGATTTCCATCTGTTAGAGATGTGAACTGTGCATCTGAAAAGCAGAGTGACTTTTCTGTAATGGCACCATGACTTTGGAATATGGTAATATAGTGCTGAGAAGGCATTCTTTTCTTTAACCTGTCAAAAAAAAAAAAACGTATTTGTTCAAGCATTAATTTGTTGTTGTTTTAGTTGGTTTCACATTTTCTTCCTATTGTTTGCCAAATAATATTATAGAGTATTTTTCATGTAGGTCAAGAGTTCTCAATCTTTTAAAGCTGAGGGCCGGGTCACACTCCCTCAGACAGCTTTGGGGGCCGGATGGCCATTTGCCCTTCCTCCACCACATGGCACTTCCTGGTGTGGTGGAGGTAGTGAGGGGCCACATGAAATGGTGCAGTGGGCTGCATCCGGCCTGTGGGCTGCAGGTTGATTATCCCTGGTGAAGGTTAAGCTTTTATTGATGTTTGAATTTTGAATGGTAGTGAGGATGTTTATGTTCATTGCCATGGAATTCATGTCTGGATAAAGGTGAGGTTCAGGAAATTTTAAAGTAAGTAAATAATGTAAGAAACTAGGGGGAAAGCAGCATGAGGTCAGACTTAAAAGAGAAAGGAGAGCATGATTATCGAATGGATAGACTCTGTAAGGACAAAGTTATGAGGAGAGAGGAAGACTGCACAGTATGAAGCAATTGTGTTTGCCTTTGATGATTATAGTGACAAATTCCAGAGGATAGTCCTGTGTATCGATGGCAGCGAAAAACAATAAACAGTCTAGTGCCATCTTAATAGCTGACCAAATTGCTGTAGCATAAGCTATGATGAACTAGAGTCCATTCTGTCAAAGGTATGACATGCCATTCTCAGCAGGTCTCTATCTAACTCTGTAAACACATTGATACGGAGAGAATAAAAGGCTGCAGCTCAAGTTTTCCTTCACAGTCAGCATTGAATTCAAACAAGTGCAGTGAAACAGCAGAAAGATCCAGCTAATGGGGCGAACCTCTCCATGTTTGAATACATAAATGCCTAAGAGGAGACGGTTAACTTCTTTAGAGAACAACAGTGAGGATTAAACTGGCAGTGGTAGTTCACTAGAGAAGATAATAAACCTGTTGTATTCCTATGCATTATTCATCCTATTTTGCTGATTAATTACCAGTTGGGAATGGTTCAGCTCCTTCTGGATTGAAATACTGCCAGTAGAATTAATTGGACTTGATAAAGTGGGTTCTGCCTCACTAAATCTTGTGTCACAGTACAGTTTTGTTTTTAAGATCTTTTGTTCTTAATTTTATTTCACTGTAGCTTTTCCAACGTCATTGGACATGTAATTGAAATCGGCTATACAGTGCTGTTCTTG
This sequence comes from Furcifer pardalis, assembly GCA_030440675.1. Classification (NCBI taxonomy): domain Eukaryota; kingdom Metazoa; phylum Chordata; class Lepidosauria; order Squamata; family Chamaeleonidae; genus Furcifer; species Furcifer pardalis. The sequence continues at coordinate 86,559,607 of CP126894.1, read as the reverse complement.
TACCTTGGGGAGTGAATTCCAAAATATGAAAGTTGTCCATATAGCATGCTGAGAATCTCACAAGCAGATGTCACTTTAACTCTGCTGGAATGAAGATCCCAAGATCTTGACTGCATTATCTCTTCTGCTTAATTTTCTGTGTCCTTCTGTGACCATTTATGTTAACACCCTGGGAAAATGTCATTTTCAGTGGCTAGAAGCACACTGGAGTTGAGAGGGATAAAAACTAAGATTTCAGGTTGCTATTTTTAGACTGCAATAGGGAAACCACTTTGGTTTTGCCCAGGGGAGTCCAACTGACCTGTCAGAATCTGCAAACATGCCACTAATGGACTGTGTTTCTGAAAGGATGTTGTTTGACAAAGTGACTTAGTATATGCTAACAGCATACATAGAAGGTGTCATTTACATCTCAGGGCTGTTTCACTGGAGATCAAATATATAAAATGAAAGGGAACTCTTTTCTCATTACCACAGCTGTGAATTTGCCAAACCAATGTACAGAATGCTTCAAACTTTTTGTATCACAAATACTATCAAATGGTTTGGAAGGCTTTCAGAACTTTTTATGTATTAAAAATAAAAATATGTATTTATTCTGTGTAAACATTTCTAAACAATTTAGTAAAACAGTTCCAAACCCTAGAGAAAGAACAGCCAATTTAGAAAGCTCATAAGCAACATTTAATACTTCCCTTAAATTTTGCTTTTTTTTTTTTAAAGCCCTACTGTTGATATTTCCTGTTGGCTTAATTTCTTAACAATATTTCCACTTTAATGATGACCCAGCACATCACCATCCCTTCTACTCATTTGCATATTTTTTTCCAGTGACAAGACATTCAACATTAGTTCAGAAGCTTGTCTTGAATTTACACTTCTCTGTTTAGAACTAGTCAGGTGTTTCTGGCGCACGCACGCACGTGCGGGCACGTGCACACACACACACACAATACAGTTCTCAGTCAAATTGAAAACTCAGCTTCTCTGCATCAAGTATTTACGTTAACGTATTTCGCAACTTCAAATGAGTATCAACCACAAATAGTAGTTGGGTCAATCAACTTAGTCAGAGCTCCTGCACTTCTAATGGTACACAAAATGCAGCTGCCAAAATCCCCTCTTTCACACATCTTAACACACTCATAAAGCCATGTCATCTTTACAATCTAGTCATATCTGTTAGGACAGGGATTTTCAACCTATGGCCTGTGGGCCGGATGTGGCCTACAGCACCATTTCATATGACCCTCCACTGCCTCCACCACACCTGGAAGTGCCATGTGTGTTTTCTATTTAATGTACAGACTGCCCCCATTGTGCAGGCAGGGCAAAATGGCCATCTGGACCCCAAAGCTTTCTGAGGGAGTGTGACCCAGCCCTCAGCTTGAAAAGGTTGATAACCCCTGTGTTAGGGGAATGTGATATGTGGAGACCCTGTCTGGTATTGCCTTTGTTTGTTTGTTTGTTTGTTTGTGGTTCTTACACTCTGAATTCCTGTTTTGATTAGAACAGTAGTGGTGACAGACAAGGTAGGTAATTCTTACTCTCAACCAATTCCCCAGTTTGAAGACAAAATCTTATATGAACACATGTCTGGAAATAAATGTTACTGGACTCCATGGGATCTGTGTCCAAAGCTGCAAGGGCAAGGTAACCAGAGCTTTGACCCAGAGTGCCAAAATCTGAAGGGCACAAAAATTTGCCACTTGAAAGTCATGAAACTGGCCAGACCTGCTTCTAGTTGCTCATCTCTGGGCAGAACAAGGCAAGCAGAACATGATGGGCAGAATGAGCCCAAAACAGGTGGGCTCAGTACAGAATTATCAATGTGGCCACTGAATGCTCAGACCCAGGTCCCTTCTCACCACTCCTGCACAGTAGGGCATCAGAGCCAAAATGCTAGTTTTAGGTCTGCTTCCCCCCCCCCCAATAAATATTTCTAGATCTGTGATGTTAACAATCTTCTCTAGAAGCAGCATTTAGCACCACTATATTGTTCTCCAATAAAACTGGTGGGTTAAAAAAAGCGATGCATCTGAAAAAAATAGCTGGGGACAGGGAATATTAAATACAGTACACTGAGGTGGAGAGGAGGCCATAGCTGTTTTTAAAATACAGTAATACCCCGGATAACGTTATGACTTGGTTCCACAAGTCATGACGTTATCCGATTTTTAGCGTTGTCCAATGCATACATCGAACAACGCTAAAAAAAAAAAAGCCCTGACTTCAGGGACAAACAGTTTTAACGGCAGGCAGGGAAAGAAAGAGACCTGATCGGGTCTCTTTCTTTTCCTCCCTGCCTTTAAAGCCACCCCCCACCCGCAGCGGTCTCTGCGACTGCAGTAGGGTCGGGGAAAGGCGCGCCTTTCCCCCGACCCTACTGCAGTCGCAGAGACTGCTTGTGTCTCTTTCCCTCCCTGTATTTAAACTAGAGAACCAATCACGTCTCTCTCTTTCCCCGTCCCTCTAGTTTAAATACAGGGAGGGAAAGAGACACAAGCAGTCTCTGCTACTACAGTAGGGTCGGGGAAAAGGCGCGTGCTTTTCCCCAACTCTACTGCAGTCGCAGAGACCGCTGCGGGTGGGGGGTGCATTGGGTAGTTCTACCCAAACCACCCCACACCCGCAAACCATTGCATTGGATAACGCTAAGAATCATTATCCAGAATCGTTATCCGATGCAAGTTTTTTCCAAAAAACTTGCATCGTTATCCGATTCTAGCGTTATCCGATGCAATCGTTATCCGGGGTATTACTGTATTGGGATAATTTTAGTTCGACAGCACTCGCTTCTCAGTAAACAGATGTATGACTGTGATGTTGGTTCTAACTGAAACCAATAGAATTGTAGCTATAGCATGGCTAGATCCATTCCCCAACACCATTCCTTTGTCATTATGTTTTAAATGTAAAACAAGAATTGTACACAACAACCTCATTTTTAAAAAATGAAAATACATTTAAGCCACCCTTCTTCTTCTTTGCAAATTTTAGAGCATGCAAAACAAATAATACTAATATAATATAAAGGTAAATGTCACCCTTGCTTGAAAGCTAGTCCTAGCTGACTCTTGGGTTCAGTGCTCATCTCTGTTTATAGCCAGCGAGTCAGTGCTGTCTGCATCTGCAGATATTTCCATGGACATGTGGCATGCATGCCTAGACACTGGAGTGCATGGAATGCTCTTTACCTTCCCACCGAAGTGGTACTTATTTATGTACTTGCAATTTCTTGCTTTTGAACTACTAGGTTGGCAGGAGTTGGGACAAAGACAGGAGCTCATTCTGTCATGCAGTACTTGGGTCATGAACTGTTGACCTGCCGCTTTCTAGTCAGCATCTTAACCACTTGAGGCACAACATGAATGTAATAAGAACAAACTGTCAAATAAATCACATTTCAAAACAGTAACAGCATTAATGCAGTGAACAGACAGGCTATTTTTTTAGCGGATGAAGTGTCTTGGAGGGTTAAATGTTTTAACTTGCTGCTAAAAATATTGTAATGCCTGGTATATCTTTAGGATGGGACTCAGGAACTTTTCAAATATTCTAGAACACCACGTTATGCCAGCTCCAGTCTGATATTCTACATAGCCAATGGTGAGAAACTATGTGTGCTTTAGTTTGATCGGGAGATGAAGGACGAAGAAGTACAATAACATCCATAGAGTTAATAGTTCTTCTCCCTGTTAGACCAATAGATTATTCCACATGACTCAAATACTATAGAATATATGGAACTAGACACAACAAATGCATCTTACTTTAACACATCAGTTTTAGTTTATAAGAAACATATGATATAGACTGGAGATAGTCTGAGTTAAGCTTTATAATAGGATTTATTTCAATGTTATTAATGCTTGTAGACCATTCCACCACCACCATCATAAGTATTATCGATCTGTCGACACTAGAATTTGATATGTTACTAGGAAGTACTGATTGCAAGGTTTTTTATACCATTAACTGTGATAGGTAGTGCATGCATACAGCATGTTCATTTTTTACAGAGCTTATCTCTCAGTAAATTAGAAGTAAATTAATAATATTTCTCAGGTCATGTGATTTTTTAAAAGACGTTACTGAAAATCTTACTGGAAAATGTTAGGATTGTAAATTCTATAATTACAAAACTGTACTCTATCATTGACTAAAACAGAAAGGGGTTGAGCAACAATAATTATGAATTATATGATACAGCCTTTTTTTTAAGGAAGCAAAGGGACAAAGAACATTTCTTCCTGCTATTACATTCTGAAACCATTTGGTGGGAAATACCACAAACATTTAATCATGTACACAAGGGGAAAAACTGCAGACCTGCCAGTACAAGAGGTACTTTAATAAATGGTGCATATTTATTCTATTCAGCAACTATCTGTATCATTCGGATAGAAAAGATTTAGCAAAGTTGAAAGATCTACAAAGCTTTAATACAATGCATACAAGGAGTGTGTCATAATTTCTTGCAGTAAAGTCTTTCTTTATTCGTGTCAGAGGCACCACCAGCATATAATAACATACAAAGCTAAAATTAACACATCTAAAACAAAATACTGTAGAATTAAAAGGGCTAGATGGCATCCACCCAAGATTGGGCCACATCAATGACATTTCCTCTTGCTAACATAAGGTCCTCCTCAGTGCCCGTTGAGGGGCATGGGGTGCATTGTATCATATGGGAGATCGTTTGTTCTTCTCCGCATTCACACAGGCTGTCATTTACAGGGAAACCCCACTTTCTCAGATTACGCCTTGATCTTTCTATCCCGGCATGCAGTCTATTTCCACACAGGCCATGCTTGTTCTTGGCCAACCAGTAGAGAGTCATGTGGTTCTGCCCAGTTAGCTGGTTGCTCCTTGCTCTCCTTCCATATGCCCAGGCGGTCTGTGGGGGCTGGTTCCTTGGGGGAGGGGCAGAAGTTTTGAGGAAACCATGCCTTGATTTTAGTCTCTGCTTAGGTGGTTGATGATCAAATGACAGGTGTTTTTCTGAGGAACTTGCTTTGAGCCACTCTTTCTGAGCAGGACACACACACACACACACACACACACACACACACACACACACACACACACACACACACACACACACACACATGCAAGCATGCATGCATGCATGCATGCACGCACGCACGCACACGTACACATGTGTGTGTGCATGCGTGCGCGCGCACACACACACACATTTGCTAGATAGAGAACCAATTAACTCCAAAGTATGACAAACATAGAGTTGCTATGATTGTCTCTCACAAAACCAGGTCAGAAGTATACTTGACAAAAATGGGAGGGTTATCTACAAAACAGCCTTTTTTCAAACAAGCATAATATAATGACAGCTATAAAACATTTTCACATTAAATACAACAATACATAAATGAATTTATTTACAACAGTTAATTCTTACTGTAAGATGATCTATTGTACTTCTGAGAAGTTGCATCATGGTCAACTCTTAAAATCCTCAGTTCCAGGAAACACACCGGTCACACTTATCAGGTGGTGGTGTGAGGTGAGGATGTTAAGATTTGTCTCCAGGTATACTCCAACTCCAATGTGGCAGGAAACCACTCATGTGATGGCGAGAGTTTGAATTTATTTTAATAAATCGTGTATTGTTATAATACACAATCAGTAAGTTTTTAAAATCCGGGACTTTAACGTGATTTTTATTGAACTGGCTAGGACAATTGTTCCGACCATGAATCTGGGACAATCCTGGTTTTTTTAAGATGTATGGCAGCCCTAGACAAACAGCATGTAGTTTGACTCTCAGTGTCTTAGATGCCTCATTACATTTAATTTGAAATACAAATCTATTTCTTTCTTTCTTTTTTTCTTAATATACCCATGGAGAATACAATTCACAACATAACACCAGTGCAAAGGGAAGTACAGCTACTGCCTCCTCTGCCACAAACAAGAAAAGCACCCTATGAAGCAAGCTATAGTGGAAAATTTTAATTAACAGATGAAAAGGATTTAAAAGCCCTCCATACACATAACTCAGTCTCGCCTGAAGGTTGAGCCTTAGACTCTCTCACTCACATAAAGATATCAGTGTGCTCAGATCTCAATAACAACAACAAAAACATTTGTGTGGATCAAGATCTTTGTTGAAAAATAGGATAAAGCTGTATCAAATAAAAAAATCTATGCATGCGTCAAAGCTCCCAGTCCTGGCACCAAACTCTGTATCATCAGGACAATTTCATCAGATGCAAGAATGGATGTTAAGGCTCCTACCATCAAATCAGAGACCATGTTTTTGAGAAGTACTGGCTTCAGTATAGTTTGTCTTTGAATACAGTGAGATTAACCAAGAGGGACTACCTGAAAGAGTGTTGTCACTTATGATTAGCACCACATGTAATACTTTGGTATGGAAACACATTAATTGCATTCTGTTTGCCTGTATGCATTGTATCAACATTTTGCTCTGCTGATATACCAGGTTTCTCTTGTTTGTGTGCTATTTGCTGTAGGATCAGAACCCAACTTATAGCAATTTTAACAGGGCTTTCAAGTGAGGGTCTATGAAGTGACATAGCGAGGCCAAGTGAGGAATCAAACCCCAGCCTCCTGAGTCTTAGTCCATCCTTCTATCTGCTAAACCATACTGCAGGGGTTCTCAAACTAAGGTCCGTGGTGCTATTTCATGTGCCCCCAACACCCTTTTAAGGGCATTCAAGAAACAAAATGGTTATCCCTTTGAAGCTATTGGGACAAAATGGCCAAGCCCATCATGTAGACAGGGCAAAATGGCCATCTAGCCTATGAAGCTGACTGAGAGAGTGTGACCTGGACCCCAGCTTGAAAAGGTTGGGAACAGGATCAACATATATATTCTTTGCAGAATGGATTAATTGGTTTTCAATGCATGCCTCTCTGCCCCCACCTCCGGACTTTCCTCCAGGCAGAGAGGCTACCACAGCTATGGGACGCCAGGGCCATTCCATCACCAGCTCCCCACCCAGTCCCAGGCTAGCTTAAAAGGACGCTGTGGCAGCGGACGCTAGGACCTCTCTGCCCTCGCCTCCGGACTTTCCACCAGGCAGAGAGGCTACCACAGCTGTGGGACGCCAGGGCCATTCCATCGCCAGCTTCCCACCCAGTCCCAGGCTAGCTTAAAAGGACACTGTGGCAGCAGACGCTAGGACCTCTCTGCCTAAAGGGACATCTTAGTTCCACACTATATTGCAAACTCACGGACAGATGTACCTACCTGCATGCCTCCAGCTTACATCCAGAACACACAACAAAATCCATTGTCTTCAGCCAAGCCCTCAGGTACAATCGCATCTGCTCAGACCCACACGACAGGGATGCCAAGCTCAAGGACTTACAAAATGCATTTCTCAAACTACAGTACCCATCCAATATGGTTAAAGAACAAATCAACAGGGCTAGATGAATACCCAGGAGTGATCTGCTACAAGACAGGCCCAGAAGGGAAAGTAATCGCATACCACTGGTTGTCATCTTCAGCCCTCAACTTAAACCCCTCACACGCATAATGAGGGATCTCCAACCCATCTTGGACAAGAGTGCTTCCCTTTCCAAACCCCTTGATGGCAGACCCCTACTCACTTATAGACAACCCTCCAATCTCAAACAACTATTGACACACAACAGACTACACAGAAGTGGAGCAGAGATGGGTACTAGACTTTGCTACAAACCCAGATGTCAACTATGCCCTCACATTTCACTCTAGAAACAGTTTTACTTGTGCTTCTGCCAATGTGATTTATGCCATTGCTTGCCAAAAATGTCATTCTGTCCTTTATGTAGGACAAACAGGACAATCTGTACGCAAAAGAATTAATGGACACAAATCAGACATCCAGAATGGCAACACAGAGAAACCTGTCTCAAACCACTTCAATCTACCTGTACACTCTATCCAAGACCTGAAAGTTACAATTTTGGAACAGAGAAATTACAAAACTAGAATTGAAAGAGAGACAGCAGAAATCAAATACATCCATGTGTTAGACACCCATTGCAGGGGATTAAATATTAGCAAAGGGTTTCTGGGACATTATCAAATTTGATACACAGATTGCTATATGCTGCTAGATATTTTATATATTATATTTTGGTGTATTACAACCTTCCTGCCAATTCTCTTTAGCAAAAAAGGAAGAAACCAAGTACCTGTACAGTGTTTTTGTTTGTTTTCTGACATGCAAGTAGAGGTTAATCAAAAGCCAGAATGGGCTTTCTCCACACCTTTGAGATTGAAAGGGAGACATTTAAAACTAATATGAATAATCTATTGTTACTGATTGCTGTAGGAAGCTGTATTGTTATGCCTGCTTCTCTGTCATTCTGTTTGAGCACATCCCCTTTAACATGTAGACCTTTTCATTTGGTATATATAAACCATACCTGGAAGTTTCACTCATTGTCTGAAGAAGTGGACTTGATCCATGAAAGCTAACAATAAAAATATAGCAGTTAGTCTTTAAAGTGCTACAGTGTTTTATATTTTGTTTTCTGATATGCCTGAACCACAGACTAACATGACTACTATTCAAAAAAAAATTCATGTAATGCCTTCAGTGATTTATTAACTTGGGACAATAAGCCTCCCAAAGTCATGGTGTTTGTGGACTTATGCAAACAGATTTTGGCTGTTGTCTGCTTATATCTTGGCAAGTTTCCTAATAAGACTGATGGATTTCCACCCTATGCTGCTAAATTCTGTGCATTTTATTGTAGCAGTTTTTAACAAAGAAACCATGTTAGTGTTTTCATCATCTATACTGAAAATTGAAACAAAAAAGTAATGGCATCTTAAACAGATTTACTCCAGTGTAAGATTTCAGAGATTTCAATCCATTTCCTCACACACAGAGAGAGCATAATAGCTAGGCTACAGATTTATGCTCTACATAGTAGAGGGATGGGAAATAAGTGAGATGAGGAAACAGGATGATGATTACATTGAAAATGGGCTTTTGAATGACAATGCACAAGTAACAGTTAGTCAAAGTGCTGATTACATAGACATCCTGTTATCAGTAATTAGATGGTTGTGCTGAGACACAAGAAAAGTCTCTATTGGATTAGGGTGGTATAGTGTGGTTGCGACATTGGAGAATAATTGAAGATTAAAGTTCTTGCTTAACTATGAAGATTCCTATGTGACTTTGTGCAAATCACTGTCTTCCAGTCTGATCTATGTCACACTGTTATTGTGAGGCTAGAAAGCAGGGCAAGTCATGCACATTTGACTCCAACTCTTACAGACACATTTCAGCTGTGCTTCTGTATGGAAAGAATCAGTTGCTGCTGCTGTTGCTCTAAGGGATGCCTGAATGGAATTTAAGAAAATAAAGTTTTTGTGGCAACACTGTCCTTTTGTGAATGCACAGAAAATGGCGCAATATGTGTCCCTCAACATGTATTCTGGAAGATTTGCTGTTAGCTGCCCCATATGTCCTTGATGCTGCCCATTACTGAGGAGGGGGGATCTGATGTTTCTTAATTGTACTGTGATATAAGCAAAGAAAGATCTGTTATGATCAGAATATAACTATAATAATAACAAATAATGTTTAATGGGTACGTATAGTGGAGGAAGGTAAATGTTTATTCAAAAGATTACTCATAAATTGGTACTGCTGGGTGGTTTTTAAATAGTATCATTAAGTGATCTTCAGCCTTGTAACTCTTCTGGAACGACTTCCTGGAACAGCAGATATATTTCAATTTCTCTTTTGGTTCAGAATGTTATAGGTACTTTCCTTAATTTAGAGAAAAATAGTTGTCTTAACTGGAAGGTGCTTTTTCACCATAGACTGTTTATTTATTCCAAGTACCGTACAGTATATCCTGCTCTTACATGGGGAAACTCCATGCCTGCTTGGCTTCAATAATACCGAACCATTTGGTATTCCCAGAAGCTTAATATAGTACCAGAGATCTGATTTATTTATTTATTTATTTATTGCCGCCTATTCGCCATGGCAACTCAGGGCGGCTTACAATCAGCAAAACAACACAGCTCCAAAAAAAATTAATACATTTTTCTAAATCAATAATAGATTTCTCTCTCCCCTCTGGCTATTGGTGGGTGCCCAAAGTATCTTGAAAACTTTTGAGAATCATGTAACCATGGTTCAAACATAACTCCCCCTAGGCTTCTGCAGTCAAATGTCAGTTGGGATCTTGGTTGCCACCTCCTTCCTGCTCTTGCCCGGGGGTGGATGGGGGGTGGGGGGGTGGCATGATGTTTCACTGACCTCCCCCTGGGCTTCTGTGATGTCAAATGATGATAAGTTGAAAAATTATACTGTTACCAAGAATGGCTATGTTTTCCATTTGTTGTCAACTTTTAAATCATACATCTAGGAGTCATTCATCAGCTTCCATTGTTTCTTATACAGTAATACCTCATATAACATTAGTATCGAATAACACGAAAATCGCATAACATCAAGGAATCTGGGGGGAAGAATTGCATCAGATAACATTAAGATCCTATGGGATGCTTCAGATAACAACCGCGAAAGCCTGTGTGGTTACAATGTATCTCTATGGATCCCATAGAGGATCAGATAACACTAAAAATCATATAACACGAAGACTTGTGGAACCAGGTTTTAGTGTTATATGAGGTTTTACTGTATTGCCATTTTTCATAATTTGTCACCAAATTGCCAAGGTTCTATAAGGGAAACACAGGCCTTCTGGTGGAAATCAGAGCATGGTGGCACAAAGTGGAAATAACACAGACTAAAAAGCCATAAACTCACCCACTTTCATGAACCTGAACAAAAAGTTACCTAATAAGATGAAAGGTTGCTTTCTCAGACTATCCAGTTTATTTATTATTATTATTATTATTATTATTATTATTATTATTATTATTATTATTATTATTATTATTATTATTATTATTATTATTATTATTATTATTATTATTATTATTATTATTTTATTAATTTTACAATAAACTACAGAATAATACTCAAAATAAAAACACTTAACATACAATACAAAAAGGAAAAAGGAAAGAATCAAAATTATACTAATACAAAAAAAGACAATACTAACAATAATTATAATAAAACATATATTCATTATATTCTCATTTTTACCTCGCTTAACAAATAAAACCAACCAAAAACTCACTTAACAAATAAATCAGGGTTCACCACCCCCAAGGCATTGTAAATATCACAGGGGTTGGGGTTTTTTTTTTTTTTTTTTTTTGAGTGGTGGTGGTGTTTTGTTTAAGATAGTATTAATTTTATAGAATAATAATGAGACCTTTTTAAAATTACACGTTGATTGAAGGTAAAGGTGGCAGACCAGCACCAGATCAATTGAGATTTTGGATACAATATGAGAAGGCTGTGCAGGAACGCAATCACCACTCTCATTATTCTATAAAATTAATACTATCTTAAACAAAACACCATCACCACCCAAAAAAAAACCCAACCCCTGTGATATTTACAATAAGTTCCTAAATTTGTTTTCATTAATTAAACCCTTTTTATGATTTAATTCCCATGTTAATTTGTTGTTTAATGCCATTTGCCACATTTCTTTATACCATTCTTCTATTTTCAATAAAGAATAATTCTTCCAGTTCCTTGCAATACATTGTCTCACTGTTGTCAATATTATAGATAACAATTCTTTTTTATTCTCAAAAGTGAAACAAAATTTGATATATTTAAAGAGGGAATATTTTGAATACAGTAATAAGCATTCAAAGTTATTGGCAAGGGAAGCTAAAGAAAAAAGAAGTAGAAGAGAAATGGGAGCGCTGATAAACAGCCGAGGTTTAAGATGCAATAAAACTAAGGGTAAATTTAGGATTGTGAAGGAATTTTATCAAGAACTGTATTCAAAAAAGGAAATAAATATAGAAAATTTAAAGGAATATTTAGAAACATTGTCAAGAATTAAAATGATGCAAGAACATAGAAATAGAATGGAAGAGCAGGTAACGGAGAAAGAAATTAAGTTGGTTATAACAAAAATGAAAGGGGGTAAATCCCCAAGGGAAAATGGATTACCAGCTGAGTTTTATAAAGAATTTAATGAATTTGTGGTGCCTAGACTTTTGAAGCAGTTTAATTATATTTTAGAAGGTGAATTGGTGCCAACTTCATGGTATAGGTCCATAATAGTTATGATTCCTAAACCAAGAAAAGATTTAGAGAAAGTAGATGCATATAGTCCAATTTCATTAATAAATCAAATGCCAAGATATTTACACTGATAATGTTAAATAGATTGAATAGTTTCATAACTAGTTATATAAACAAGGACCAAGTGGGGTTCCTGAAGGGAAGTCATATGGCGGATTTAACAAGAAGAGTGGTAGACCTAATGCATATAGCGGATCAAAATTAAAAGAAGGTTGCATTGTTATCATTGGATATTTTTAAAGCATTTGATTCACTTCAATGGGTTACAATTAATGAGATAGTAAAGAATTATGGTTTTGGAATAAAATTTAGAAAGATTATTGAACAACTATATCAACAAGGTTCTGCCAAAGTAAGGGTAAATGAAGCTTTCACAGATGGTGTAGAACTTAAAGCTGGAACTTGACAAGGTTGTCCATTATCACCAATATTGTTTATTATAGCAATGGAATTGCTGCCAAGCACCATAAGGGAAGACAGAAATATTGAAGGAGTAGAAGGGAATAAAATAAGTTTGTATGCTGATGACACTTTAATAGTTATGAAAAATAAAAAAGCTTTAGAAAAGGTACAATTACATCTTGAGTAATTTGGAGAAATGATAAGTTTAAGATAAACTGGGATAAATCAGAAATAATATTTTGTAATATTGATGAAAAAGAATAGAAGGGGGTTAAAGTTAAATATAATATTCAGGTTAAGGAAAGCATGAAGTACTTGGGGACAAATATATCAAATAAGTTTGATGAATTGAAGAAGTTAAATTATGAAAAACAAAGAAGAGAAATTAAGGATAAAATACAACAATATAAAAGGTTAAACTTGTCTTGGCTCAGTAGGGCTGGATTGTGCAAAATGAAATTATTACAGAGACTTAATGTTTTTTTTGATGCTCTACCGATCCAATTTAAGGAAAAGGAAGTTATGGATTTTCAGAATGTTCTAGATAATTATTGTAATGGAGGGAAGAGACCAAGAATTTAAAAAAATCTGTGGTACTTATTGCAGAAAGAAGGTGGATTAGGACTACCAAATATAAGGAATTATTATAAGGCTTTCCAGTTTAAAAATATTGTGAAGATTTTAATGAAGGAAGAAGTAATTTGGGAGGAAATTGAGATGAAAGAACTTAGTCAAGTAGGTAAAGCAATTTTCTCGGATAAGGACATAACAAAAATTGGTGTTAAAAATGATAAAAGCAACATTGGAGTTATGGAAGAGATTGAAAAAGCAATTAGCCCCAGATGTATCCCCAATTACAGAGATGGAAGATTTAAAGAGTTTCCCAGTGAAGATAGATAGGAATGTGAAGGAAGTTTTTCTTAGAAATAATGTGTTCCTGCTAAAGGATTGGATTCAGATATGTAAGAATAGAGAGGAAAGATTGGAGATATATGGACAAATGAAGTTGAACTGGTTTCAAATTATATTATTGAATAAATGGAATAATAAATATGTTATGGAAACCAGTTTCATAAAGAATAGGACTGAGTTTGAAGAGTTGGTATTTAGAATAAGAAAGGGTGAAATGGGAGTTAAGGATCTGGTTAGTAAGATAATATATATAAGATTTTAAATTATGACAGTGGATCACAGGAAATATTAAAACCAAAATGGGAAGAAGATCTGAATTTTAAAATTTTGGATATAAATTGGAAGAATAAATGGAAGAGAAGGATTATGAGAACTATGTATGTTAGAGTTAAAGAGCATAATTATAAAATGTTGTGGAGATGGTACCTGACTCGAGTTTGGCTAAATCAGATGGATAATACCGGTACTAAAATGAAAATGTGTTGGAGATGTAAGACTATAATGGGGACGTATGAACACATGTGGTGGAGTTGCAATGTGGTTAAAGACTTTTGGGAAAAAATAGAAAGAGAAATATTAGAAATAATAGGTATGAGCTTTAAACTGGAGTCGGGTGCCACTTTATTGACTGAGATGGATAATATGAATATATAGACTATCTAGTTTAAAAGCTTATATCAATTATAGCAAGAGTTCTAACCTTTTCAAGCCGTGGGCTCACCCATGCCCCCTCAGACAACTGAGTGGGCTGGGCTGGACTGGTGGTTCCCCTCACCATAAACACTGCCATAAAATGCGGCTGTGGCTGTTGTAAACAAATCTGCTTCCGGTGGTAACAGTAATGCGGGCCACATGAAATGGTGCTGTAGGCCTCATCTGGCCCATGGGCCGCAGGTTGAGAACCCCTGATTTATTAGCATACTGAGCTGAAGAGTACCAAATGGCAGGGAAAGCCTCTGAACCACAAGGTTAATGAGGAAGCCTAGTAGTAGAAACTGGGCTCAAACAGCCAAATCACAGAAATCGCTGGCCAAGAAAAAGAGAGCAGGCAAAGATGATGGTTCTATACATCACCAGACTCTTACTGCCAGAAGTATGAAACCCCAGAGGGAGGGAGCGGCTGGCCTCTGCTGCAGAAAGGAGATTTGTTAACTGCAAAAGAAGAAGGGGGCGGCCAAAAATGAGATGGCTAGATGGTATTGTAGACACAATGGGCACAAAGCTGAGCGAGTTGAGGAGGATGGTGGAGGTTAGAAGTGCCTGACGGACAGTGGTCTATGGGGTCACAAAGGGTCGGAATCGACTGTGCGACTGAACAACAACAAAACTTTGTTCTCTACCTACTGGGGTACGCAGAAAGAGTCTCCTCAAAAACTGTGGTATTTTTTGAACCACAATCGGGCATACCCCAGGCAATGGCCACCTTGTTATGCTGGCTAATCTTTCTCACACTAGGTCAGGCAAATGGAACTGCAGGATGAACTCACTAAAAGGTGGCTTCAGTTTGGTAGTTTTACGTCTGGCCTAGACATGGAAGAAGAAGAAAATCTCTACCCACTGAATAAATGTGAGAATGTTAGCCATGCTTTTCCAAGCACGTGTTTAAAGTGATGAGGACTGGTTGGTTCTTTTGCTTGTTTTGACAAGGTAACCACCCCCACCACCCCAGTCATTTCTCCAACAAAGGGCTGCAACTATCCAAACATAAACGCTGCAGTTACCTGACAGCAGAGCAATCAACAAGAATATCAGCAAAGACGTTCCAGATCCTGATTTCGAGACTAACAAACCAAGGACCATTCATGAGCGTGGAGACCAAAGTGGTTTAAAATGGGACATTTGGGTATGTGCTCTTCCTCTTTCGCTGCTTTCCCTCCCAAGCCAAGGCAGAAAGCGAAGAATTTCCTGCTGGCTGCTGGCGAGGGAGGATTCCCCTTCTGCCACTGAGTCATGCGGACAAGTCAAAGGGAAGTCTCGGTCATATTCATCCACACACACTTTTCCCCGACATGAGGCACGCCACGATGACCCCAATATAACCGCAATGTGGCACATACCACGAGCGCACCGTGGTAAAGGCAGGCGCCGAGAAGTGTGGCGAAGGGGTGGGGACTTAGACTAAAAAAAAAGAGGGGAAAAAGGGGCTCATGTTTTGTTTCTCCTTCTCCTTCCGCGTTAAGGCCAGACATGAAACTGACAGAATGAAGCCACCTTTTGATGAATTTATTCCGCAAGTTCCTTTCGCCTGACCTAGTGTGAGAAAGATTAGCTGACACAAGGTGGTACGCCCGATCGTGGTACGCCCGATCGTGGTCGCTCCCTAAGGCTTCTTGGCGGCAAGGGCACTCCAAGGAAAGGCCCCCGCGACAATCCAGGCAGCCAAAGCACCCCTCTCCTCGCTTTGCATGGCTGCGCTGGCGGCTGGCTGAGTCTGGTCCAGCAGCTTGGAAGCAGCGCCAGGAGGCTACGTGTGAGTTGGAGCGTCAGCTCACGGCTGGAGAGAAGCGGCCGACCGGGCGAACAAGGAGGTCTGCGGATCGCCGGCGCGGGCAAGCCATGCTCACGTGCGGCAGCTGACTAACCAGCTCTGCACCGCTGCCCGCGATCCTTCTTGGCACAGGGACAGGTACTCGCCTCCCTCCCTTCCTCCTCTCACCTAATCCTCCCTTCTTGTTGAGTCTCTCCCGTTCGGGAACTAAAGAACAACAACAGAACAACCTCACCTTTCCCTTCTGAAGTGTATTCGAACTCGTACGAGGTATTCTGTGCCACTGGGTTCTTACCGGCTCCGGCTTTATTTTTATTTTTAAAGTGGTAGTAGTATCATAAGGTATGACAAATATTATGAGAATCAATAAAGAGAAGACTAAGGTACAGTAATGGCAATTGGAAGGAAACAGTCTAGATATCAAGATAGAGGGAACAAGTATAAAACAAGTGGCAAAGTTCAAATACCTAGGATAGGAGCAACATTTACTGAAAATGGCAAAATGGAAAAAGAGATTAACGTAAGGCAAACCAAATATTGGGACAGTTAGCAACACAAGGCAATACCGATCAGCACAAAGGAACACCTCATACAAAGCATATTCATTCCCACCTTATGTTACCAGTGCCAAACATGGATACTTACAATAAAACATAAGCAAAAGTTGGTCACCAAGGAAATAAGATGTCTGAGGAAGGCAGCTGGAGTGACTAGAAGGGATAAAATCAGGAAGGAGATTATATGGGAAAGAATTGGAACAGAACCAATCTTGCACTACATACAGAGACAACAAATAAAGTGATTTGCCTATTTGGAGAGAATGTCTTGGAGTTCCGTACCTTACAAGGCATGAGGCAGACTCAGAGGAGAGATAACATCAAAGAAATATTCCAAGAACACTAAATAACACAGGTGGAGGCCACTAGAAGTGTCAGAACAAGAATCTTGCATCTCCCTAGACACCTGATGGGGTAAAAGAGGAAGAAAAAGTATCTAACAATTCAACAACATGTTAGGATAGAGTTGAATTTCATCTTGACAGACTTCTTAGACTTTGTACAAAATGTTCAAGCTGAAACCGGAGTAGTTTGAGCTGCATTACTTTAATGACAAGACACACTGATGTCTTTGTCGGTCAGCCTTTCACACGTACATCTCATGTACCAGCATCCTTTTCTATCCTACTTCTGATGGATTTTTCAATAGGGACTTTAGCGCGAACCTTGCTCAAGTACACCTAGATCAAGTACAAAAATAAGGAAAGCGAGAGGGAAGACAAAATTCATAGGAAATGCCCATAGCCTCTGTGTTCACAGTCAGTATTTTTCTATCAGGTGCAGGAGGGCAGGCGATGGGAGAGACAGAACGCGCGCGTATGTGCTCTCTAGAAACATCTGTACTGTCAATTTCTGGACAGGGGACACTGGTTAGTGTGACCTGCAGTCAGATCCACTGGGGCTTCTCTGAAGTGTAAGAAGCCCCATGGAAGGAATTCATGCCAAAGCTACGGGCAGGTCTGCCCCGCCGAACAGTGCAATGAGGCATGACTCTGGTTTTATTTTCGATCGTTGGCTGCCCCCCGTGGTCTCCACTAATCTGCGGAGTCCTACCTAGCCCCGCCCCTGCTCTTCCCCCCTCCCTGCTTGCTCCAGCTGTGTATAAAAATGGCAAAGTGCGCTGGACAGTCAATCGTAGCTTCAGTGGTGGTGGAAGCAACAAGGTCTGAGAGTTGAGCCGTCCCTGAAGTATCTGTGCTTCTTCTTTTGACATTTTGGAGATTAACGTGATACGAGGATCAATCCCCAGACTCAGTGGATTATCGTCAGCAGCAGGTTTGCACATCCCCTCCTCCCAACTGCCCCCCCCATTTCATTTCTTTCTCTCTTTTTTTAAAAAAATAAGAGCATGTGGGAGAAGGAGAGTGGAGGAGCAAAGAAGGGTGGTTGGAAGGGGAACTGGCGGGGTTCAGGCTGCTCGGCGTGCAAGTGGAGTGCAAATCTTATTGGAAGTCCAAACTTCCTTTAGGTTGCAAGTGCCCTTGAATCAGAGCTGGGGAGGGAGGGAGGGGGGAGTGGACGTGGTTGGGTGATTATCGCAGTCTGGTTTTGTCGTGAGAGGCACGGGGCATGGGGAGGGGGGGGAGATTATGGTGAGAGTTGCCTATATTAAAGTGCATAGGAATTAAAAATATATATTAATTTTCAAAAAAATGCATCTGACCAAGCGAAGTATTTATTGCCTAGAGAGGGAGGTTTAGCCTTCACCCTCCTGTGCAAATGCAAAGCTTGACTAATGTGGACGCTGGCAGCTCCCTATCGATCCCGGCCGTGATGAATTACTGAGCAAATATGTGCGAGGAATGTCACAGGGGCTCCGGCTCCAGGACGAAGGGGGAGCGCGGGGGGGGGGGGAGAGAAAGAAAGGGCACCAGGACGCCTGTCGTGTCGGGCGCGCCGTTGGCCTTGCAAGGCAAAACGAGGCGCGGCGGGGGTGGGGGTCGCGGTGGTGGGGAGAGGGCGGCCCTCCTTTAGAGACGGGGAGAAGCTCACAGCCCCTTCTCCTTCTCTCCCCCCCCCCCCCCGGGCAGGATGAAGGCGGTCTCCCTCGCGCTGCTGTACTTGGGCTCCGTCTCCTTTTTCGGAGTGGAAGCGGCCAAGCTGGACCTGGCGCAACGCTTCAAGAGAAAGTAAGTCGCCGGCCTGGAGGGCTTCCCTCCCTCAGCCAAGCGCCGCCGGCCTGTCAAGGGCAAAGCGCGGAGGGAGGTCGCCTGCTGGTCTCCCGCCAGCGCCTCCCTTGGCCTGGACGAGTGCCATTGGCTCACCGCCTTTTCCCCCCTCTGCCTTGCCTTTCCCCAGGTGGACCGTGTGGGAGCAGAGGCGAGCCAGGCGAGACCTCATCCCCACTGGCGTGACGCTCACCGCGGCCCAGGCGGCCGACCCAAACGTGTGGGCTAACATCCGCGCCCTGCAGGCCAAAGGCGAGCCCGGGACGGCGCCGACCAGGTAATTATGCCCTCTCCTCAGAGCCTCGTTGCGCCGGCTCATCTTTCTCACACGGGGTCAGGCGAAAGGAACGTGGGAAGGAATAGACCCCAGGGTGGCTTCCTTTTGGCAGTTTGAAGTCTGACCCCCCCCCCCCAGACACGAAAGAATAAGGGCTGCGGGGGCGGGGAAGAGGGGAGGGTGGGTGGCATGAGGAGATTTTGGCGGGAGAACGGGGGGGCCGGAGGAGGAAGCCTGTGGGGCGGGGGGCGCCCGGGTCCCTAGGTTTTATTGGAGAGGAGATAAGGAGCAGAGGGACATATTTCCCGCGCCACAGCGAGCGCAACCCTCGGCTTGTTTACTTGGGGAAACAGCCCTAGTGCGCTGAGTGGTGTTCGCTCCCTGAGAGGAATAATGGGACTGGTGCCCAGAAGAGTAGCGTGCCTTGGCGGGGCCCCGTATAAAAATTTGTTTGGGGGCCCTTAGGAAGGGTAAAGATTTGTTTTGCTTACGCACGTTGGGGGCCCCTGTGGCCCGGGGCCCCCGTATAATTGATACGGCAGATACGGCGGTAGCTACGCCTCTGCTGGTGCCTGAATAGATAACTCCAAGCTCTTCGTAGGCCAAAAATGGGGGGGGGGGAGGAAATAAATAGGCGACTCGTGACTGGAGCGCTCAACCCCCCCCCCCCCCCGTCTTGGAACGAGGCTCTCCCGCCCCCGCTGGCTGCCTCTTTAAAAGGCCGTGCGTGGCGGAGGAGCCTCCCTGAGGGGTAACCTCTGAGGAGAACCTCCCCTACACTCCCCCCCCTCCCGCCCGCTTGCCCGTTCCGGCCTTTTGCCCGCGAGGAGAGCGACCTTCCCGGCGGCGTTGCATCCCCACCCCACCCCCATCCCTGCGGCTCACCGCCTCCTCCTCCTCTTTCCCTCAGCCGCCCGGAGAAGAGCCCGGTCCGCGTGAAGCGCCACAGCCAGCACACCCACATCCTCACCGTCAAGCGCATAGGCTGCCGCCTGGGGACGTGCAACACGCAGAACCTGGCGCACATCATCTACCAGATGACGGACAAGGACAAGGACAGCACCCCGCCGGCCAACAAGCTCACCGCGCACGGCTACGGCCGCCGCCGCCGGCGTTCTCTGTCCGGCAGCCTCCGCGCCTCCGCCGGGGAGGGCGCAAGGACCCTCTCCCGCCTGCTCCGCGCCCTGGCGGCCTCGCCTCGGGCTCCCGCGCAGCGGCCTCGCTAGGCACGCCGCGGCCCCTGCGTCGGGGAAGAGGCGCTCCCCGAGGACACTGTCAGCGACCGTAATGAAGGGTGGCCTCCTCCCCCCCCCCCCTGCCCCGAGGCTTCAGAGGGTGCCGGCGGGAACGGGGCCCTCGAGCCGGAGCGGGCCTGGAAGTGGACCTGGTGGTGGGACTACTTGGTGGCCTTTCTGCAGCGGCGTCGGTGTGGTGGGCTTTCCTGACCCCGCTCAGCTCTGACTTTCCCCCACTACTCAACCCCTCTCCCCCCCCCCCCCACGCGGCAGGGATTTGGCTCCTTGGCGGGTCCCTCTTTCAGCGGGGACTCGCTTTCTGATACTTGAACGGCCTGGCCAGGCAAAGTGCAATGGACTGAGTGTGTTGAACAGGAGTGAATGTGTTGGCTGCCTGGGTGGGTGTTTTGGCATGGGGAAAAAAAAAGCCAGCCATATTTAAAGAAATGTTTCCTGTCCTTGTATTCTTTTTAAATTACAGAGTTATTTTTATATATATATATATTTGATAATGTTATATATTTTGCTTATGGGCATTATTAGTTTTGTTTGTACTTACTCCCTGTTATTGTTTTTCAAAAGATTGAAAATGTCAGCCTCAGTTTCCAGCTGTTGCAGCACCAGAAAATAATGAGGAAGAGAAAGGGAATGAGAATGGGGTTGTTGTTTTCTTTGAGAAGGGGTGAGCTTGGTACCCATATCTTAGATTTCTGAATATGAGATGTCTTCAGGTGAGCAGCCTTATCCTACAGATATTTTCTTGGAAATAAGCCATGTTGATTTTGGTGAGGTTAATTTCCAAGTAAACAAGCCTAATTGTAATTCTCAGTGTAGGACTCAATTATACTTTATATGTGAAAAGTGCCTTTTTTTGAAATGATTGTCTGAGTCCAACAATGGGGCAAATGGAGAGCAACTTATTTGTCTTGGGGTGGGGGGTGGGGTTGACCTGTCATGCTGAGTCCTTATCTGGTGTCACCAAAAGTTTCATCTGTATTACTGATCTGATTGCCTCATTCTTTGCTTCTCTATCATTTCTCATGTTTTATCACATTCCAGACCGTTACAAGATGCATCACTTTTCTCTTCAGAGGCAGTATGTGAAAAAATAAAGTGAACATTATCACACAAAGATGTTCTGGACTGTTGTTTATAGATGAGATGAGCAAACTTTCTGGGAAGGGAAGCCTCATAATTTTTCTCATATTTTCTTCCTCAGAATCAGATGGCTCTAAAACTTTAATAATGGTGGTGGTGGTGGTGATGTACCAACAAGTCAATTCTGACTTATGATGACCAGGGGTGGGATTCAGCAGGTTCACCTCAGTTTGCCAGAACCAGTAGCAGAAATGCCAGCTGGCCCTGCCCATCCAAGTTTTGAAACTGGCTCCATGGTCAGATACCTGAAACAATGAACTGTCTAGCCAGCCAAAGCTCCTTAATTGCAGGCAATTTGTCATTCTCCATCAAGCCAGGACTGGGAGCCAAAAGTACCCCCAAATCGCACTCAGCTTAGTAAACACTGTAAAAGTCATAATGAGTACTTTCAAGCAAGGGCTGTTCAGGCAATTCCAAGGTTTCTTCTCCTTACATATGTCTCTACTGAAGCTGAAACATGTTAGAGTTTGGACTGATCATCAAATTTATTTTTTGCTGCAACTAATCAAGGAAACAACTGCCCTACTTTCACATTCCACAACTCAGATTTATGGAGAGAACGGGTTCCCAAAAACTAATCAGGGCAGTATCCAAGGTTATTTACAGTATGCTGAAGGATTTCCTGGGCCACAGTTCAGGTTGAACCCAGAGAATTCTTGTGGGCAGGACAAACATTCCTCAAGCCACAGGCCAAAAATAAAATAAATAAATAAATAGAACCTTGCACCCAACCAACCCACCCTAAATAATAGTCTAGTAGTGTTTGTGATTAATGTAACCACAGCACCATCTACTGGAATAATTTATTACTGCTGCTGTTCAGTTTCTCGAAGATATTTGTCCTTAGAAGAGGGGTGGATTTTATTCATACATTGTGGTTAAGTTAGTGATGGCCTTAAATTGTATATGAAGCTGACGGAGGATAGTTATGATTCTTTCCCTTGGAAATGGGGTTATAAAGGATATGTTGGCTATATACCACTTGGATCATTGGTAGAAAGAGATATGGAACATAGCTATAAAGGTTAAAAAAAGGTTTTTGTTTTTTTAAAAAAACAAACCTGATTTTAGAGACGTATGGGGAGAGATTTTAGATTATGTATTCATAAAAGTGTAAGGAGTAAAGCCAGAGAAAAATGTACTGTATTATCTTTTAGGAACGAGGGCATGAATATACTAAAAAATGTAATGAGAATGAAAATATTTAACCGAGAAGATTTATAAATCCCACTAGTGAGAGCTGGACCATTAGGAAAGCTGAGTGTAGAAGAATAGATACCTTTGAAATGTGGTGTTGGAGGAGAGTTTTGAGAGTCCCCTGGACAACAAGGAGAACAAATAAGTCAACCCTAAAAGAAATCAACCCTGACTGCTCATTAGAAGGTCAAATAGTAAAGATGCAGCGAAAGTACTTTGGACATCAAATGAGAAGAGAGGATTCACTTGAGAAAGCCTTGATGCTGGGAAAGGTGGAGGTCAAAAGAAGAAGGGGTGGCCAAAAATGAGATGGCTAGATGGTATTGTGGATGCAATGGGCACAGAGCTGGGTGGGCTGAGGAAGATGGTGGAGGACAGAGGTGGCTGGCAGGCAATGGTCCATAGGGTTGCAAAGGGTCGGAATCGACTGTGCAACTGAACAACAAAGTGGTGGGTGCATGTAGTAGCTATATGTTCTTGCTCCCGAAGACTCCCCTGCTTTCTTCCTGGTTCCTGTGGGCTTTTGCTGCACCTTGCCTAGCTCCTGGATGTCTGTCTTTGCCTTGTTACAACCCCTGAAGATACTCTGTCTCCTGCTCATCTGATATCTGAGTCATTAAGACTATGGTTTCATCATCTGGAGTAATCTTTCTTCCTGGGCTAGATTTGGTTTTGGACTGTGAACTGAGGTACAGTATAGTTATTCTTTGGCCTGTTACGTGGTGGTCCTGAGTCCTGGCATTTGTGTTAATTTGCTAGCCACCCATGCCCCAGACCCAGACAAGCACAAACCCACAAATAGGAAATCCCAGTAATTGCAGCTGGAAACTTCTATATGCAAAAATAGTTCTTTATCACAAAATTCTGGACCTTCCCATAAGCTATGTTTCTTTTGTTGTTGAGAAGTTTCTAAAACCCACTGAGTTTCTCTGATTAAAAAGCTACCAAATTGTTCCAAGGCAGTTTTTAAAAAAAAACAAAGATATATTCCTTGTTTCTGGAATTGCTCAATGACTGACAATCTCTCCAGTGTGGATTTCCAATGAAAAGAGAGATACTTTATTTGCTGACAGGCAGCCTTTCTAACTTTCAGTTACTTTTGTCTGAGTGTTATTTGACAGAGAGGGAAGCAGCTAATAGAGAATAACTTGTTGTTCTTTAGAAGTG
Source organism: Furcifer pardalis (assembly GCA_030440675.1). Taxonomy (NCBI): domain Eukaryota; kingdom Metazoa; phylum Chordata; class Lepidosauria; order Squamata; family Chamaeleonidae; genus Furcifer; species Furcifer pardalis. The sequence goes on along the minus strand of CP126894.1, from coordinate 86,535,855 downwards.
TGAAAACTTTGTACAGTATAATAAGTGTACTAATTTGCCTACTATACAACTATTTGCCTTGGACAAATTACTACAGCAACCCAAGTGGATAAAAGGAGATTCTGAGTGCTTGTTTCAATTTTTTGTTTATTAATCACATGTTTTTCTCCTGTGTCTCTGATAAAAATGTTACTAAGGGAATGATGCATGTGAAGGTACAAATTATTAATGCTGTGGAGTTAATCCAAATAATACAGAAGTGGAAGATAGTATGCAAGAGAATGATATCTGTCAAGGAAACCATCCTTCTGCAATGCCCTGTACTCTGTCCACAAATCTGGTGAGGAGAATTTGGGAGCATATTTCAGGGATGTATGGAGCACTTTAAGAAAGGAGAGGGAGGAAAATATCATTTGCACAAGGAAAAATACTGTACTTCATGCTCTACTCTGACTTACCTTTAAAGCATTGTTGTCTTTAAGTGCAAGTGTAAATGAGGCACTTAGCCAACTACAGTTGAATTTATTGCATTTTATATCTGAGGTATTTATGTTTGACTTTGCTACTGTTATTTCCATGACAATTGCCTTACTTCTATTTCAGACATACCAGAAATTCATGAAACTAGCCAATTCTCATCTTCAGAACATTTTATTTCTCATACTTCATAAGGAAAATGTTATCCCACTGCAGTGCTTTTGAAGTCCAGAAGCATTCCCATTCTCTTCAGTACTACTGCTGATTAATATTCTGAATAACATCTGGATCTTTAGATGACTGCTTAACCAGTTTAACTGCCCCAGAAAACAATGATTTCCATTTGCAGCAACAATGATATAATAACAGAATTTACTCACAGATCATTATATTGACACCTCTATAAATAAACATCATTTGGAGATGTATATGTATCTGTCAGAATATGTCAAGTTCTGTAACAACTTTTAAAGAGGTTTTCATCTTTATTTGCCAATCAATTATTAACTGAAATGTAATTATAATTCACAGTGGTAGCAGTAGTGGTGGTACTAAGCTTTGTTTGTTTGCACCCCAGTTACCTGCAGGCTTTGCAAGTACAATGTACAGTTTCCAGCAGATTAAATGAAATTATTTTGCCTTATTCAGATGTACTAGAGGCTTGCATGTCTTATCAAAAGGATTGGCTAGTAGCAAATAGGTTTTACCTTTAACTAGGCACACATTAAGAAAAGCATTAGACACTGGCAGGACCTTCAACCAAATAATATACTTGTGCCAGAGCATAGGCTAGTAATAACTGTAATACTAATGACCTATGTACTGATTTTACTCCTCCTTAACACTGAACAGAAATGCTCCTTTTAAAGCACCCTAATTTTAACTCTTGTGTCTTGATATATTTTAGTACCCCCATTTTAACTTCTGTTCCCTTTGCTGTTCTATGCTGCTCTTGGACCATAATAAAGATTTGATTTGATTTGATTTGACACCCTTCTATTGGCAGAAAACACCAATGACATGAAATGACTTTGAATGAAAAGTGACAATTTAATTTAATTTAATTGTTCGATTTTTATGCCGCCCCACTTGCGTAAGCAACTCTGGGCGGCTAACAACAATACAAAAAGAATACAAAATATACAGCTACAATCAAACTAGCATAATACACAAAACATTTCAGAACTTTTAAAAAAAATCCCACTTAAACCAGTACCCCACAAACCCAGAAACCAAATCAACTTAAAAAAATTAAACTATATATTAAAAAACCCTCAAAAATGAAAGAAGAAAGTGCTAAAGCAGGATTGCAGCTGAACATTAAGAAAATGGATAGTATCACTACAAAAGATCTACAGAACTCTACTACTGACAGAGAAGTAATTGAGATAGTGAAAGATTTTGTATACCTTGATTCAATCATCAATCCAATTGGAGACTGCAACAAGAAATCAGAAGAGGTCTTAGACTTGGAAGAGTAACAATGAAATTAGAAAAGATCATCAGGTGTAACAATGTTTCATTAGAGAACAAGACAGAGATCATCCACACTATTGCGTTCCTGATCAACAGGTATGAATGAGAAAGCTGGACAGTAAAGAAAGGTGACAGGGAAAAATGATTTATTTGAAATATGGTATTGGAGGAGAGCTCTGTGGATACCCTAGAATAGGGGTGGCCAACCTTGGTGCTCCAGCTGATCTTGGACTTCAATTCCCAGAAGCCAAAGTCAGCACACCTGCTGATAAGGGCTTCTGGGAATTGAAGTCCAAGAACATCTGGATCACCAAGGTTGGCCACCCCTATCCTAGACCAATGATAGCTAATCTTGGCACTCCATGTGTTTTTGGACTTCAATTCCCAGAAGCCCAGATCAGTAGGAGTGCTGACTTGGGCTTCTGGGAATTGAAGTCCAAGATCAGCTGGAGCACCAAGGTTGGCCACCCCTGTTCTAGGGTATCCACAGAGCTCTCCTCCAATACCATATTTCAAATAAATCATTTTTCCCCTGTCAGCTTTCTTTACTGTCCAGCTTTCTCATTCATACATGTTGATCAGGAACGCAATAGTGTGGATATTTATTTATTTATTTATTTTCATCCTTCCCCCCAATCTAGAATCTTGGTTACAGCCCTAGTTTCTGGTAACTGAAGTCCAAGAATACATGGAGTGCCAAGGTTAGCCATCACTGTCCTAGACTGTCAAAAAGACAAAGAAATGGGTCTTGTTGCAAATCAAACCTGAACTGTCTCTGGAGGGGGGGAAATGACAAAGTTCAGGCTGTCCTACTTTGGCCTCATCATGAGAAAGCAAACCACTGTCAAAAAGACAATAATGCAGGGGGGGGGAGTGAAAGGCAGCAGGAAAAGAGAAGACCAAACATGAGATCGATTGACTTCATGAGGGAAGCCACAGGCTTGGACTTGCAAGAGCTGAAAAGGGTTGTTGAGGACAGTACATCTTTGCGATCTCTCATTCATAGGTTTGCTTTTCATACCGACATTCTAGCTACCTGTTTTTGCTTTCATTTATTGTTGCCATGTATTTATTAAACCCTTTTGGTTTGAATGGCTTTACCTTCTTTGCCCCTGTGATTTCATTTCCAGGGAACGTGAAGCCTTAGAACAGTGAGGCTTCTGGCCCAGTTGGACACAGCTAAAGCCAGTGAATGAGTACTTTTGGCAACAGGTTGGTTTTGGGATTATTGTGGCGGGTGGGAAAGTTTTCCATCAAAAGAAGGGGCAAGAGCACCATCTATTGAAAAGAAAATCATTTGCAGAGTTCCAGCCAAATATGCACTGTTTTCAACAAATGCTAATGAAGTAAGGCAAATAGACATTTTTCATCCTTACACTATAAATCAAGAAGTGACTGTGCAGAAATGTGTCCCAAAAGAACCTTTCCCTACGAAAGAATGGATTTTTGTTCAGTGATGGGATGACAAAAATTCTACTACCACGCCATGACGTCACGGACGTCATGGGCGTGGCCAATGGCATGACGTCATGACGTCACGGCCGACGTCATGACGTCATGACGTTGTGGGCGGGGCCAAAATAAAAATAAATAAAAAATAAAAATAAACATACACCCCCCCTCCCTCTCAGCCCACCCACCCAGACACAAATAAATAAATAAAATAAAAACAACCACCCACCCAAAACACAAATAAATTACCCACCCACCCCAAATAAAAACCCCTCGCTTACCTTTCTTGGGACCCGGCACCCCGATTGCTGTCCACAGCTGCCGCCGCCGCCGGAGCTGCCTGCACCCCTGTGGCGTCCTCCTTGGGCCGGTACCTTTTTAGCCCGGCTCCGGCCATGGCGAGGGGCGACGGGCAGCCGCGGCTGCCGCGCCTCCCTGGGCCGTCCCCATGCCGCACCGCCGCCGCCTACAGCTTCCTCCTCCGCAGCGCGCGGCAGCCGAGCTCAAAAGGGACCGACCCAAGAAGGAGTCCACAGGGATTCAGGCAGCGGCAGCTCCGGCGGCGGCGGGCGGCGGCTGTGGACGGCGGGTGCAGGCACCCGGCCCACAGGCGCCCGGCGGAGGCGGCGGCAGCGGTGTACCCCGCCGGGCGTCCCCAGGGCATGGGGCTTGTCAGCAGCGGACGGCCGAGGCAGCCCTCAACGTGCCGCGGGGAGGCGCCCCCCTCAGAGGGCTGCTGCCGCCGCCGCTGCCCTGAAAGTTCTAAATGTTTTGAAAATCGGAGCGAAAATGGCTCTAATTGACTGCGCATGCGCAGAAACTCAATCTGACGCATGTGCAATGCGTCAGATTGAGTTTCTGCGCATGCGCAGTCAATTAGAGCCATTTTCGCTCCGATTTTAATTTTTTTTTCTTTTGGTCAGGCGTCCGGAACCGGACGCCCCAAAAGTGGACTTCCCCTCACGGAGAACCCTCCGGGATTGGTCTTACCGGTTCCAGAGATCCGTCTGGAACCGGTGACATCCCATCACTGTTTTTGTTGCATGCTTGATAGATTTCAAGAATTGTTTTGGAATTCAGTGTGTATGTGAGAGTGAGAATGTGTTTAGACTCCCATTTCAAGTCATTTATTATGTCAGTATGAAAAAAAGCACAACGGACATTTTAATAGGATGGGGTATGACATGCCAGTGGCTGTTGGTACCCATTCTGGTTGTTGGTGCACTGGGCACTTCAGTCAATGTTGAGTCAAGCCAAGTGTGAGAGGTAAAGCAGAAGTAGGTATTCATATACATAGACACAGAAATTCACACCTCATCATAGATATCTCCTTTGGCAATTTTGTACTGTATGTTTCATGTACATATTTGTATTTGCATGGCAAGTAACTGGGGTTATTGTTTTTCATAGGCAGGGGCTGGACTTGATGACCCTTGGGGGTCACTTCAGCTCTACAGTTTTATGATTCTATGATAGTTGTAAAATAAAGTTTCTGAGTAGGCCTCCTCACTGGAGAAATTCTGTAAATTCTGCTTGTATAAAAATGTGTGTGATAAAGACAAAAGAAGCTGACATCACCAGGTATTCCCATTTATTCAGAGTACTGTATCGCTAGTTCTTGCTGGGCCCCGGTACAGTCCATTTAGTGATCTCCAGACCTCCCAACTTTTGCCCAAACCAGGTGACAGCTTCCAGTTGATCCTTCATAGCCTTCTCTGTGTCCATTCTTTTAAATTGAACCAAATATTCTGATTTAAGGAAGCTTTTTCTGGATTTTAAATCTCTGGAGGCTTGATCAAAGGCCATAGATAAGATGTTGTTTAGAAATCAAAGATTTAAGCCTCTCTGTGTATGCTACCACTTCTCTGCAGACAGTGTGTGTATGTGGGGGAGAGATACTAGTTAAATAATATATTTTATCTAGGGAGGAAGGTTTCAGACATCCCATTATTATTCTACTGGTATCATTTAAAGCAATATCTACTTGCCCAGCATTCTTGAAGGATGTGGGTTTGAGCATCCCCTGGACAACAGCTTTAAGCTGAATATTTTTTCCAATCTGAAAGCATCTAAAGAGAAAAGAAAAGTAAAAGCTTATGATTACAATTTGGAGAAATTGAGATATTCAAATATTATTCTTATATTTTATTTTTACTGTTCACTGAAGTCATTCAATAGACATTGTGCCTATGTGCACTGTTGGCCAATGCTATGATGGAGGACATAGAAGGAGCCTCCGCCAAGAGTGGAAGGCATTGGAAATGCACTCATGCACTTTCTGGTCAAAGGTGTGCATCCAGCTAATCCTTCTTATCCAGGAAGGAGCTCTGCACTGCAAACTTGCTGATGACCCATCAGTACTTTTTAGGGCCAAAAACAATGTCTATTAATATTGATGGTATCTCTTCATCTGAAGAGGGTTTTAAAGCTTTGTTTTGTTGCAAATGGAAATGTGACATTCTTTGTGTCCAAGAAACTCATAGAGGGACTGAAAATCATCATCCAAAAGTCCCTGGGATGTGTCTAGTTACTAGGAGGCTCCACAAACAATTGGGAAGTGCCCTTTTTGTGTGGATTACACTGAAGAGGACAAGATAGGAATCTTGATGATGGTGTGTATAGTATCATCTATTTATAGACCAGCTAAGAAGCTGTCTAATGCAGAAAACATGATGAAAATCATTAAGCCATTATAAAAAGGGCAGAATCTCATTCCATGTGCCTTATACACGACCCTAAATTACTCTGTTCATTTGGCAATTTTTGTTAGTGAACCTATTGATCAACAATGCTATAAGACTTTAGGCGATCCAATTGAAACACTCAGCACAGATCTATTCAGCCTTCTGACCTCCATCTGTATCATTACATAACAGGTATAACTTCAAAAAAGACAACAGGGAAAATATGTACAACAATGCTAGATGCAGCTGGGCTTCACATAGCCTGTCAGTAGGAGAACTATGATTAATTTGTAACTTTCATTTTGAAATGCTTCTTTTCCAGGATGGTGCATCCCAGGTCTTGCTCCAGAAACACATGCCCAATGCTTTAGTTGTATTTCACGGTTCAAAGAAAAGCCTTTTAGTGAACATGAAATAAAATCTGGGATAAATTTACATTCAGCATTCCTGAAGACCTTTCTTGCTTTGCAGATTCTTAAATTGGCCTTTGAGAAAGACTCTGCATCAGACAGTAAGCCATCTGGATGATCCTCTTTCCAACCAGGTCACACCCCAGGTAGCACCTTACACGAATGTGTTTGGTATGTACATTCATCTTCTCACTCTGTGACAGTTTGAGGCAGCTCTGGTTGTCTTACATCCCCTGGATTGTCTTCACTTCATCTTTCCAAGGGCTTTTCGTTGTTCAGTGGCACAGTCAATTCCGACTATTTGCAACCCTATGGACCATTGTCCACCAGGCACCTCTGTCCTCCACCATCTTCCTCAGCCCACCCAGCTTTGTGCCCATTGCACCTACAATACCATCTAGCCATCTCATTTTTGGCTGCCCCCTTCTTCTTTTGCCCTCCACCTTTCCCAGCATCAAGGCTTTCTCAAGTGAATCATCTCTTCTCATTTGGTGTCCAAAGTACTTTAGCTGCAGCTTTACTATTTGACCTTCTAAGGAGCAGTTAGGGTTGATTTCTTTTACGATCGACTTATTTGTTCTTCAGGGGACTCTCAAAAGTGTTCTTCAACACCACATTTCAAAGGCGTCTATTCTTCTGCGCTCAGCTTTCCTAATGGTCCAACTCTCACAACCATACATTACCACCGGGAATACCATTGCTTTGACTATTGTTTGCAAGGTGATGTCTCTACTTTTAACTATGTTCCTCAGGTTTCGCATAGCTTGTCTCCCAAGCATCAGTCGCTTTTTTATTTCATGGCTGAATCACCATCTGCAGTGACCTTCGATGCTAAGAAAGTAAAATCTGTCACTGCTTCTACTTCTTCCCCATCTATTTGCCAGGGGCTGATAGGGTCTGTTGCCATTATCTTGGTTTTCTTGACATTGAGTCTCAAGCCAGCTTTTGCACTCTCTTCTTTCAACCTAAGCAGCAGCTTCTTTCGGTCTTTCTCACCTTCTGCCATTAAGGTAGTACCATCTGTGTATCTCAAGTTGTTGATGTTTCTCCCAGCAATTTTGATCCCAAATTGTGATTCCTCCATCCTCATTGGGCATTATGTGCTCTGTGTATAAGCTGAATAAGCAGGGTGACAAAATGCAGCCTTGTCTTACTCCTTTTCCTATTCATGACTCTTGTACAGATTTCTCATGAGGCATATAAGGTGTTCCGGTATTCCCATCTCTTTATTTACTTGCCACATTTTGTTGTGGTCCACGCAGTCAAAGGCCTTGGTGTAGTCAATGAAACAGAAGTAGACTTGTTTCTGATATTCCTTTGTTTTCCCCATGATCCAATGTATATTGGTGATGTGGTCTCTAGTCCCCCTGCCTCTTCTGAACCCTGCCTGCACTTCTGTTAATTCTCTCTCCACGTGCTGCTGAAGTCTATCCTGTATTATCTTGAGCATCACCTTGCTAGCATGTGGGATGAGCACAATTGTTCAATAATTTGAACATTCTTTGGCATTACCCTTTTTTGGGATTAGAACATATACAGTACTGATCTTTTCCAATCCTGTGGCCATTGTTGTGTTTTTCCAAATCTGCTGGCATATAAAATGCAATAATTTGATTCCATCATTTTTAGGACTTTGAAAAATTCCACTGGGATACCATCATCTCTCTGGCTTTGTTGTTTGCAGTGCTTTTTAGGGCTTTTCTGACCTCACTCTTTAGGATGTCTGGCTCAAGTTCAAAGTTCTGATCAGTGTGATTATTAGGAGTTTCTTTAGCTGTAGCAGTTCTGCTACAGTAATGAACTCTGATTCTGTGGAAGAGAAAGCTACAACAACCTGTATATAATTAGCCCATGAGATAAGCCCATCACCCAGTGGTGGGCAGCCAAAATTTTTACTGCCACACTGTGGGCGGAGCCAACATCATGGGTGGAGCCAACATCATGACATCATGAGCGGAGTCAACGATGTGGGCAGAGCCAAAGTAAAAAAATAAAAATAAAAATACAGTACACATAAAAATAGAAATAAAAAACACATAAAAATACAAATTAGACATTAAATAGAAATAAAAAACATAAAAATACAAATTAAAATAGACATTAAATAGAAATAAAAAACATAAAAATACAAATTAAAATAGACATTAAATACTCATAAAACACACACACACACCTCAACCCACCCACCCCAAACATAAACCCTAGTCACTTACCCTGGGGTCGGGGAGCAGCAGGCAGGTGGCAACAGAAGCTGTGTGGCAGCCCGGTGGCCCGGCCCAGGCTGGCCTAGACCAGCCTGGCCAGGCCCAGCAGTGCAGCCTGGCCCAGCGGTGCTGCACGGCCTGGCCTGGTGCAATGGTGCAGTGGTAGCGAGGGAGTAATGTTAGCGGTCAGTGGTCAGCAAATGAGTGGCGGCAATGGACAAGCAGCGGTGAGTGTCAGCGGTGCGGAGGTGGAGGGCGGCGGCGCAGCATGGTGGCGTGGTGTGGGGTGACTCGAGGGAAGGCCGTTGCCGCCACTGCCGCCCCCCATCCAGAGATGCCACTGAGGGCCTCAACAGCCAGCCTATGCACCCTTCACTGCAGCCCAAAATGGCTGTTCATTAGTGCACATGTGTCAAAAAACCATTTGATGCATGCAGATCTCCAGTATTCAATGCACATGTGTCAAATGGTGTTTTGATGCATGCGCACTTATGAGCAGCCATTTTGGGCTGCAATAAAGGGTGGCCGGAGAGGCGACTGAACTGGTGGCCTCCAAAAAAAGTAACCACACCAGGTGGTCTCCCGGAAGGGCCGAGGCCTCTCTAGCTGATTGAATGATAAGAGAGCCTCTCCGATCCACCCTCGTGGGATGGACAGATGTTCTTGGGGTGATGCGGTCTCTTAAGTATCCTGGCCCACTACCATGTAGGGCTTTAAAGGTAATGACCAACACCTTGAATTGCACCTGGAGACATCCTGGCAACCAGTGCAGCTCCTGAAGCAGTGATGAGGCACAAGCATAATGCCTGCAACCCTTCACTACCCAAGCAGCTGCATTCTGGACCAGCTGCAGCCTCCGAATGGTCACCAAGGGCAGCCTCATGTAGAGCACATTATAGTCTGGAGGTGATCAAAGCATGTGTGATCATGAGTAAGGAGTCCCGATCTAGGAGCGGGCATAACTGGCGTATTACACAAAGTTGTGCAAAAGCCCTCCTGGCCACAACTGCCACCTGCTCTTTCAGCAGTAGTCATGAGTCCAAGTGGACCCCCAGATTATGCACCAGGTCTGTTTGGGGCAAAGCTGCCCCATCCAGAACCAAAGATGGTAGCTCCCAAGATAATGCAGGACCCCTTACCCATAGCCACTCAGTCTTGCTGGGATTCAGTTGTAGCCCGTTTTCCCCCATCCAGACCCTGACAGCCTCCAAGCAACTGGATAGGACTTCTACTGCATCAATTGGATCTCCACGGGCCGAGATATACAGCTGGGCATCATCTGCGTATTGGTGATACCTCACCCCGTGGGAACGGATGATCTCACCCAGTGGTTTCATGTAGATGTTGAATAGGACAGGTGAGAGTACCGAGCCCTGAGGCACCCCATATTGAAGGAGCCTAGGGCTGGAATTCTCGCTCTCCAACCACACCGACTGGGTCTGGCCCCTCAGAAATGAGGAAAAGCAGGCCAACACAGTGCCCTGGATCCCCAATCCTTGGAGCCTTCCCAGAAGGATACCATGGTCGACGGTATCGAAAGCCGCTGAGAGGTCAAGAAGGGCCAGGATGGATGACCTCTGTCCAATTCTCACCAGACATCATCCACCAATGCGACCAATGCAGTTTCGGTACCATATCCGGGCCTGAATCCTGACTGAAAAAGGTCCAGATAATCCGCTTCATCTAGGACCTCCTGTAGCTGCTGCGCCACTGCCTTCTCCAAGACCTTACCCAAAGAGGGTAGGTTGGATACCGGTCGGTAGTTGGTAAGTACCGTAGGGTCGAGGGATGGCTTTTTTAGGAGGGGACGCACCAAAGCATGTTTTAAGGGTGCTGGGAAAAAACCCTCCTGCAGAGATGAATTTATAATTGCCTCGACCCAACCACCTGACACAGCCTTAGATGCTTTGACTAGCCAGGCAGGGCATGGATCCAATTCACAGGTAGTGGCACGAACAGATCCAAGAAGCCTGTCCACTTTAAAGGCAAAACTTTAAAGGCAAACTTTAAAACACTGGGGCCAATAATCAAATGAAGGTAGAGAAAGAACAATAAACCAATAATTAGGGGGAGAAATTTCTTTATATGGCTCTCTACAAAGTTCTTCTTTTAGGCATTAAAAAAAAAATCCAGAGAGGGAGCCTGAGGTAGTTCATCAAGCAGACCATAAGGTTGTTGCTTTGAGTTTTTATGGGTTGGCAAATCTTAGCTTAAAGTCCGTAGTTCCTTTCAAATATAAAGCCGCTCTTTTGATAGCTGTCCACTCACCTTTTGTTGGTGAATGCACTTTTCTGCTCAGTATTCCTACAACCATAGCTAGTAGTCTGGTCTAGCAGTGGTTATTAAGTACCAAACAAAGTTTTCATATGCCTGGTCTATTCTTGCTGTTTGATAGAGGCCCACTCTCCTCTCTAGCTTTCAGAGTGTTTTTTTGGCAAGAGTGTGGCAAAAGTGTGGGCATCTTTGAAGCCTAGTATTTCAGCAAGTTCAATAATCTTGTTTTTGGTTTAGCAAACATGACATCTATTTTCTTTCAGTTTGGTTGCTTAAGTAATTTGTTGTATCTCCTAAATCTTTCACTTCCACCTCTTTGTTAGGATGGTATACAATCATTACAATCCTGTTCCATTTGAGTATCTAAAATTAGGCCATAAACAGAAGGAAGAATAAAAAATTTAAATATCAACTACTGCTTTTGATATACTAGTATTTATCTGCAGCACCTCATTTAAAACCGTGTTGCTGCAGCAGCATCTTCAGTTTCTCATTCCAGGTCTGAGCTTCAGCCCATACAGGCCTTTCTTTAGTTTGCAGCTAAAATTAGGATGCTTCTGGTTAATGAAGCCAGGTAGCTGTTCCATGTACAACTCTTCTGCAATCCCTCTATGGAGAAATGCAGTCGTGACAGCTAGATGCTTGATTTGCTGATGATACCCAGTTGTACATCTCGGCTCCGTGTTCGCCCCGGCCCTCTGGAACCTCCTCCCAACTGAGCTGCGCATGCAGACAGAGCTCCTGTCCTTCCGGAAGAGCTTAAAGACCTGGCTGGCAGGACATGTGTGGGGTTCCAGGGATGTGGGATCCCATGTGGGGTGGTTAGTCTAAGGATTTTACCCTTCTGACGACACCCCCAGATACTGTTTTAGTCTATGAATTTTTAAATTTGTTATTGATGTGTTTTAACTTGGGTTGTAAGCCGCCCAGAGTCGGGCTTGCCCGATTGGGGCGGGTTAGCAAGTGTGAAATATAAATAAATAAATAAATTCCACACTGAAGGGCATTCTTCTAGGGCAGAGGTTTCATTGAAGTCTTCTCCATATGTCTGCAGGGACTCTCGGGCAACCAGCCTTTCCTTGTAGTGTTCCACCTCTCCTTATGCAGCCTGCTTTAACCTGAAGATCTACTTGCACCCAATGTCTTTCTTGTCTGGTGGTAGTTTGGTAACAGTCCAAACCTCATTCTTGTGTAGGTTTTCTGTCTTTCTCTTGCAGTTTCTCTCACCAGGTGGCTTCAGTTGCTGACATCTGTTCAATTTCTTCCCAGACATCAGGCTCATTCATCAGTGATGATCTTGTGAGGTAGGTGAAGAGATAAAGTAATATACTTTTGTTGGGTCACAATGAGCTCTGGAGTGTGCTGTGGCAGCGGTGCTTCTTCAGGTTCAACAGTCTCAAAATCTCCATCTCTGTCCCTTTCTCTTAGTGTACAGTTCTCATCCTATATGTCATCACTTTCTTGCTCTCTGTTTGACTCAGGTTGTGAAGGCATTGCCACTAACTAGGAGAAGTCCAACATAGTGGTCTTGGCTCTTTTGTCAACTCTCCTTTGTTCATCAAAATGAGCAATTTGTCTTATGTTGACTTCATCTGTTTTTAAGTTGATTACTTTACAGTCCTTGGCATCAGGGGCTTAGCCCTTGGCATCAGAATTGGGGTTGACCGAAGCACAGTCTAGCCATGTTATCTGGGATTGGTTCGATCCAGTTGGCCCTGAGGAAGTGGACAGGCTTCTTGGATCTGTCTGCGCCACGACCAGTGCGCTGGACCCATGCCCTGCCTGGTTGGTCAAAGCATCTAAGACCGTGACAGGTGGGTGGGTTGAGGCGATCATTAATTCATCATTAAAGGAGGGGTCTTTTCCAGCACCTTTTAAACATGCCATAGTGCGCCCCCTCCTAAAAAAGCCATCCCTCGACCCTACAGCACTTACTAGCTACCGTCCAGTGTCCAACCTACCCTTCCTGGGAAAGGTCTTGGAAAAGGCAGTGGCGCAGCAGCTGCAGGATGTCCTGGATGAAGCGGATTATCTGGACCCTTTTCAGTCAGGATTCAGGCCCGGATATGGTACTGAAACTGCATTAATCGCACTGGTGGATGATCTCTGGAGAGAGCGGGATGGAGGTTATCCGTCTGTTCTGGCCCTTCTCGATCTCTCAGCGGCCTTCGACACCATCGATCACGACATCCTTTTGGGTAGGCTCCAAAGTCTGGGGTTCCAGGGCACTGTGTTGTCCTGGTTTTCCTCATTTCTGAGGGGCAGAACCCAATCGGTGTGGCTGGAGAAGGAGGAGTCCAGTCCTAGGCCCCTGCAATATGAGGTGCCTCAGGGCTCGGTGCTCTCTCCTCTTCTATTTAACATCTATATGAAGCCACTGGGTGAGATCATCCGTTCCCACGGGGTAAGGTATCATCAATATGCTGATGATACCCAGTTGTACATCTCGGCCCGTGGAGACCCAAGTGGTGCAGTGGAAGTCCTTTCCAGGTGCCTGGAGGCTGTTAAGGTCTGGATGGGGGAAAACGGGCTACAGCTGAATCCCGGCAAGACTGAGTGGCTATGGGTAAGGGGCCCTGCGTTATCACGGGAGTTGCCAGCTTTGGTTCTGGATGGGGCAGCCTTGCCCCAAACAGACCCGGTGCGTAATCTGGGGGTCCTCCTGGACTCACGACTACTGTTCGAAGAGCAGGTGGCAGCCGTGGCCAGGAGGGCTTTTGCACAACTTCGTGTAATACACCAGTTACACCCACTCCTAGACCGGTATGCCTTGCTCATGGTCACACATGCTTTGGTCACCTCCAGGCTTGATTATTGTAATGCGCTCTACATGGGGCTGCCCTTGGTGACCATCCGGAGACTCCAACTGGTCCAAAATGCGGCGGCCCGGGTAGTGATGGGGTGCGGGCGTTATGCTCGTGCCTCACCACTGCTCCGGGAGCTGCATTGGTTGCCAGTATGTCTCCGGGTGCAATTCAAGGTGCTGGTTATTACCTTTAAAGCCCTATATGGTAGTGGGCCAGGATACCTAAGAGACCGCGTCACCCTAAGAACATCTGTCCGCCCCACCAGGGCGGATCGGAGAGGCTCCCTTGTTACTCCATCGGCTAGAGAGGCGCACCTCTCTTGCACTAGGAGGAGGGCCTTCTCCGTGTCCGCCCCGGCCCTCTGGAACCTCCTGCCTATCGAGCTGCGCGTACAGACAGAGCTCCTGCCCTTTCGGAAGGGCCTAAAAACCTGGCTGGCATGGCAAGTGTGGGGACCCAGGAACGTGGGATCTCGTGTAGGGTGGCTGATCTAATGAACAGCCACCCTTTCGGTTCAATTTCTGGCGTTGTTTTAATGTTTTATGAATTTTTATAGTTTTAAGTATGAAGTTTTAAGATGAATTAGTATTATCATAGGCTTAACCTATGATTTTAATCTGTAAACCGCTCAGAGTCGGGTTTACCCTATTGGGGCGGGATAGTAAATATGAGCAAATAAATAAATAATAAATAGTCAAAAGTAGTTTATTCTGTTCTAGAGTTCAGATTGTGCCGTTTCTATTTTGATATGAAGGCATAAGTGAGGCTTCCAAGGATTGTAATGTGTTCCTCACTTGATACTCTGCTGTACCACAATTAAAATGATGTTTTTGTTGTGCCTTTGGGTGGTAATCTGTTCTGGTGATTAATTGCAGTCATGATTACATCACCTCAACATCCCTTGGGTAGCTCTGTATCTGTAAGCATGAACATTGTGATCTCTAAAAGAGATCTCAGTTTCCTTTTAACCATTCAATTTTGCTCATGAATATGTATGACACACTTCCTATGCAAAATGCATTGTTCCTCCCTGAAGGCTTGTGTGTGGTGTGAGAGGTTCTCACCCTCTATGTGTTCATCTGAAATGCCTTGGGTTGTCTTTCAAATATGTTGCTCACAATGGCTACACACTACTTAAGAATCTCATGTGACTCACTCTTCTTTTTCAGCAGATAGGTGGCACAGTACTTTGAAAAATCAACCATGTATTAAGACATATATGCTCTATCTTATTGGTAGCACATTAAGTAGTCCACATATATTGCTGTGTGTTAGATACAGCACCTTCCTGCTCCTTCTTTCAATTCTTGCTGGGAATGAAGGTTTAACACCTTTTCTGTGCTACAGATTGTACACCTAGCTATGTTTGCACCATGTACAGTTGTACTTTTCTTAAAGAGCATAATGCGTTCCACAGGATTGCTCTTTAAGCGAGTTTGCTCTTTAAGCGAAACACCATTGAAAGTGACCAGTTGTGGGGGGAGGGGATTGTGAACCCTGATTTATTTGTTAAGCGAGTTTTTGGTTGATTTTATTTGTTAAGCAAAGGGAACATTCAGAGAAAATTCTGCTCTTTAAGTGAGTTACTCTTTAAGCAAGGCGCTCTTTATGAGAGATTTGAGTGTAGATTTACCTTGATCCCTGTAGCAAGGCTGTGGTTCTGCAGCTCGAAGATTGCATTTGGATCTCTGTGTGAAAAGCAATGGTGCCAGAGCTCCAAGCTATTATCTTCCTTTCTCTGGACTTGCACTTGATTTGTAGATACCATTTTAAGAGCTCAAAATATTTTTCTTTACTATGAATTTTCCAATTTCAGTATACAGTACTGTATATGAAAAAAGATTTGTCTTGTAAAGCTGAGGCACTTAATCTGTTGCACTGCAAATCAGAAACATATAGAATATCATTTAGAGCAGTGGTCTCCAACCTTTCTTTGGCCATGCCCCACCTAAGCATCTCTAAAGTCCGGATCTCTCTCTCTCCTCCCCCACCTCGTAATATATAATTCTTATTATTCAGAAAATGAGTGCCTATACATGTGGAGGAAGGCAAATGAAGGCTTCTTGCAAGCTTAATTTTTTGTCATTCAGAATAAAAATTTAATTTTAATTAAATTTAATTTTAATCATTTATATGCCACCCTCCTCACGAGTGACTCAGGGTGGCTAACACGGCATTAAAAACAATTAAAACACAAGATAAAAATTAGAATTGAAAGATTAAAAAGAGATTAAAAGAGATTTAAAATATTCACAAAGATACAGGGGAGGAGTCAAATAAGACAGCAGGCCAGGATGACCATCTGGCCCGTACCCCATACCTGCCCCACCAGCCAGGTCTTAACACTCTTTCTGAAGGGCAACAACTCCATCTGGAGACATAACTCAGTTGGTAGGAGGTTCCATAGGGTCGGAGTGGACACAGAGAAGGCCCTTCTTTTGGTGCTAGAGAGATGCACCTGTAGCTGATGGCATGGCCAGAGAGCCTCTCCGGTCCACTCTGGTGGGATGGACAAATGTCCTTAGGGTGATGCGGTCTCTTAAGCATCCTGGCCCACTACCATGTAGGGCTTTCAATTTTTCCTTGCATGAGGTACTCTAATGATTCTAAGGTAATTTTGAGGTGCTGATTCTGAATCTGGCATCCATTTTTTTCTAGCACATCAGGTTTTTGAGATCTCAAATATTGCAATATACCTACGAACAGCAAATGTATCATCATATTCATCAAGCTAAACAGACATACGGACCTAATAAAATAACATCCAATATGCAATACTTTATTGAACAAACATATATAATTATGAACTGAAGCACAAAGTGGAGAGTGAAAGCATATTAACATGTAAGAATTGAAACGTTAAGATATGAAAATATGTACAAAAAGTAAAATTGACAATATTGAGCTTACATCGCCATGAACGACCTTTTCTTGGATGCTCTGCGACGTTCAACGTGTGTAATATCTCTCATCAAGGACCAACAGTAATCTGCCATCATGTTGGTGTTCCATCGGCCTTGGTAACATTCTTCCATTACTTTAATGTCTTGATGAAAACGTTCGGTGAATGCATTCCAAGCTCTAGCCTCTGCTGCCGTCATTGTTGGAAGAAAGTGTGGATCCCTGATGAGAGTTCTAATTTGAGGGCCATCAAATATTCCTGCCTTTTTCTTCTCCATGCGGAGGCCTGGAAAGGTTGTTCATATATAGCTGAAGTAGTTTCCAGTGTGATTCAAGGGTTTGACGAATTGCTTCATTAACCCAAGTTTTATGTGCAGTGGAGGTAATACATTTTTATTCCTATCAACCAGAGGCTCATTCGTAATGTTCTTGTCACCAGGCGTCAAACTGATTCTTGGTGGCCAGGTCTTTTCCACCCATTGTTTTACTGTAGCTCTACTGTCCCAATAGCATAGGAAGCAAGGGTATTTGCTGGCCCAGCAAAACATTTACCATTTTCAAATCAACACAGATCACCCATCCATGATGTGTGTAATCCAATCTATCCAGAATTGTCTTTATATTGCCATACTCTTCTTTCATTTGTATGGAGTGTCCTATTGGGATTGAACCAAATATATTTCCATTGTGCAATAACACACATTTTAAACTCCTTTTACTACTGTCGATAAAAAGTCTCAATTCACTGAAATCATATGTGGGCAGTCCTATAGGGAGAAGAAGCCCTTTAACATAATTACAATAAACAAGTGGACCATCAGATTGGAAGTACTTTCGCAGTGCTGCTTCTCTGTTACGATAAAAGGAGACACTAGTGCTAGGTCTGAGTAGTCCTTTCTCTTTCAGCCTGGAAGCTAACAATTCTGCAGACTGCTTTGGCAAATACAAATCTCTTACCAGATCATTCAATTCAGGTTGACTAAACAGACTAACAGAATCTGCATCAGATGGCATATAGGTTGGAGCATCATTATCCTAATCATGTGTAGTAGAACTGGATGAACTGTGGGATTCAACATCAATCTCTGGAAGCTCTGTATATACAGGCACAGGTATTTCCTCACAGTGTCCAATTGGTTGTTTGGCAGACGGGATATGGGGGTATTGTATGTGGTGTCTGTTCTTTTTATTGAAACCTTTGACATTGACAAGGCAAAAGTAGCATTCATCCACATGGTTCCTTGGTTCTCTCCAAACCATCGGCACACCAAACTTCAGCTTAGAATTCATTCATTTAGACCATGACCGCAATGTTTCAACACAGGTTTTGCACACTGTAGGAGGACCCCCACTTTTGTCTTGGTCTCCCAGTGGTGCTTTAAAGTAGGAAAGATACACTCTCTTGACAAAGCTAGTGATGTTGTGCCTTTGATCCTGCAAGGTGAAGCTGCCACAGATGTAACAGAAGATATCTGCGTCATTACGGGATTTCCTTCTTTCCGATGTTGTGTCCATTGTTATATCACAAACTGCACTAAATATATATACAGTAATACCTCATATAACATTAGTATCGAATAACACGAAAATCGCATAACATCAAGGAATCTGGGGGGAAGAATTGCATCAGATAACATTAAGATCCTATGGGATGCTTCAGATAACAACCGCGAAAGCCTGTGTGGTTACAATGTATCTCTATGGATCCCATAGAGGATCAGATAACACGAAAAATCATATAACACGAAGACTTGTGGAACCAGGTTTTAGTGTTATATGAGGTTTTACTGTACATAAATAAGGTTATCTACATAACATCACATTATAATCACTAATTTTATCACTATAATTCTATAACTGAGTCGCACTAACATGCAGTCAGGAATGACAATTGGGTTGGCCAATAGCATAAAAATGTGATGTGACAGAGCAAATCTGAGATCATACTTGTAATCAGCAGCCTGAAATTAGTATAAAATAACTGTAAA
Organism: Furcifer pardalis; assembly: GCA_030440675.1. Classification (NCBI taxonomy): domain Eukaryota; kingdom Metazoa; phylum Chordata; class Lepidosauria; order Squamata; family Chamaeleonidae; genus Furcifer; species Furcifer pardalis. Next base: position 86,517,203 of record CP126894.1, on the reverse strand, counting down.
AGCTCATGCCAGGAAATTTTTTTTTGTTTTTATAGCTGTAATTACCAGCACCTTGAATTGCACCCGGAGGCACACTGGCAAACCAGTGCAGGTCCCGAAGCAGTGGTGAGGCATGTGCATACTGCCCATACCCCATCATGAGCTGAGCAGCTGCATTTTGGACCAGTTGAAGCCTCTGAATGGTCACCAAAGGCAGCCCCATGTAGAGCACATTATAATAGTCAAGTCTGGAGGTGACCAAAGCGTGTGTGACCATGAGCAAGGAGTCCTAATCTAGGAGCGGGCATAACTGGTGTATAACACAAAGTTGTACAAAAGCCCTCCTGGCCATGACTGCCACCTGTTCTTCGAGCAGGAGTCGTGAGTCCAGGAGGAACCCCAGATTATGCACTGGGTCTGTTTGGGGCAAAACCGTCCCATCCAGAAACAAAGATGGTAACTCCTGAGATAATGCAGGACCCCTGACCCACAGCCACTCAGTCTTGCCAGGATTCAGCTGTAGCCCATTGTCCCCCATCCAGACCCTAGCAGCCTCCAAGCACCTGGATAGGACTTCCACTGCATCGCTTGGGTCTCCACGGGCTGAGATATAAAGACATCAAATTTATACCTAGTACTGCAGAAAGGAAGTCCACTTTTGTTTATCTAAATTAAATCCAGTCAGGCATAAGTTATTAAATATAGTTTAGCACAGTACCATAGCCATATCTTTTTCACATAAGCCTTAATCTCACAAACTCTCTGATGCAAATTACTTGTAACTTAAAATTGGTAACACCATAGGATTTCTTTGGAGCATTTAGCATTTCTTTAGCATTTTCACATTCATTTATATATACCATCTGTTGGTCTGATAAGCTTTCACAGATCAGTGCCTTTGCTACAGTATCATTTTCCTCCCACATTACCTTAGCTCGTGCATCTCCTTCTGGTTGATAATTTTTGATACAGTTGTATACTTGTGGTGCCTTAACTTAAACTTCAAGGTGGATTTCTGCTAAAATTTTTTTTAGCCAAATTAAGCTTTGAAAGTTTTTAGAAAACCCATCTTTGTATTTCTGAGTGAGTTTGCTTACTGATCTCAGGAAAAAAAAGTTTTTAAAATGAACAAACAATAACTCTTACTTCTTTAGCAAGCATGTTATTTAGTTGGGAGAAGAGAAAAATCATAATCTTAGAAAACAAAAAAACCCAAAGAGCCAAGCTACTCTGTCTGCCTGGGGCCATAACCTAATATGGATTTTGTGGCTATTCTTTTATATAGTTAGCAGAATATGAGAAAGAAAGCAAAACAACAACAGTTGGTGAGAATAGAATAGCCCAAGTCTCAGACTTAACCCCTTTTCACAGTGTCAAGCTCTTTGTATAATAATAATTTTTTTAAAAATAATTCTAAAACCTTTTAAATAGGGGCAGGGGGAGATATATTTCATTACTATTATAATCTGTAGTTACAGTCAGAAGACTAAAAGGAAAAATGTTGGAGCCTCTGCCATTTGAGAGAGACATTCTATAAAGGGAAGAAAGTGGCTTCATTTTGGCAGTCTAGAGTTTGGTTGGGACACAAAAGAAGAAGATTATCTTATTCTGTCTTAGCTTCAAGCAATTACTGCTGCAGGCTGGTGGTATAGTATTTAAACTACTGTACTGCAGCCAAAACATTGTGAGTTTGATCCTGACAAAGATCAAGGTTGACACAGCCTTTCATCCTTCTGAAGTTGGTAAAATGAGTACCCAGAAACATTTTGAACAATCCATGCAAGGAACTGATATATTTTTTTTACATCCTTACCAATCAGACACAATCCTGTAGATCACTAAACAACTTTTTGTTTCCCTCACTATTCCACACCTCTCAAAGCTCTGAAAGGCCTTGCTTTTAATAGCATCTGATAAGCTAGAAATTAAGTGGCAGCTTGGTGCTTAGTCCAAGGACAGCATGTGCCTCCGGGTGACAGATGACATATGAAAATATGCAGTCTCAGGCTTCAAAACAAACCAGCCACATCTGTTCATGAGGTCCCTCTAAAAATCAGAATATCACTTTCAAAGGACTGTCCTGAATGCAGCCAAGCATGGTCCTGAAAGCAAATTGAAAGGTGGCTAGACATTCAGGATCAAAGGTCTAAAACAAGTTACATTAAATCAGAGAGGGAAGGAGGGAGTAGAGGTGGAAATGGTATGCGGGACAGAGAGAATTTAGAGTCAGTGCCTGCCCATTAAGCAGTTCTAAATGCAGTGCAAGGAAAAGGTCACCTTAGACCAGGGGTGCCCAAACTTTTCGGGCCGTGGGTCAGCCCTTTTCTGCTAAGTTATCAGAAAGGTTATTCCATTGTTTCTCCTGATTATGTGGCTGCATCTTCCTTTATTCATTCTTAAATTGGTTCCCTTTCTTCTCCCTGAACAAAATGCCTTTCCTTTGTATTCCCAGAGAATCTGAGTTGTTTTCCTAGAGTTTCTATAAGTTTGTCAGGGACACATCCTTTCTATTCAATTCAAGGACTTACATCTTTCCTCTTCAGTTTGCCTGACAAAATATGGCTGTTGGCAGGTTGTACCTATTTTATTTATATGGGAAAACCCACATAGAAGTCCTGGTTTTGTGAGAAGCTTTGGAGAAGGCTCTGTTACTGGCCAGGTTATTATTTTCTGTGTATAGCAGATAACCTGGAAAGTCTTCTGCTTTTGAACTGATGGAGATCAGCAGTGTCATCATAAATGCTGTGTAGTCTCCACCTGTGTTGATATTGTTTTGTGTTTTTTTCCAGTGTATACAGTTCAAGTACTACAGTATTATGATGACTTAATTGGCCAAGGTATAAGGGTGTCATTCAGTTACCAAGATAGTTTTCCTCCCCATTTAGTTGGCTTGGCTGAAACAAACGTACATAATCCAATTGCATTTCCTACATGTGTACAGAAAAGATAGCATAGAAGCTGCTACAATCAAATGCAATTAACTGATGAGGTACCAGGTTCATGACAGGGCACACACCCAGCACTTCAGTTCCCTGTTCTAGCTTCCTCTATTCCTCCTCCACATGCATAAAAATGTAGTAGAGTCAAATCCAGGCATTTGCCTGCACATGCGTAGAGCTAAAAGGGTGGTGAGAGTAGAGGAATTCATGGTAGAAACGTTGATACCTGCATTTACTGAAGTACCTGGCAACATACTGGACTTTTGAATTTTGGGTACCACACTATAAAAAGGTATGTATATCAAGGCTTCAACTGCCAATCACCACCAGAGGCCTAGGGGGAGGTGAGAGGCCCATCTTGCCCCCTCCCCCCACCCAATCCGGGATCACCTCTGGCCACCCTCCATGCACCGAAGGTGAGGGGAGGAACCGTGTGGCTGACGCCATCGTCCGGGATCACAGTACTGTAGTTGACTTGATATAGTAACTGATATAGCAACTTCACAAGTAACTGATTTACATAGTGACTTGATATAGTGAACTTACAGTAGAGACTTGATATAATGGATTTTCCTCTTCATACCAAGGATGATGATAATGAGATACTTAGCAACTCCTGACTAAATATATAACTTCTTACTTCTCATATAACTTTTAACTCCATCTATCCAGTACTAATTAGCTCAACTTTTAGTCTGATACTGTGTTTTAAACTGTGATAATATGCATGATAATATTTTGTTTTAGACTGTGATAACATGTATGATGAGAGGATACTGGCGTAGAAACTGGCAAACCACATCAGGAAGTTTGCCAAGAAAACCCTATGGACCAAAACAAAAGGCAAAACAAAGGGGGCAATTTAGATGAAACAGGATGAACAGCACATCACATGAGAAGAAGGGGATTGACAGGAAAGGGGGAGGAGAAATACAGTGTTGTAAGGAACAATACTGTATAGGGACATGGAATGTGAGATCTATAAACCAAGGAAAACTAGAAGTGGTAAAAAAGGAAATGGAAAGAATAAGCATTGACATCTTAGGAATCAGTGAGCTAAAATGGACAGGGATGGAGGAATTCAGCTCTGGAAACCATCATATCTACTACTGTGGACAAGAAAACCTTAAAAAAACCAACAACACCCAGAGTAGCCATAATTGTCAATAAAAGAGTGAGAAAAGCAGTAAGGGGATATAATCTCAAAAATGATAGAATGATGTCAGTCAGAATACAAGGCAAACCTTTCAATATCAATGTACAGTCATACCTCGCAGAAAGAATTAAATTTAATTCATTCTGAGAGGTTGCTCGCTATGCGAAAAATTCGCTATGTGAGTCTGACTCGCATAACAAATTTTTCGCTATGCAAGTTGGACTTTTCCCTATGGAAAAACTCACATAACGAGCGTTTCTATGGGGAAAACTCGCATAGCGAAAAAAATTTGTTATGCGAGTTTTCCCCATAGAAACACTTGTTATGTGAGTTTTTCCATAGGGAAAAGTCCGACTCACATAGCGAAAAATTCGTTATGCGAGTCAGACCGCTTAGAGAAAAACTTGCTCGTTATGCGAGTTTTTTGCTAAGCGAAATGCTCGTTATGTGAGGTTTGACTGTAATTCAAATATATGCACCAACCATGAGTGCAGATGAAGCCACAGCTGACCAGTTCTATGAAGACCTACAACAACTCATAGAACAGACATCAAGAAATGATGTCCATAGGAGACTGGAATGCCAAAGTAGGAAATCAAAAAATTAAATGGAATAACAGACAAGTTTGATCTTGGAACACAGAATGAAGCAGGGCAAAGATTGATAGAATTCTGCCAAGAGAATGCATTGGTCATAACAAACACCCTCTTCCAACAACACAAGAGGAGACTTTACACATGGACATCACCAGATGGCCAACATTGAAAACAGATTGATTACATACTCTGCAGCCAAAGATGGAGAACCTCCATACAGTCAGCAAAAAATGAGACCTGGAGCAGACTGTGGCTCAGAGCACAACCTACTGATTGAAAAATTCAGGCTTAGACTAAAGAAAATAGGGAAAACAGTTAGGCCAGACAGATATGACATAGACAACATTCCTAAGGAATACATGATGGAGGTGTGGAATAGATTTAATGGCTTGGACCTGATAGATGGAATGCCAGAAGAATTATGGACAGAGATGTGGGACATCATGCAGGAGGCAGCAAGGAAAGCCATACCAAAAGAAAAGAAGCGTAAGAAAGCTAAGTGGTTGTCCGATGAGGCTCTTAAAATAGCAGAGGAAAGAAGGAACACAAAAGGCAAAGGAGAAAGGAAAAAATACAATCACTTGAATATAGAATTTCAAAGAAAAGCAAGGAGAGATAAAGTAACCTACCTGAATGAACAGTGCAAAGAAATAGAGGAAAACAACATAAGAAGCAGGACTAGAGATTGTTTCAAAAAAATTGGGGAAATCAAGGGAATGTTTAAAGCAAAAATGGCCATGATAAGGGACAAAGAAGGCAAGGAGTTAGCTGAGGCAGAAGAGATTAAGAAAAGATGGAAAGAGTACACAGAGGAACTCTACAAAAAGGACTTCAACACCCCTGATAATCACAATGATGAGAACATTGAACTTGAGCCAGACATCCTAGAGAGTGAAGTCAGAAAGGCCCTAAAAAGCCCTGCACAAACAAAGCCAGTGGAAATGATGGTATTCCAGTTGAATTTTTTAAAGCTCTAAAAGATGATGGAATCAAATTATTGCATTCTAAATGCCAGCAGATTTGGAAAACACAACAATGGCCACAGGATTGGAAAAGATCAGTATATGTTCTAATCCCGAAAAAGGGTAATGCCTGTCAAGGATTTTTGGCCGTATGTGTGTTCAACGTTAGCAGACTAGCAGTTAGCTAATGCGACAGCGGAAGGTTTGGGTGCAAAGACACACATACCGTCTCAGTGAATAGTGCAGTTTACTTCTGGGTGAGGGAAACACTCAAATAATAGACACAGAACTATATACACAGGTACCAGTCTGTCTTCAAGCCCCACAGTGGAGTCAGTGCGTCGAGTCCTGAAGGCTCAAGTCCACTGAGCATACACAGAGTCCTGCCAGCAAACACTGACTGCAGTTTGCCCAAGGCCTTAGTCAGTGTGCGATCCTCAGCAGTGTAGAGTACCTAATAGTTCTTAGTAGTAACAGAGCTTCCTGGAGCACTTCTTCTTCACTCATATGTCAGATGCCATTTCAATATCTCCTCCTCAGAGTAGCCCATCTCAGGTGGGCTATAGTTATACTGTAATTCTGCTGACTCACCCTCAAAGTGCCCACAGCTGTGCTCAGTCCTGACTCACAACCCCAAGTGGTTACAGCTGTGTAATCAGTCTATGCCTCAACAGGAGTAAGGAAAAGGAGTAAGATAAGGCTACATTTTATCACCCTCCTTATTCAACTTATACACACAGCACATAATGCCCAATGAGGATGGAGGAATCACAATTTGGGATCAAAATTGCTGGGAGAAACATCAACAACTTGAGATACACAGATGGTACTACCTTAATGGCAGAAGGTGAGAAAGACCGAAAGAAGCTGCTGCTTAGGTTGAAAGAAGAGAGTGCAAAAGCTGGCTTGAGACTCAATGTCAAGAAAACCAAGATAATGGTAACAGTCCCTATCAGTCCTTGGAGAATAGATGGGGAAGCAGATGGTGATTGCAGCCATGAAATAAAAAGGCAACTAATTACTGGGAGGCAAGCTATGCGAAACCTGGGGAACATAGTGAAAAGTAGAGACATCACATTGCAAACAAAAATTCACATAGTCAAAGCAATGGTATTCCCGGTGGCAATGTACTGTTGTGAGAGCTGGACCATTAGGAAAGCTGAGCGCAGAAGAATAGATGCCTTTGAGATGTGGTGTTGGAGGAGAGTTTTGAGAGTCCCCTGGACAGCGAGGAGAACAGATGGGTCGATCTTAGAAGAAATCAACCCTGACTGCTCCTTAGAAGGTCAAATAGTAAAGATGAAGCTAAAGTACTTTGGACATCAAATGAGAAGAGAGGATTCACTTGAGAAAGCCCTGATGCTGGGAAAGGTGGAGGGCAAAAGAAGGGGGTGGCCAAAAATGAGATGGCTAGATGGCATTGTAGACACAATGGGCACAAAGCTGAGCTAATTGGGTAGGATGGTGGAGGACAGAAGTGCCTGGCCGACAGTGGTCCATGGGGTCACAGAGGGTCGGAATCGACTGTGGGACTGAACAAAAAAAAATCATATCTAACTAATTAGGGCCCACATGACTGCAAATCCAGAGCAGGCAATAGGTTCATTAGTATAAACCGGGGGTAGTCAACTTAAGGCCCGTGGACTGCCCACGGCGCCATTTCATATGCCCTGCCGCCTACTTCACTGCTACAGGAAGTGGAAGCGGACACATTTACAACAGCTGTAAAACTTGCCCATGCATGTGCAAACGCACTCACGCATGCCGTAAATGCTGCCATAAATGAACCCGTGGCTGTTGTAAACACATTTACAACAGCCGCAGACGCATTTTATGGCAGCATTTACAGCAGGAGAGCCCATGTAACTGGCCCGCTCAGCTGTCTGGGCGGCATGATCTGGCCTTCAGGATGAAAAGGTTGGGAACCCCTGGTATAGACTTACATGATAAAATGTAGGAATCTGCTAGGAAAACATTCTGTTCCCTGTCAACAAGGGTATTTCCAAAACTGGAGAACAGCCAAATCATCTTGCCTTGGTTACCAGGATTGCAGCTTTACAATGCTTATTGTACAGAATGAAAGACTGTAATAAAATACAATAGTTTTTCATCACAAAAGTAACTACCATAGGGTGCTGTTAAATATTTTTGGCACAGGTAGAGTATCAAGTCCCGAAAGATAGCATGCCACTAAGAAAATAAATAATGGAAATGACTCATAAATTTCTTTGGTTATTTTGCCAACACCATTCCAAATTGCTTACCATTGCTCTGGCATGTTGTTGCATCTAAAACTTCCAATTGAGCAGAACAAACAGAGAACACTACTTAACTATGAATCAACTATGTTTATTACATTAAGAGGCTTTATAGGCTTTTCTCCCTCAAACATTTTTGGAAGAGTTATTTGTTGCAGAAAATGGTTTGTTTCAGCTTTGAAGTATTTTCAACTTTCTAAGTGCACATATCCTTGGAACAGGGTCATATGTCCTGCAGTGAGGAAAAAGAACATAATTATTTCTTGAGTTGAAAGACCTCTGTTGCATAAAGGTCTTTTAAAATATAGTCTCCATAATCTGGTATTGTTGCAGAGGCCAAGTTCCCAAGGAATGAGAAGAATTAATGTCAGGAAGAGGCTATGAGAAACATTATTTTAAAAATGGTTAGACCTGAGCAAAATTGGTTAGCATTGTTTTGGAAAACATGACGGAAGAAATCTCTCATAATGATATACATTGTTCTAATATTTGCAATGTTAATTGTCTTTCTAAGTTATCTTAACATGTCTTTGATATGCATATCCTAGCTCTCATTTTTGTAAGAGATTTCATGTGGTATACAGAAAAAGCCTCCTCAAAGATTGTGGTATTTTTGATCCACAATCGGGCATGCCCCAGGCAATGGCAACTATGTGTCAACTAATCTTTCTCACACTAAGTCAGGTGAAAGGAACTGCAGAATGAAGACATCCTCATATAGAATGGTACCTTTATTTCACTTAGAGGCCACTGACTCTTGCAATAGGGAAATGGCTAAGTGGTTTTGATATCTGACTGCAAGTTTGATTCCCCACTATACATCCTAGGATAAGAGCCAGCCTACGTAGTCATGGGCAAGCTGCACAGTTCCAGGGCACCCCCAGAAGAAGGGAATGGTAAACCACTTCTATGTACTCTCTGCCTAGAAAACCCCAGAAAATTGTTATTATGATTATAAGGCAGTCATATCGCTATACATATTAAGTAATAAATCAAGTGTGAAGAAATATCACAAACATTTGAGTGAATTTGACCATATGCAGAATATTTTCTGCTCTAAAAACAAGTCTAGAGATGTTTACCACTCAATCAATAGTAAGGTTCACTGAATGGAAGGTGACTTTAGACAGGTAAAGGTGTATATCATTTTCTGAAAACAAGTGGTAAATTGCAACTAAGCCTTTTTTTCACTTTCCTTCTGAGAAGTCATTGCTTCAGTTATCAAAGTCTAAAAACTGTTCAATGAATGGTTTCCTTATCATCCAATATCTTGTCTATTTGCAGCTGCAAAGCAACAGAAGGAGACCTCTGCACCACATATCTCAGATTCAGGCAAGAGGGAAAAGTGGAATAAAAGAGAGAGAAAGGATGGAAAATGCAGAGATAGGACATGACTGTTCCTTGTTCATGTCCTTCAATAGAACAAGTCATGTTTGTAAAAATTTTCTCTTCCGGATGACCAATCGCCAAGATAAAAACAAGCTAATTTGCAACTGCTGGAGACATGAAATACATTTGAAGGCAAGCACACATCCATTACAACTTAAGTCACTTCTACTTGTGGAGATCCCTGCATTGTTTTTCCTGGCCTTAGAGAATCCAGTGGAGGTCTGCGGTCAGATATCTAAACACAGTATTAATCCAGCAGTGGCTTTGATGCCTGAAAGGGACAGGCTGCTATCTATGGCTGAATCTTAGCTATGGGCTGTCTAAGGGCATATCTTCATTAGTAAAATGTCTTATATTTGTGTTGGTTTTGCCAGGTTCCAAATTGATTCAAAGTTCAAAGAATACACAGCAAACAGCTGAAGCACACATTAACGTGCAAAAATGCTCATTATTTTAAACCACTTGCAGGGATTTATTTTGAAGAGATTCCTGAATCACTGTATTCTTCTTTGAAAAGAGTATGTACAGGCATATCTCCATTGTGTTTCTTGGGTCTGCCACAGAGATAGTGACAGCAGCAAGGGACACAACAGGGCCAGCTGTCACGAGAAGAGCCACTAGGCAGAAGCATGGGAAAAGGGAATGAGCGGCAAAATGATTTAATTTAATTTTTCAATTTGTATGCTGCCCCACTCTCAGAGTGACTCTGGGTGGCTAACAAGAAAACAAAATATCACAGTTACAGTACAAACTATCAAGTCACAAGCATTTCAGAAACAATACAGCAAATATCCCAACCACCATCACAAAATATCAACCCATCACAAAACACTTCAAAGAATACACAAAAAATGTAGCCAACTCAACCCCACCAAGCGTGTCCTCCTTCCTCCTGGCCAGGGCCAGCTGAGGGAGCATCTGGGGTGGCGGTGGTGGTGGTGGGTTTCAAATCCCGCCCGCCCGCCCGCCCTCCGTGCAGCTGCTGCTCTTTCCAACAGGCTGGAGCCGGTGTGGTAGTGGCAGTGGCGGGTTTTGTAGACTGCCCACCACACAGCTGCTACTGCTTCCCTCCAGGCCAGAGCCAGCTGAGGGAGCATCTGGTGTGGTGATGATGGCAGTAAGTTTCGAAGCCCATCCACCATGCAGCTACTTCTCCTTCCCACAGCCTGGGGCCAGCCGAAGGGGTGGCCAGTGTGGCGGTGGGTAGGAGATGGTAGGCTTTATGCTAGGAATATTCACCTGAGAATTATTTCAGCTAAAAGGATAGTAGAAATTAAGCGAGTTTGGGTCTTAAGAGTATATTGGTTGGAAAACAGCATCCTCATGTTCCACACACTGTCAGGATTTGCAGGACTGGACCAGGACGAAAGCAGGTGATCCAGGAGCTAAGCAACTGCAAGTCTGTTGACCTTTGTTGCTTCTCCTTTCATGTCCTACTAGTGGTTCCCAACAAGGGGTACACAGCCCATTGCTGGACTTCAATTCCCAGAAACCGAAGTCAGTACATTGGCTGATCAGTGCTTTGGGGAAGTGACTTAGGCTTCTGGGAATCGAAGTCCAAAAACCAGCATTTGGGAAACACTGTAAGACCTAATCAAACCCTGGACTGCCAAAATAAAGCAGTAATTGCAGATCACCTTCCTTGCTGAGGCAATTTCTGGTAGGAAGGACCAGTTTTTATCAGGCCTGTGTGGGATATGTTGAAAGGGCACTGGACAGGGAGTGATGAGGGTGCCGGGGGGGGGGGGAATCCCATACATTCCCATTAACTCATCCCTCCCCAAATCCTCCAAGACTGATGTGGGGACTCACCATAGCAGGAGAGCCACCCCAACACCCCCAAACACACACTAATAGCAATGGTAGAAAGTGAGGTGATCCCATTGGAGTTAAGCAGGGTGATTGCATTTCCTACAGGGCCCTCAAACAGTGGATTCATGGGATTTAAGACATGGTTTTCCTTTCTGGCGCATAGTAATGTTTCTGAGGAGCTGACACTCAGTTTTTAAAAGCATCACTGGTCCAGGACATGGGATTCTCAGCCTAAAACTAGCAGAAAGGTGTTTGAGGATATCCCCCCCCCCCCGGTATTTTCTTCCTAGAACTAAGTTCACAATTTTGGAAGAGTTGTGAGAAGCATCCTGCTTCCTGCCTATTGGCAATCATGGATTTCTTCTCCTGTGCCCAAGAAGGAAGAAAGCTAGCCGAGGGTGGGATCACGAAAGAAGGAAGGAAGGAAAGAAAAGAAAAGAAAAGAAAGAAGCAAAGTATGAAAAAGTTACCTTTTTGGAATATCCCATGCACCTGCTATATGATTCTGAGAATTCTTGTCCATAGTTGCCAGTTTTCCAGGTTTTAACCACAGCTAAAAGTGAGTGGTCAATTTTCCTTTTGCATCCTTTCATTTCCCACTAAGTCTAAACTGGTTTTTTAAAAAATAACAGTACAGTAAAACCTCATATAACACTAAAACCTGGTTCCACAAGTCTTTGTGTTATATGATTTTTAGTGTTATCTGATCCTCTATGGGATCCATAGAGATACATTGTAACCACACAGGCTTTCGCGGTTGTTATCTGAAGCATCCCATAGGATCTTAATGTTATCTGATGCAATTCTTCCCCCCAGATTCCTTGATGTTATGCGATTTTAGTGTTATTCGATACTAATGTTATATGAGGTATTACTGTATATTGTTATTTCAGAGTTTCTGAAATTAAACTGAAGGTTGCAGATTTCCGACCCTGCTTTAAATAGGTGCACTCTCAATTATGCAATCCAGTACACATTTATAGAGAAGAAATAATAATTATAATTTTAGAACTGTAGAACCGAAAAGGGACCTTAGAGTTCATTGAGTCCAGCCACTTTCAAGGAAGCAGAGCAGCGAATCAAACTCACAATCTCTGGGTTTGCAACTTAATAACGAAACCACTGAGCAATCCATGGAAATCAGTGACTACTACCCTAGTGCAAATGTGGAACATAACAGCTTTTCAACAGAGTGTTACACCTGAGCCTTGCTGTTCTCTGGCTTTTAGTTACACAAGCCAACATTGGCACATTTTTTCCAGTGGGGCTTTACACTCACACAAGAAGTTGCTGGATTCTTCCTTAAGCAAGCAGTGGCCAGCGAGGATCCACATCAGTCCATGTTCCTTTAACAAGATATTATTTAATACAGTCCTTTCATGTCCACAAGATCTTTTCCCACCAAAGTGGTCCCTATTTATCTTCTTGTAATTTCTTGTTTTTAATCTACTAGGTTGGCAGAGCATCCCATGAGTAGAGTTTCTCCAGCAAAAATCCATTCAACCCAGAATAATTTCTGACACAAAATTATTATAGTTAATACAGTTTATTTCATATACGGAAATTTTATTTATTTATTACATTCTGAGCTGAAGAAAAAAATACCTTTTCAGATTACAACCCTTCTAATTCCCTAGTATCTGGAACCTGTCAGAATCAGGCTTTAATTACAATATCACCCCTAACACAAGATGCTCAATTTGATGCGTGCGCACTAAAAAATAGAAGTGTGCATGCATCAAATTGAGCTTTGACACATGTGCACTTACAGGCAGCCATTTTGGGCTGCCCAGAAAAGGAGCAGGCAGTGCCTGGAGGAGCAGCAGCAGCGGTGGCCTTTCCTTGCCGTGCCATGCTGCTTCGTGCTGTGCTGTGCCACGTGACCGCCACACTACCGCGGCAGTTTGCCACCGTGACACCGAGGTTCCTGCCTGCCTGCCTGCCTGCCTAGTACCTACCTGCCTGCCTGACTAGTGCCTGCTCCCCGACCCCAGGCCAGGTAAGTGATGGGTTTGTTTTTGGGGTGGGTGGGTGGGTTGATTTGTGTGTTATGTTTTATGTGTATTTATTTTAATTTTAATGTGTATTTTTATTTTATTTTATTTTTCTTTGGCTCCGCCCACAATGTCATGACATTATAATGTCATGATGTTGACTGCCCATGACATCATGACATCATGATGTCATTATGTTGGCTCCGCCCATGACGTCAGCTCCGCCCATGGTAGGGTAGTAAAAATTTTGACAGCCCACCACTGGTGGTAGTTCCCCTCATGTGTCCCTTCTTGGGAGGCTTCTGTTTTCTGCCTGGCTGCCTTCTCTTCTCCTTCAAAGGTGCGAAACTGCCTCAGCTGCTGCCTTTTCCATTGTAAAACTTGAGAGGAGTGACAAGAAAGGAAGCATCGCAGACAAAAGGCACCAATTTTTTAAAACCAAACAGCACACCATTGGTTAAATTCAAACCAAGAACCCACCCCTTGGATAAGAAATAAAAATAAAAAAAATTACACCCACACCCAGGGATGCACATTGGTGGGGTGGGACGTTGCCCGGTAGCCCGAGACCCCAGCACAGCCCTGGTTTTTATATAGCTAGGTCACTCAGGAGCTCCAGGTGGAGCCTTCTCTAGGGCTCTCAAGTGAGGATTAGCAGCTGCAGCAGAACAAGAGTCCAGTCCTTCAGGACGTAGATCAGCTGCTTCCAGGGTTAACGTTCCAGTCCTGCAGGGCATAGAGCAGCAGCTGCAAATCTTGACACATACATAAAGGGGGGGGGGGAATTGAACATTGAATGTCCTTGTGCTGCTTTCAGCAGATCTCTCTCAAAACATCATTCAGCAATATATTTTCTGTTGCTATTTACTTCTCCAGAGGACCCAAGACATTTGGATGTTCAGTGAAAATTTCACAGATTGCCTAATTCACCAATGGCAAAAAATAAAATTATTTTAAAAACAAATTCTGGAAAGCACATTTATTAAATATCCATGGATTCAATTACTTGGGTGAATGTAGTCCAGATGCACAGCACATGCCCTCCTCTTGCCTGAAAAGTCGTTACTGTCCAATATCCACAAATATTCAGTCTCACATGAATAAAAGGGGAGGGGGGGTCAGTTCCACTGGAAAATATGCCTTTTCTTGTTGTCCTCACAGTCTACAGCATTTGTTAGTGAGTTTGATTATCTAGAATAATGTGTTCCTTGCTTTTGCTATGAAGAGAAAGCCAGCGCTGATGGGCAGTTCCAACTGAATGCTCTCTGAAACAGAAATTGCTTTGAATGTTAAATGCTGAATAAACTTTAATCTTGGTAACTGGTTTTTAACTTAATAAGGAAAAAAAAACAGATGGATAAAGTAATGGGAAAATACAGGAATGTTACAAGTATTGCTGTTTAATATCCACATCTATGGTGCAGATACCATGAGACAAGCTTCACCTGCAAGCACCTTGTGAGTTTGCAGGATCCCTGGTGGTGCAGTGGTTGAACTGCTGTATTGCAACCAAAACACTGTGAGTTTGATCCTGATGGGGATCAAAGTTGACTCAGCTTTCCATTCTTCTGAGATAGGTAAAATGAGTACCCTGCATGTTTGGGGCAAAATGCTAATTAACTTATAAACCGCCCAGAGAGCACACTAAGTGCCATGGGGTGGTATATATGTGTAGTTGCTATTACTATTGTCGTAATTGTGAGGTATGATATATAGTCTAGATTCCATAAAATAATCCTAAGGGTGTGTGACAGTGCCACTCTACATGTATCTTTTTCAACTGTGCCGTTGAGCTAAATGAGTTCAATTCACAAATGTATACAAAATCACAACCTAAACTACAACATTTATTACGTTTCATGAGATAATAATAATTTCATGTCATAAATTATTCTGGGTTGAAAGGATTTTTGCTGGAGAAACTCTGCCCAAGGGATGCCCAAATTAGGTTCCTTTCATGTCTCCAATATCATTTCCCATCTAAAGGTAAAGGTAAAGATTTCCCCTGCTCCAAAGCCAGTTGTATCTGACTCTAGGGTTCAGTGCTCATCTCTGTTAAAGCCAAGAGCCAGTGTTGTCTGCTTCTGCAGATGTTTCTGTAGTCATGTGGCAGGCATGACTAGACACTGGAGCGCACGGAACGCTGTTTACCTTTCCACCCAAGTGGACCCTATTTATCTACTTGCAATTTCTTGCTTTCAAACTGCTAGGTTGGCAGGAGCTGGGATAAAGACGGGAGCTCATTCCGTCCTGCAGTACTTGGGAATCGAACTGCTGGCTTCCCACCTTCCAGTCAGTGTCTTAGCCACTTGAGCCACTGCAGTCCCACCTAGGTGGTCCCTATTTATCTACTTGCAATTTCTTGCTTTCAAATTGCTAGGTTGGCAGGAGCTGTGACAGAGATAGGTGCTCAAACCGCCATGCAGTACCTGGGTCTCGAACTGCCAACTTGCCGATCTTCCAGTTGGCAGTTCGAGACCCAGGTACTGCATGGCGGTTTGAGCACCTATCTCTGTCACAGCTCCTGCCAACCTAGCAATTTGAAAGCAAGAAATTGCAAGTAGATAAATAGGGACAACTAGAAGACATGAAATACAAATAATGTTGTTATGTATGATGGTGGGACTGGACTTCACTGGTAGCTTAGAGACACTAATGTTTAATTTCAAAAGCAGCCTTGTAGCCCTCTAGTTGTGGGAATTATATCTGTTGAGTTCCCTGGACTTTTTGTTTGCTTTGGTTACCATCAACAACAATACAGTATTCTTCTTGACTGTCTGGAGTGAGCACCAGGCTCTAGCACGGTGATGGTGAACCTTGGCACTCCAGATGTTCTTGGACTTCAATTCCCAGAAGCCCAAGCCTCCGTGAATCCACACAAATGAGTTTGCTGCCATTTATCCGGCCCATGCCGCACCACCCTCGTTGCTCCTGGAAGCGGAAGTAAAAGACAAGCCCTTTTATATGGCTGTCTCCGCCCCCCCGGACGCATCACTGTGCGTCCGGTTGGGGTCGTGCAAAGCGCGCATCAGAGGCATTTGCCTCCATCGTGCATTCAATGTAGTATAACTATAAGAACTTTTGTATACTTCTCTATTATGCTTACCAATCACTCTGTACCTGATGCATATAAAGTGATGCCATGAAGTCTTACTCCAATGTCTAATGAAGTGGACTTGATCCACAAAAGCTAACATTAAAACACAGCAGTTAGTCTTTAAAGTGCTACAATGTTTTTGTTTTTTTTTAATTCTCTGATAATAAGAACTTTAGTAATGGAGAAAGTGATGCCATTTGAAAAAGAGAAAACCCAATCACTAATAAAATATTTTAGTAAACAACATGACCAGATTGTACACTGCATTCCCAAAACACTCCAACAGCTAATCTGGTTTAAGATTAATATTAGTTTTCTGGCTCTTGTAACTGCACAGCATTTTAGCATTAAGTTCATGAGATGATCATTGGCATCAGTCCTGAGTACTAGACCCAAGGATCTGTCCCATCTTCAGCAGCATAGAGCAAAAACAAGGACAATAAGGAAAAGTAGAGAGGGAGGGAGGAAAAGAAATAAAAAGGAGTCAGATAAATCCATTCTCACGCAGATGAATAATTATCACTTCTTATAATGAGTGCTATTGCTTTTTCATAACAATTTGGTCCTGCTGCTTTAACTCCAGCAATAGCAAGTATGGGTCCTTTTCTACAAATTACATTTGCCATCTTCATTTAGACCAGGAGTTCCCAAACAATGGCCCACGACGCCATTCCAACTGGCCTGTCGCTATCCCCCCACACCCAGAAGTAGAAGCTGGTGCATTTACGTCAGCCATAAAACACGTCCACACATGCGCAAATGTGCTCGTGGCTGACATAAACGTGGACATGGATGCATTTACGTCAGTCATAAATGTGCCCGCTTTCACTTCTGCAGGAGTTTCCTGGCCCACTCAGCTGTTCCAGGGGCATGGTCAGGTCTGTGGTGCAAAAAGGTTGGCCATCCCTGATTTAGACCTATCAGTGACAACTAGAAGACAAGTTAACTAGGAGCGAACTGGTTCTTCATGTTTATATAACCCATGTTTGACTCCCAGCTTTCTAATTAACTGAATAATTTTTTAAATGTATTGCTCCCTAACTCCAGCTTCCTTTAAGACACTGAATAATGCTACTGGCATCTGTCCACAAATAGGATAAGACATAGTCAGCATTTTTAAAATATGCTATTAGAAACGTATTTTTTTTAAAAAAAAAATCATATAGTAAAAAGCTATGGAATAAACTGAATCAAATTGATGCTCATTAAAATTGTTCAATATTATTAAAGTGTTTTCTCAAATGAGCATAAATGTCATCGGATGTATTTAACAAGTAGGCTTAACAGAACCTGTCCAAAGCCATGGAACATACAAGGTGTATAAAATGACCCAGCTCTCTCTCTCTCTCCCTCCTTTCCATTTAATTCCAAGGAAGTTGTTTCAGTTCTGAATTGGTGTCTGGTATCAGTAATGGACTGAATGAGGATGTATAAAGTGAAAATCAATCCAGGCAAAACAGAGATGCTCGTGGTCAGTCAAAAGACACCTTAAGGAATAGGGATCCAGCCTGTGTTGGATGGGGCCACACTCCCCCTTAAACATAGGTATGAAGCTTCATTGGGCTCCTGGATTTGCCCCTGAGCCTGGATGCCCAGGGGGATATATTTACACAGTTAAAGCTAGAGCTCCAGCTCCACCTCTTCCTGGAGAGATCTGATATACCCACAGTGACAAATGAATCATTGTAATGTGCCCTGCGTGAGACTGCCTTTGGAAAGTGTTTGGAAACTTCAGTGGATCTGAAATGCTGCAGCCAGATTGTTAACTGGGGCTGGTTACAAGGATCACAGAACCCTCCTGTTACAGCAACTCTGCTGGCTCCTGGTTTGTTTTTGGGACAGTTCACGGGGCCATTTTTGACCTATAAAGCCCTAAACAACTTGGGTTCAAGCCATCTCAAAGACTGCATCTCTCTATATGAGCCTGCCTGGGTTTTAAGATCATATGGGAGGTCTTTCCCTCCATCCCAAGGCTGTCACAGGTATGTTTAGTGGGGATACAAGAGAGAACCTTCTCTGTCGCTTCTCCCATATTCTGGAAAACCCTTCCTACTAGAGGCCAGCCTGGTCCCATCATTGTTGTCCTTCCACAAGCAGCCATTGTATTCAGAAAGGTTTTCTCCTATGACTGACTGACTAAGGGGGTTGTTAAAACGGAGCTGTTGTGTTTTTAGAACCTTTTCTCCTACTAGTTTTAGGATGTATTGTTTTTAGCTCTTACTAGTGTTTGTTTTTATATTTTAAGCCACCTTAGGTCCTTTCCAGGAGAAAGGTGGGGTATAAATATTTTAAACAGAGAAATAATGAAAATCAAATCCATACTTCCAAATGTATCAAATTCAAGTATTTTCACAGAAATTCTCATTCTTATGAGAACCGAGGCTATCTACCAAATTTGGCAAAGGGCAACATCAAGCTGTCTTCTCCTAATATGCCAAATATAATGTCAAACCAAAGCTCAATTTAGAGATTACAAGATTTGGGGGTGGGGGTGGTATCAATCCAAAGTCTAATTTAGAAGTTACAAGGTGTTTTTTTTTTTTTTTGAGAAGTGGTGGTGATGGTGCCTACATTTTCAGAATTGCCTTGTAGAATGTTGTTTTGAGGTGCCACACAATAGTATCACTGCACTGTTATGCAGTGATAATGTAACTGGAAGGCATAATAAACCTGATGTGTGAGGTTTCTCTAGTTTACCAAAGACCATATTATACTTTGGTTTATGGCAGGGATTCTCAACCTGCAGTCTGTGGGCCAGATGCGGCCCACAGCACCATTTCATGTAGCTCCCCACCACCTCCACCGCACCAGGAAATGCCATGTGGTGGAGGAGGGCCATCCGGACCCCAAAACTTTCTGATGGAGCGTGACCCAACCCCTAGCTTTAAAAGGTTGAGAACTCCAGATTTATGGTGTGCTGCGCAGCATTCTTCTCTGCCATATTGTTTTAGCTGTTGCATAAATGTTCTTTCTTTTCATTAGGCAATTATATAGTCAGCCTGACTCATGTCAAATAACTGGACCATTTGCCATATTTAAACTGTTTCATATGTAGCCAGTCATCTGTTCCTGCATTTGGCATTGCCATTGGCCTAGAATTTTCTTGAACAAAACACTGGAATAGAGCAGCAACATGATTCCTCACTGTGCAGACACCAGCAGATAAGAAACTGCTAAAATTGTGGAACCTCAATTAACAAACAGCTCGGTTAACACAAAAATCGCACAACAAAAGGAAATCCATACAAAATAGTGGCTCGGTTTACAGAATTTTTTTCAGAACGGATTAATCGGCTTTCAATATATTCCTATGGGAAATTGCATGCAATGCATTCCTATCGGAAATTCAGTTTAAGTAATTTTCACTTTAAGAAATGTCCTGGGGAATGCATTAATTATGTTAACTGAGGTTTTACTGAATATATTTTCAAATGCTTACATTATTTATCTTTTTCAAAAAAGGAAATCACCTCAGTCCCCTTTTTTATTTTCAGCAAATCCATCCGGATCCGATCATTGTAGGAAGTAAAAGAGACGCATGATAGAAACCCAGGCCATAATTTGTATGTCCATTTATCTATTTCATCATGACATAAAAGGGCATCTGTAGTATTATAGTCAGTTCAGTCAATAATCATTATTAATTTCATTCCAGCCACTTGTGAGACCGTACTCACACATGTAATTCCGAGAAATAATGAAGAATCAGTTAATAGTTTCTCCAGATTTTGAGTGAAGAGCACACAACCTGGCAGAGATTCCTAAAAAAAATTCTGGACAAATATTTAATTTGGAGAAGTACATATTTTCATTTCTTGGCCAGTCTACAATCTCAACAAGAATAAAACCAGATCCAGTTTAAATGGAGTTCATCACAACATTTCTACAACTCACATCTGTTTGTTACACTTGCCAGCATCCTTGGCCTTTTAAAATATTAGAGACAATAGAAAGTGTTCAACCAAATCACTGGTAGTTCATACTCTGATACAAAGGTAGGCTTAAATGTTGCCTTTTTGTATACAGCTCACCACCTTAAAACTCGTGATCTGCTATTTCATCCCTTCCTTCAGCAGTGGGAAATTTATGCAGTACAGTACTGCAATCTTAGGAAAACCTATATTATGAACACAAACACGTAGGGTACGACTGTGTAGAAAAGGGCAGACAAAATGATTCAGAGGCTGGATAAACTTTCCCATTAAAAAAAGCTTGCAACATTCATCCTGCTATGGATTGGCATTAAGGACATGGCAAGCCAGGCGGAGGGAGGAAAGATGGTGGCACCAGTAGCAGAAGCAGCAGATCTCCACGGCTGCCTGCATCTTTTCCTGGGGCTAGTCAGACCGAGAATGGGCAAGGAAAGGCAGGACCCCTTCTTCACCCATGGCAGGCCGGTAAGCAGGGAAGCAGCAGTGTTGGCAGCGTGTGTGTATGGGGGGGTTAGTGTTGGCAGTCCAGACTGATGGCATGGGGGGAGTGTTGACAGTGGCGGCAGCAGGGGAAAAAATACCAATCCAGCCTGCCAATGGTTTGAGGGGGTGAGATCTGGCCCCTAGCTTTAAAGGGTTGAGAACCACTGATCTGGAGTTTTCCTCCCAATTGCCATTACCTTAGTCTTCTCTTTATTGATTCTCCTATTATTTATTTTACATTCTTGGTTCATGGATGTCAGGTGTTGCTGTACTTCCTTAGCTGTGATTGCTATCAATGCCTGATCATCTGCAAAAAGTAATTCTTTGTTATTGTTTCCATTCATGGGTTTAGCTTTTTTGCTTATGCTGTCTATGTAAGTAATGAATAATAGTGGCAACAGTACGCATCCCTGCCTCACTCCAAATGTTACTGCAAAGGGTTCTGATATTCCTTGACTTGTTCTAACTACACTCCTGCAGTCACTATATACCGATTTGCTGGGGTGTAAGACGCATCGGGGTATAAGATGCACCCCATTTTTAATACACATTTTAAGGGGAAATTAATTTTCTACATTTTTTCATGAATTTTCAGAATTAACTCCAGGAGCTAGGGAGGGCAGCCAGCAGCTGTGGGATGGGGAAAATGGGTTTTAAAGGAGCCCTCTTTCCACCCGATTACCCCCACCCCAGCTACTGGCAGCCAGTAGCTGGGGTGGGGGGAAGCCCATTTTTTGGGATGTGTGGAAAGATGGCTGCTTTGAAGTCCATCCCCACCCCCACCCCCCACCCCCGATCCCAAGGCCATTGTCTGCCAGCAGCTGGGGAAA
Organism: Furcifer pardalis; assembly: GCA_030440675.1. Taxonomy (NCBI): domain Eukaryota; kingdom Metazoa; phylum Chordata; class Lepidosauria; order Squamata; family Chamaeleonidae; genus Furcifer; species Furcifer pardalis. The sequence goes on along the minus strand of CP126894.1, from coordinate 86,495,776 downwards.
AATGGGCTTTAAACACCCATGCAGTGTGTTTGGACCCATGAAAACTTTTTTCAGTTTTCCTTTTTTCGCAAAGTTCTTCTGCAGTGCTAAGCAGGGTAGTTTTGCAACCCTTACATTCATCCTCTACTTTCTTTACCTCTGGGGGCAGTTGGTTAAATGCTGTCTCCACCTTTTGTTGTAACTGTTCTGCTATTTCTCTCTGTTTGAATTTTGCTGTCTTGATTAATTCTTGGGTTTTGTTTGGTTCCCTTCTTTTAATTATTACTGTTGCACCAATTGGGAATTGCTTTTGTATTGAGTATTCTGAATCTTCTTTTTACTCATATATGTAGTCAATCTGGCTTTTGATGGTGATATCATTCAATTTGTACCATGTACGACGTTGTGAATTTCTATGTTGGAAAAAGGTGTTGGTAATAAAGAGCTGGTGTTGGTTGCATAACTCTAAAATCCTTGTCTTTCTCATTCCTTTCGCTGTTCTCAGCCACATGTGGACCAATGAGCTTTTCATACTCTCTTCTGTTAATACCCACCCTGCTGTTAAAATCTTCCATTAAATAGAGTATGCTATTTGTTTCCACTTCCTCTATTCCACCTGAGATAGTTCATTGAAAAACTGGTCCTTTTGTTCTTCTGTGTAGTTGTCATTACATGGAGCATATATTTGTATGTATGTTTCCATTTGCTCTCCTCTCTTGATTTTCAGTACAGTAATATCTTGGATAACGTTTGCACCAGATAATGCTAAAACCGCATAACGTTAAGCAATCTCCGGGGGAAGGGGGGATTGCATCGCATAACGTTGAAATCCTATGGGATGTATCACATAATGTTTGCTGAAGCCTGTACCAGTTACAATGTATTTCTATGGAGTTTTAATGTTATGCGATTCATCCCATAGGATTTTGACGATATGTGACGCATGTATTGCATAACGTTAAAAAGCGGATAACACTAAGACTCGTGGAACCAAGTTTTAGTGTTATCCAGGGTATTACTGTATTATTATTCCATCTGAATTGTTGTTAATGTCTAGTATGCATTTTATTATGTCTGGATGTACCAAGAAGCCCACTCCATTCTTTGCTGCAACCCCTCCCTACTCCCACATCTTTTGTGTCTTATATCAGCCAGAAGACCCATTATCTTAATCCCTCTTCTTTCCATTATGTCTACAATTTCTTCTGTTTTATTTCCTAGGCCGGTTATATTTAGAGTGCTTATTTTGTATTTCATTAGAATTCCTTTTGGATGGCAAAATGTTTGTTTTGGTGCATTTTGAGGGTTTTCCCTACCACCAATTTCACACAATCTTTAGAAAGACAATAATAAATAACAAATAGGAAAAAACACCATGACTGAAATCCTGCCTCAGGGATCCATTTCAACCCAGGGAAGCCTTTAATGATGAAGGATCATGGTAAATTTAAACACTGAAATCCACTGCTCTGAAGATTACAGTCCATGGCTGATGTCATCAGTTTTGCACACACAGAGTGGTAAATAGGATTCAATGTATAGCCATCATATAATCCAAAGAGTGTTTTTTTTCCCTAAAGAAAAGATGCTATGTTAACGTAACACTGTCTGGTCCTATGGGACTATCTATTTATGGGTGTTGAAAGCACAAATTTCACATTTTTCTATGCATGTCTATACAGCAAACAACAACAATAATGATGTAATAAAATTGAATGCTATAACTTGTTCACCCTGAATTCTTTTCACCAGCACTAAAGCAGAAGTTGTGTGAAGATTTAAAGAACTCAAATGTCTATCGGGGACCAGGTCACGCTCCCTCAGACAGTTGAGGGGGACGTACTGGTGGTCCTTCTGCCATTTACGGCTGCTGTAAATGAGTCAGTGGTCGATTCTGGTCGCGGTGACGACAACATCTGCGGCAGTTGGAGTGAGGGCATGGGCCAGATGATTTGGTGCCATGGGCCAGATCCAGCCTGTGGGCCATAGGTTGTGGACCCCTGCTCTAAAGTTCTAAAATAAAATGAAAATACATAAGATCAAGGTGGATAAAAATCAATAATAAAAAAAGAATTTAAAACAACAAAAATTTAAGTCATGTTAAGTAACACCCAATGGGATAAAAGAGGAAGCAAAGAAGAAGAATAACATGTTTACCTTTTAATATTTTTGTTGATGTTTGGTATTATCTAACAGAGAACTGAAATTATTAAACTTCTAATTCTTAGCTGCAAAAATTGAATGTAATTTCTTCCTCCCCCTCCCCCACTGCTAGAAATGTAAAATAAGAATTCTCATCAAGAATTGATTATATGAAGAGATCCCACAGTATTACATGCAAATAGACTTGAGCTATTAGTCCTAACTTCAGCATAGTACCTACTTCTTTGGCTTTGTGCCTTCACCAGAGAGCCCTGGTGGTGCAGTTGTTAAACTGCTGTATTACAGTCAAAGTGTTGTGAGTTTGATCCCTATGGGATACAAGGTTGACTCAGCCTTCCATCCTTCTGAGCTCTGTAAAAAGAATACCCAGCTTGTTGGGGGCAAAATACTAATTAACTTGTGAACCACCTAGAAAGTGCACTAAGCACTATGGGGAGGTATATAATTGTAATTGCTTTGCTTTAACAAACATGAATGTTTAAGCAAATGGAAAAATACCTATGCTATAATGTTATTTAGTTAAATAAAACTATTTAATTTTTTTATTTTTAAGGTAACAGTTATTTTTCTCCTTCTAATAAAGTAAGTCCAAATATGAATGATGAACCAATACTTCTAAATTAGTCACATGATCAACCCATGATATCTTTAGCAGCCATCTGTAGATCCATGTTTCAAAAGCTTCAATTCTCTTTTCAGATGCTTTAGTCAATGTCCAAGCTTCAACTCCATATAGTAACACTGGGAATACGTAACATCTCACTATTCAGATCTTTGTAGCAAAAGTTAGATCTCTACTACAAGTGTCGCATTTTTATGAAGGTGGATCTTGCTTTTTCTATTCGTATTTTAATCTCTACCACGGAATCCCTTGGGGCGGCATTAACATTAATGATAAACCTAGTTCAACATCAAAACCACTTGTTTCATGATTCCTTTTGCCTAAAGATGAGCAGCTAGATGTAGTATGTGTACTCAGGGTCTCACCATTCTAGCAGTGAACAGCAACAGGTTTATTTTGTTTCCTTCTAGCAGCAAGTATCTGCTCCCTCTAAATTTGGGGAACTTGGGGTCAAAGCCATGGACACCAAGCCCTAGTTAAAGCTCTGCTCCCTGGCTCTATCTCCCCAATGAGCAGATCTTTCTGTTACAAAATTGCAATGACTATCAGAAAGGGCCTCCTCAAAGATATGTTCGAACCACAACCGGGCATATCCTGTTAACAGCAACCTTATATTGCTGGCTAATCTTTCTTGCACTAGGTCAGGTAAACGGAACTGCAGAATGAATTCACCAAAGGATGCCTTCATTTTGGAAGTTTCATGTCTGGTCTAGACATGGAAGAAGAAGAAGAAGAAGAAGAAGAAGAAGAAGAAGAAGAAGAAGAAGAAGAAGAAGAAGAAGAAGAAGAAGAAGAAGAAGAAGAAGAAGAAGAAGAAGAAGAAGAAGAAGAAGGAAATTTTTAGAAGGAAATTTTTTATTGATAAAATTCTTACTACAGAGCCATCTGTCGAGGTGAACTACATAAACTTGTCATCACTTTCAAAAACTTGAAAAAATATAGTTACATAGCTCAGTAAACATAGTTACATATATAGTGATTGTGGAAGGAAATATACATTATATACAATACCAAAAGAACAACGATATTTACAATTATACTGTCATTTACATGAAACTTAACTTTTAACATTCTAAGTTATTCCCAAATTTCTTTCTGTCAACCACTGCCACCATTTGTATCTGTCGGGTTCCTTCTGTCTCACCATCATTCTTTTAGCATATACTCTGAGCCTTGCCATCACACTGCCCACCGCTTGTTTGGGATCTGCCACCTTTCCCGTCTTCCCTTCCTGTCCCCTTTGGAACATCAGAGCACTTAAGGCAAACAGATTGACCAATCGAACCAAGGACCAGGGCACTTTCCAGTTCTCCAGCTTCCCTTTCTTTCTCGGCCCCTTCCACCCATTTCCTGGCTCTGTCCCCAATAGAATCGTCTCTGCTTTCTGTTCCTTTAAATAAGGCCAGTCCAATTTACTTGCCAGAGCTCCCCAAACTTCTTGCGATGAAGGACATTCTTTTGCAAAATGCGAACAGGTTTCTCTCGGGGGTTTCTGGTCTGTTATCCCACCTCTAACATTCTGGCATCTTATCCTCCTGCACTGCTGCTCCTCTTCCTTTTTCCATGGGTAGGTCGCTCCTACATTAAGTACCTGATGATATGCCCTCCACCTTGTTTCCCACAGACAGAGAGGTATATTCCCATCTTTAAACACAGACAAGTCCTCCTTCCCTGGCTGCAGATATTCCGGCAGATTAGTTTTCGAAGCTCGCTTCTCTTTGAATGGCCTAGCGATTCTTTCCTCTACGGCCTCAGTGTAAATAACCCGCTTTGACTCCCTCACTGTATCGGCAATCTTAAGTGTGTTTGCCCTCACCGCCCAACGATAGTAGAAGAAGAAGAAGAAGAAGAAGAAGAAGAAGAAGAAGAAGAAGAAGAAGAAGAAGAAGAAGAAGAAGAAGAAGAAGAAGAAGAAGAAGAAGAAGAAGAAGAAGAAGAAGAAGAAGAAGAAGAAGAAGAAGAAGAAGAAGAAGAAGAAGAAGTACTGTCAAAACAGACACAGAATCAGTTCTGGGAGGGTGAATCAAACCTCAGGTTTGGTATTTTAGCCAACTTTCCAGTCTTGCCACAATTGGAAAGGGACTGGAAATAATGGCAGTACATCAGCTTTACGTATTCCAACTATCAGGGACAGATCTCTGAGGGGTATACAATGACTCTGTTTCTCAGCAGCAAACACAAACAGATTTTGTGTGAGATTGGGCAAGGCAAATGTTGAATAAAATGTTTCTGTATAGCTTTGGAGATCAAAACCAGAATTTGAAACAACATTGCTTGGAAACTGAGACAGACAGACAGAGCCCAGTGCAGATATTGGAGAACAGGCAAGGTATGATTTGGCAGCCCTCTGTTATCCCCATGACTTCTTTCTAAACCAACTACGCACAAAGAATCTTGAAATGTCATCCCATTTATAGCAGAGTATCTTTGACATTATGTAAGCGTGGACATTTGTTATTGTTCAGCTGAGTTCTAGAAACATGGTTTCTTGCTTTCCAATTTCAGAAATATCAGGTTAGAAGAGAAGAAGTAGCTGCTCTCATGTCCTCCAATGGAATCTGATCAACTTCCTTTTTGCAGATGTGACAAAAGGGAGGAAAAGCAACAGCTGACCAAGCCAATCACTTTGACAAATGAGAGAAAAAGAAAATCCTGGAATAATATGGAATAGAAGGAGTTTGTGTTTTGATCTCTGATCATTTCTGATAATGGTCATTGGCAAAAAGCCCTGATCAGCAGGTTTACTGACTTAGGATTCTGGGAACTGAAGTCAAAAAATACCTGGGAACTAAGGTTTGGAAACACAGGTCTAATGGTACTTTAAGATAATTCTTGTTCACTGTTTCGATAAATAATGGAACAAAATGAATTTCAGTCACAAAAAATCCATGGCCATGCTATGATTCTGAAACTCAGAGTTCAAAAATGTAACTTTCCCAGGCTTTCATTCTAGCCAATAGTTTTAGTCAACCACCTTTTTTGGTGGCTGAAATATTGTGTCCTAACATAAAATTTAAAACATTGTCTACAACTGTGTTTTTGTCTTTTTAAAAATAGCACCTGCCACACCTGAAACTGCTCAAGATCGGTCTGTGGTAGACAGTGGTGGAGTTTTCAGCCTCTCTTGATGCCAAAGCTGTTCTGGCATCAGTGGGAGCTTCCCTTGAGGTATGGATAGTGGTTTTGTGGGGTGATTTTCATTGGGACTAGACTATGTAAGAAAATATTAATAATCCCTTTTGTGTAGTGGTTGTGGCCAGCTGCTAATTTTAAAATAAAGAAACCAGACGCATACATTGAATGTATATGCCATTCAGCACTTAATATAAACATCTTGGTTCTTCCTGTACAATGGTAATGACATCATAGGCAACTAATTAAAAGTTTCCTTTAGTGATTACAGGATGCTCATGACTTTATTGCACTGTATGCTAGCTGGGCAGAATGCATGGAAATGTATGGTCTTCCTGTTATTGTTTGATAGCAACTTCCATCAGTCATGCTGGCTGCGGCTGATGGGAATCAAATATTCAAATGCTACAAATTCCTTGAGCACAAGTTAGATCAGTGGTGGTGAACCTATGGCATGTGTGCCAGAGGTGGCACTCGGAGCCCTCCCTGTTGGCACCCATGCAGTCACCCCAGCACAGAGTTTGCCCTGTCCCTCTGCCCAGCAGTCCAATGGGAGCGTTTACTTCCTTCCCTGTTGCTGTGTTGGCACTTTGCGATAAATAAGTGGATTTTAAGTTGCAGTTTGGGCACTCGGTCTCTAAAAGGTTCGCCATCCCTGGGTTAGATGATAGAAGAGATGCCCTACCTGTGGTCCATCTCATCTAGTTCATATTGTGGGGAGGCAGCAAAGTCTTTGTGTAGAAAGAACATTAGGCTGCAACCTGAATCAGATAAAAATGAGGAGAAAGACACAGCAAGCAAAGATCAGTTACTGATCCTAACCACCTTGGGTGCTTTTTAAAATTTGGAAAGTCAGATAAGAAAGTCAGCCAAGAAATATGCTTCTGAAGAGAAGCATAAATTATACAGCTGGAATGGAAAATTACTACCTGGGTTTGGAAGTAAGAGATTCTCTCTACTCTCCCTCTTTGTCAGGATTTGCAGCTGGAGCTTCACCTTGCTACAGTTGCCAAACCTCACCTGAGAGCCCTGGGGAAGGTTCCAGATCATAAGCTCCACCTGGAGAGCCTGAGTGGCTTAGCTATATAAGAACCATCCCTTCCTCCTAGAAGCTGCCTCAGCAATGAATAGACTTGCAGTTGTTTGGCTCTTCTGCTCCCTCCCCGCCCCTTTGGTTTTGCCTTGTCTGGATCCTCACTCCAGCCCCTGAAGATTCTCTGCTATGTCTGTTCTCCTGGTTGCCTGATGTCTGGCTCATTTAGACTATGTTTTTGTTGTCTGGACTAATCCTGCTTCTCTGGTTTCACTTGGACTTAGACTCTGGACTGAGATTCAGTTACTGTTTGGCCTGTTACCCGGTTGTCCTGAGTCCTGGTGTTCATGTTGCCTGCCAGCTGCCCAGGCCCTGGACTCTGGCACTCCTCGAGGCATGCAGGCTTTACAAAAATCTAATTATAGTGCAAAGGCATTTTTCTGTGAGTGGAAGTTGCTGATGCTAACCTGCCATTTCTTAAAAGTCCCCCCCAAATGTACATTCCACACTATGATAAAGCTTTTTTTTAAAAGATGCCAATGGAGAGTATTTAAAAAGCCTAATCAATGTGAGTGTCTTGGGGGGGGGGGAGAAATTTTAAGAAGGTGGAGCATGTATTATGCAAGGAGTTTGTATGGAAAAGGGGTTGTGTGCATGCCTTGGCGAGTGGGCGGCAATATAAATCTGAATAAATAAATAAATAAATAAATAAATGTAGGCAGGCATGTCTGTGTATAAGATTAAGGTTTAGGTCTGTGGTGGTGAACCTTGGCACTCCAGATGTTCTTGGACTTCAATTCCCAAAAGGCCAACCCCCCGTGAATCTACGTGAATGGGTTTTCTGAGATTCATCCGGCCCGCACCGCGACACCCTTGTCGCTCCTGGAAGCGGAAGTAAAACGTGCCTGTACGGGTGCATTTTACTTCTGCTTCCAGAAGCGATGAGGGCAGCCTGGTATGGGATGGATGAATCGCAGCAAACCCATTTGTGTGGATTCACGGGGGATTGGGCTTCTGGGAATTGAAGTCCAAGAACATCTGGAGTGCCAAGGTTCAGCATTATGGATTTAGGTAAACAAATGGTTGGGGCTACAAGCCCACTGCTGAATGGGTCAGTCAACCTTGTCCTATATCAGTCCCCACTGCTGGCATGTACCACTACATTTGCTAGTCCTTTGGCCTTTGAGTGTCTGCAAGGGGCATGTGTCCTTCCTGAACTTTGTATTTTCCTGTTCTTATAATGCACTCAGACAGACACAGTGGCTGAAATTCTATTGCAGGGTTACACAAGCACTGTAACTTTTTTAGGTGAATTGTCATAAGAAATCACTGCAGACATTATTTGTTGCATCTCAAGTCAGCAAGATAATATCTACAGAGGTTTCTTAACTTATGTCAATTTGCCCTTAAAAGTTACTCTGTTTGTGTAACTGCACAGTAGGATTTCAGCCACTGCATGGTAGTCATACTTGTTGTACTGTGAATTATGTTAAGATGTCACCATGTGCCCATTTTCTCTCCCTCAATGACATTTCTATTGATTCTCTTGCATGATTTTATATTTTTTAAAAAAGCAATTTCACCCCATGAGAGCCAAGCCTCCTGTATATCTCAACAGCAGGGACGGGTACAGTGATTCTGCTCTCCATCCACCAAGTATTTCATGTACACAGCAGCACATTCTTCTAACACTCTGCTGAGTAAGATACCCATTTTCATTCAAGAATCACCTTTTTACAAAAGCCTTTCCTTCCATTTTCTTTTTCTGGTCCAGTTTTTGCTCTCTCCTACTCAGCTGAGTGCAACTGACTTTGTAAGAACTGTGCTGAGTCATTTCCATTTTCAACACAAGATGGCCCCACAGGAATGATATGTACTATGCTAATTCCTCTGTTTCCTATAAGGTAAATAATATCTGTTTTTAAATAAACACACATCAAATTGAGATATTGGTTTTGGGATACAAAAGCCTTTGAGTTTCCATTCAACCTAAACCATGAATTTACCTGCTTTGAGCTTGGGAGAGCAATGTTTTTATCTACAGCACTCAGAATCTCAGTACCCACCATCACAGCAGGAACAATATGCCATACTTGATGAGGGGCTCTGGATAGTAGCTAGTTCAAACAGTTTCAAGAAAGACTCTACAACAATTAGAAAGGTTTTAGCCACCAATGAAGTCAGTGTGTATGTGTGGACAAGATTGCTTGGTTACTTGCCAAAGAAATTCAGAACACTTTTTATTTATTATTTTGATTGCTACATCCACCTTTTCTTCAGGTGTAGGGGCCCATGGTGATTCACAAATTATTTTTGAAATGTAGTGTACAACTAATAGTAGAATGGCTGAAATCAACTAGTAAGCTCCAACTAAAGTAGGTGCATTTAATCAACGGAACTCAACTGTACATAGGAGTTGACTCATCAAATCTGCACTGAGTCTACTTTAGCTGTGATTTATTACTGGAATTTAGCCAATAAGTTACACTCTTAAAAAGGAATTAAACATATAATACCATTTTGAGAACAAGTTGTTTTCAAAAATTTAAAACACTTTAAAAAAACATATCAATAACAAACATATACCACACAAAAAACCTTCTTGCTTCAGTTTAATTTAATTTAATTGCTAAAAGCCTGCTTTAAAAGGACTGCTTTCATGTGTTGCCAGAAGGCTTCTGAGAATTGGAATCCAAGAACATCTGGACTTCCTAAGATTGGGAAACATTTTGTTAGAAAGTGAAACAGTAATGGGCTGCTGCTGGAATAAAAGCTGTTTAGACAATAAGTTTCCAAATAAACGAATCCCTATTTGTTGGTCACTATTCAATATTGGTATTCTCAAATAATTTTTCACAATAAAAGAATCAAATATACAAAAGGAGAGCAAGGAGTGGGCCAACCTGGCTTCCCAAGCGAGGGCATTCTACAATGTAGGAACAGACAGAGTAAATACCTTTTTTTTTTTTTTTGCATTCTCAGCAAATATTCCAACAAGAGTGTTGGAAATTAGTAAAAATCCTCTCTGTAGATCTAGAACACCAGGAAGACTCATATAGGAGAGATACAGTCCTTCAGCTATCCTGGAACCAAATTATATAGGGTTTTACATGTCATAATCAGCACTTTGAATTGGGCATTGGGTAGCCAATGGAGTTGCTCTAACAGGAAACTGCATGCTCCTTATAACCACTTCCAGTAAGTACTCCAGCTGCAGGATTGGGGACTGCCTAAAGTTTCTCATGGTTTAGGTATCTGTGGAGCCAGAGATTGAGAGTTCAATTCCTCACTGGCCTCTCAGGAGAATATCCAACCTGTGTAACCATGGGCAAGCTGCACAGTCCCAAATTGCCCCCAGAAGAAGGGAATGATAAACCAGTTCTGTGAAGTCTATAGCTAGAAAACCCCACCCTTGGACACCCACCTGCTGGGGATTTCAAAAGCTGCACTGGCTAGAGTGGAGGAGGAAGGTCCCGCCCAGAGGCTGAGGTGACGGCCGCCCCACTCCTGAACTTTGTTGTCTGTTTGTGGAACTTTTCTTGAGTGGTTGTGACTTTATTATTATACTGTAATGTTGAATTTTGTATATTGTATACAGTAATACCTCGGATAACGCTAAGACTTGGTTCCACAAGTCTTGGTGTTATCCGATTTTTAGTGTTATCCAATCCATGTTAAAATCCTATGGGATAGATCGGATAACATTAAAGCTCCATAGAGATACATTGTAACCGCACAGGCTTTGGCGGTTGTTATCCAATCCATCCCATAGGACCTTAACGTTATTTGATCCAATTCTCTTCCCCAGATTACTTAACGTTATGCGATTTTAGCGTTATCCGAGGTAAACGTTATCCGAAGTATTACTGTATTATATACTGCATTGCTTTATATCTATTGTGTACATTGCTGAATTTATCATGTAAACCACCCTGAGTTGAGTTTCCTGAGTGGGCGGCATATAAATGTGAAAACTGAATTTAAATTAAATTAAAGCCATGGAAAGGGGCACCATAAGTCACAATTGACTTGATGGCATGTAATTATTATCAGTCATAGCTGAAATGTGACATCTTATATCTCCACAGTAATTCATCAATAGCTATGTCATTGTAAATTTAAACATCATTTCCATCAATTCTAAAGCGCCAGACCCCGCTTATTTTATAAAAGCCATCACCCTTAATTTATCCCCAAATTTGCAAATTTAACCAAAACATTTCTTTGAACATGCCTCCCCTTTCTTGACCCCAATTTGCATGCAGCCACAATACCCTCAATCACAACATCCATCCCCATTTTAAGATTATTGAGCCAATCTACTATTCTTATCTTTAGCTGGTCTGGCATTTTTTTCCAACAATTTCCTGATGACTATATTCTGCTTTCTCATCTGCTCACCCATCATATCAACCCTTTTTTCTTGCACCTCAAATTTAAACTTAATCTCTTTTTCCTCCTCATGTAACATTTTCATATCCGATTGTATCAATTTCATATCTGATTGACTGAAACAATTTTTTTCCAAAATTCTGAAAATTAACATTAGCTTGCTTAGAAAAATCAGAAAACAATGTTGTAAACTTCTTCTGACTTTCTAAAATCTACTCTTTATCTTTTGTTCTAGATTCCTTTTGTTCCTGCTAAACCTTCAAAATATCTGTCTTATCCTGCAACCTTACTTCTTCCATCTTATCCAATCTTTTTATCAACTTTCCCAATTCAGTCATAATCTGATATTCATCCAATGGCACTGGAGATACAGTAGGTATTGATTTATCTTTAGAATCTTTCCTCTCTTTCTCCTTCTTTGTCTCTGTTTCCTTAGGCTTCACCCCCTCTTCCTTCTCCTCTTTTTTCCATGGTTGCCATGATTTCTCACTTAACAATATCAGAATTCCCAGTTAAAAGTCTCAGTTAAAATTCTCAGTCTTTATAATTCAACTCCAAATATTAATTGTATCCAAAGAAAAGTATGTCCAATTATGTTTAACTATAATCAGTTTAAGTCCAATAAATTTATTATGTCCAGATTTATAGTTCTAATTTATTACCCCAATGTTATTATCCAAATGTCCAATTTAATCCAGTCCTTCAATCATGCAATAATATTCCAAAATTAATTTCATCCAATTAATTCATTAATTCATTCAGGTAATTTAAAATCAATTAATCCCAATCAGTTAATTAATCACTATTTGATTGTCTCTTCAAAGGTCTTGACGAAGGGTATCCAGAAAATTAAAAACAAGAAAGAAAAGAAAAAACCACTCACCACTCCTCGATTCCTTACTCTTCCTTGCTCTCTTTGCTGTGCTGCTGCTGCTACTCCAAATTTCAATTGTCTTCATCTTTAAATTAGGTGGCATCCCGTTCTTGGTGCCTCATCCGGGTCAGCGTGGCTCGGCTCAGCACTATGCTGCATGCCTCGCTTCACCCACCAATTGCCCAGACTCTGGTGCCAACCGTCCACGCAGTCAACATATTTTCAAATACACTTTGAACCAATTAAATTTTTTTTAAAAGTTTGTTCCCATTGATCCTCCATTCTAAGATATCGAGAGCGAGAGGAAATGTCCTCAGTCATCTTGACCAGATTACATACTTTGTTACAATAAGCCAAAGGCTAATATGTAACTAAGACATACTTCATTTTAGCCAGATCAGACATCTTCAGCAATGAGTACAACTGATGCACTGGCATTTACCTGAGAAAATACATTCCTGACCACCACCAAAATCTAGATGTCCAGGAGTACACCCAAACTGTGAACATGAGTTTTCAGGGGTAGTGTAAACCAATCTAATACAGGCTGAACCTCCATTCCCTGATCTTTCATTTGATTAACCCACAGCATCTCAGACTTATCTGGATGGACATTCAGTTTGTCTGCCTTCATTCAGACCATTAATGACACCAGATACTGGTTTAAAGAAGGAGAGGTAGCAATTGAATTAAAAGAACCTTAATACCTCACTGGTTTAGCAAGCTGGCTGTGGAGCCAGACATAGGGAATTTGAATCTCACCCTGTTCCAGGGAGAAGAGCCAGCTTGTGTGGCCTTGGGCAAGATGCAGGATGTCTCCAGAAGAAGGGAATGGTAAGCCACTTCTATGTATTCTTTGCCTAGAAATACAGTAAAACCTCAGATAACACTAAAACCTGGTTTCACAAGTCTTGGTGTTATACGATTTTTAGTGTTATCCGATGCATGTTAAAATCCTATGGGATCCATAGAGATACATTGTAACCACACAGGCTTTAGCGGTTGTTATCTGATGCATCCCATAGGATCTTAATGTTATCCGATGCAATTCTTCCCCCCAGATTGCTTAATGTTATGCGATTTTAGTGTTATTCGATACTAATGTTATCTGAGGTATTACTGTACCCTGGAATTGGGAACCATAAGTCAGAACTGACTTGATAGCACACAATTTTTATCAATTATAACTGGCCATGACAACAACTTGACTTGTACATATCTCTTTACAATCTGTTTATAGAGTGAATCAGTGGTGTTGTATGGGTTTCAGCCACCTGGGGCACAAGCCAAACTCACTACCCCCATCTTGGCTTGCCCCCTCCTTGTGGGACTCAGTTAACCCCTCACTGACCATTCTAAGGCCCTCGGGGCCTAGACCCAGGGCAGGGAGAGCCCCTGATGGTGATGCCCTGCTTGTGAGCATGCGTGCACATGTTTTCTCTGCATGTGGATGAGTGTTCGTGCGTTCACACACATGCTCCCACTGCCGGGCTGTATATAAAGCTGCTGTAATGATGCTTTAACCCTAAAGAGGCAGGCTCAGATCCGAATGGGACTTCTTGCCAATAAAGCATTGCTTTGGATCCTCCCCCTATGGCTCAATCTTTACGGACCTTTCAAAGAGCTTGAGAAATGAAAGCGTTACCTTTTTTTTTTTTTTTGCACTCCCAACTCCTGGGAAACCCCTGCTAACCTGGGGCAGGTGATGGGATTTGGAGCTCAAATGCACGTTTCGTTTCCTCGGTGTCGCCAATGGTGAAATCTGGTGACCACAAGCTCTTCGTTCCTACTCCAGCTCTGCTTGCAAGCAGGACTGACTTGAAATTAGACTTCTCTGTAATAAACACAGTTTACCTTCCCAACTGGTGTATTTAATTACAGGCACTAAACCGAAATGATCAGATTCAAGGCTATGGAAGCTTCCCCCCAAATACTCTCTTTAGCTGTAGCAATGTCCTTGTGGTTGTTTTTGGGGGTTGGGGGGGGGTTTGTTAGGGCAGCGGGGGCATGGGCAGGGGTGTGATCTGCAAATGAAATACAGTAAAACCTCATATAACACTAAAACCTGGTTCCACAAGTCTTCGTGTTATATGATTTTTAGTGTTATCTGATCCTCTATGGGATCCATAGAAATACATTGTAACCACACAGGCTTTCGCGGTTGTTATCTGAAGCATCCCATAGGATCTTAATGTTATCTGATGCAATTCTTCCCCCCAGATTCCTTGATGTTATGCAATTTTCGTGTTATTCGATACTAATGTTATATGAGGTATTACTGTATTTGATTCATAAAAGACAGGGTTTCCCTATCCCCCCTCCCTAATTAGTCCCACATGTAGAAATGGCCAAAATCAATTAGCCTGCTGGCTTGGCAAATGACTGCATTAAGTACAGACCCACTCAGCTCTGGATGTTGGGAAGTGGGGGCTGGAGAAAGAAGACAACCTGCTCTGCACTTCGAGGTTTGGGTTTGTTAAAGTAACCATTCTGCTGTCTCTTTGCGGAGAGTGTGTAATAATCATTTTGTTCTCCTCTGAGTTCAAAGGAAACAAAGAAGGTGACCCATTTGCCTCAAATCCCAGGGATTGGGTTCAGTTGACAACCCAGCGCCTAGCTGCGGCTCGGTTGGGCTCTTGGCGGAAGGCAAGGGTAGCGTCGAACCAGCAGAAGGGGAAGGAGGGAGGGGGGAATCTCCACGGCCGCCATCGGAGTCCCAAGATCGCGGAGGTGCCATTCCAAGGACCAAACTTACCCTGGGGCTCTCTGATGGCTGCGCTCCTTGGAGGCTGAAACATTTTGCCGCCCCTGGATAGCACCCGCCAGGGCAGCCTGCCCCCCTGCCTCCTCTTGCTACGCTACTGGAGTGAACTGCTGTTTCTGAAGAATCACTCCACCTTTGTTGCCAGTAAAAGGAAGAAAGTTTAGGATTATGAAACTAGCCTGAGAGGACCACTCTTTGCCCGTTCCTGTCAAAAAGAAGAGCAGACTAATAGCAGACCTCCAGGTAGCATCTAAAGATGCAGAAAGATAATTCTACACCCCTTGATGTGTATCCTGATAGTTGAAGCTGGTTCTAGAAGTCTGTGGCTTTCATTTTAGGATTTTACTTCAATTCCTGGAAACCTGAGCAGGATGATTTTTTTAACTTATTTTCATTTTTTACCACTGCTACTACTCCCTATCTTCTTGTTAACTAGCCTGATTTAAAACCTTGCTTGTTTTAAGTATTGTAATGGTCTAATATATGTATTATTCACTCTTGCCTTTGAATTTTCTGCAAGGACCAAATACTCCTTTAAAAGTTCCCTCAACATAACAGGAAACATTCCAACTCTGCCTCATGTACAAATAGATGAAGAGATTCCACTGCCTTGAAAAGGTTCAAGTAAGTTCTGCAGTTTCTTGTGAGAGTCACAAAAATTGTTAGTTCAGATGGCAGGTTTTATCAATGTAGCTTACTCAGCTGATTCTAAGGATCTTTTTTTAAAAAATGAAGTTAACTGTTTCCTATTTGTTGTATATGGTCTACACCTCTTCTCTCAGGAGATTGTGGTACTGTTGCAGGAGCGAGAGACATCACACTTTCCAAACACTGTAATATTTTGTATCCGAATAAATGGGATCCTTTCCCCTGGTGTTGTGGAATTCAGCAACAAATGAGCATCAATTAGACATTGGTTTGGGGCACATCCAGACTGCTCATTTTGGTGTGGTTGAATTGGCTAAAAAAAGCACTAATTCCCATCCAGGGGGAGGGGGAATATGCCATTCAGCATGTACTTCCTTTGTCTGAAAAGGAACTGACCTTTTAAATCTTAATCAAACACCTCCCTGTCATCAGACTTTTTTTTACAGCTGCTGGAACATTGCTAAAGCAATGAATTACTTTATCTAAATTTTAATGTAATCTTTGTTTGTTTTTGTGTATTGGTGATTGAGAAAGTGCCTGCAGCTGCAGTCTCATTCAGCAATACATAAAAATTCAAAGAAATATATTTTGAAAAAGAAAAAAATCATGTTATCTGCCTATTTGTAGATGATCAGGGGAAGTGTTCAATATCTGATATACTGAAACCACTCACAAGCCACTTTAGGGTACTACAGAAGCCGCTTTGATAGCAACAGGGTTTATTTTACCCCATTCCCAGTGTCCACATTCACTGGGAGTGAACTAAAAGTCTGTGCACCAAAATAGTAGAACCTCCTGATGGGAGCTGAAAAAGACATGCAATTGGGTGAGTTGGAGCACTCTGCACCCAACATGGATGATGTAATTTTGAGAGAACCAAAAAACTCCAGCCACTGAGATATGTGACCTGTGTGGACATGCTGCTTGTCCTTATTAGTCATGGTCTGCATTTACTTCATCCTGTCTTTCTCACATCAATTTATGCACTTTTAATATATCTGTGCACTCACATTTTACAGAGCTAATGTGTGGGAGCACAGGTATAATTAGATTTAAAAAAACAAAACACCCCCTCTCCAACAAAATAATAAAAAAGATGAACCACAGAATAGCAATCTTTCTGTCTGCCTGTGAATAAGCTGAAGAGTAGCTTTCAGATGATAAATCTCTGTAATTACACACAGAGACGTCTGCTTGTTAATTTGTTTTAAAATGAAATAAGGAAACAAATAATGAAGATATTTATTTAATTGTTACATTTATACCATCTTTCCTTAGCTGAGGGAATCACAAATGTTCCATCTCCTCGTTTTAAGGCTCACAATGACCCTGTGAGGGGAAAGTCAAGCTCAGAGACAGTGCATGGCCTAAGGCGGTGGTGACGAACCTATGGGCATGCACACTGTCTCCCCAGCACAAAGCTCACCCCGCCCCTCTGCCCAGCAGCCCAATGGGAGTGTTTTTCCCTCCCCCCCAGCACAGAGTTTGCCCCGTCCTTTTGCGGCATGGGCGGCAGCCTATTGAGTTTGGGCAATTCTGTCTCTAAAACAGGGGTGCTCAAACTACAGCCTGCGGGCTGGATCTGGCCACTGACACCAATTCATTCGGCCTACAAAGCCCTTGTCACTCCCGGAAGAGGAAGTAAAATGTGTTGAAACTGCTTCCGGGAGCGATTTGGGCACCCCTGCTCTAAAAGGTTAGTCATCACTGGCCTAAGGTTACCCAATGAGCTTCACAGCTGACTGAGAAATCAAACTTGGCCCTCCCCAGTTCTGGTCCAGCATTCTACCCATTGTAACATGCTGTCTCTCACTTGACATGAGCCTGGCATCTTTCCCAGCTGTCTACCACCACGTATAGTTGCTTCCTAACACCTAGAGAATTTCTTCATGAATCAAAATTTTCTCACAGACACACTCAAGGACACCCTGTTCACTATAAGGCTTTTATTGTAGAAAGGGAGGGTAGTTTGCCTGTACATTCAGCTCCAGTGCTGGATGATGCCTGACTAATAATTAAACAGTAATTGCTAGATTTGGTAGAGTTAATTTCAGAGAGTCATCAATCATTTAAACAGAGCTAGAAGTAGCACAGTAATATTTATCCCTATTTACTGCTGCCTCCAGACAAAGGAAGCAGCTTGCTCATTTAGAGTGGATGATGACCTTATGACTCCCCCTCCTTTCCTCTTTCTGCTGCTTCTCTATCATTTTCTTTTAGAACTGCATGTGGATTAGTGGATTTTGACAATTTGCTCAAATTAGATGACTCACAAAATTCCTATAAAATGTCAGTATCAAAGACAGCTCTGTTATTAAGCAGAATGAGGTAGGTCCCACAAATAGCAGGTGCAAGGAGAGGTGCTGTGGTACTGAATAACTGGGCTCTGTCTACCAAGTGGCCACCCTTGTACTCCATAAGATAACCTGGTGGTACAGGGAGAAAAGCTGTCCCACCATTACTGAAGTAACATTTCATTGGGCTGGTCAAATGTAAAAGAAGGCAAGGTTCCAATCACGTTTATATTTGTGAAGGAATGGGAATTTTGGAAGGTGGGCATTGTTGTGCAAAGCTACATCTGCTGGAATGCCATCTCTTGCACAACTATTAAAGGTGAAGGAGCCCTCAAATCCTTTGCATTTGACCACCCTAGATTAATCTGTCAGTCTATTTAGTTCCTGCCACTTCTATATATGTTGCCTGCCCCCTTTCTCTGCTGGGTTGATTGTTCAAAGGGGATCAGAGTTGTTGCAAGGGGTGACACAAACTCTTGCCTGCCTCAGGCTGTTGGCGAGTTTTTGTCACACCTACTCTAGTGGACTGAGCATTTTGAGCCACCTGCACTCTGTTCCTCTACCCAAGTTTGCCCATCGGAAAGAGACAGAACACCCATCCACAGATGAGTAGGAGTCCACTCATGAACAGTCATGTAGTTGCAGATTCAGGAGTGCAGGGTTAATTCATCAGACAGACACACATAAATGTACACACATTTCCTTCTTAAGCACATGTGCACTCACATTTGAGGAATCCGTAAGGAAGGAAGAGGAAGCTGTCATCCGGAGATCATCCTCCCCTTTCTTCTGGCATGGCTTGTGAAAACTAGAAGTAGCTCCTACCCAGGGCCAGATTTTCCTATAGGCTAACTAGGCTTCAGCCTAGGGTCTCAAGATCAAGAGGGGCCTATCAAGATGGGTTCAAGTGGGGTTTAATCTATTTGAGGACCATCCCATTCCTTCCCTGTGGACTTCAGTCCCTAAGGCTGCCTATATATTGATATATATATCACAGTAATGATGTATTTTATTATCTCTCATGTAATTTACAAACTTAAAAATGGGAGGTGAAAGGGTCACATAAGTGGAATAGCCTAGGGCCTCTTTTCATGTAAATCCAGCCTGCTTCTACCCCAGTGATGGCGAATCTTGGTACTCCAGGTGTTCTTGTACTTCAATTCCCAGAAGCCCAAGTCACGGCTTCTGGGAATTGAAGTTCAAGAATACCTGGGGTGCCAAGGTTAGCCATCACTGTTCTCCTGGGCTCAACAATAGTTCCCGCAAAGCACACATGCGCACCCAACTGGGAGTTGGGTGGGGGAGAAGGAATGGGAAAGGAGCTTTCTAAATGGACTCCTTACATGCCTGTGGGAAACAGAAAGCCAAGCCTAATCAAGCAGACAGGCAAGTGAGCAGGCAAGTCAGTTGATGTGGAACAAGATTCTTCTCCTACGCAAAGAGGAAAGCAGTCTGAAGTGAGGGTGGGGGAGCAAATGGGGCTACCTTTGAAGAAGGGGCCAGTCTGAAGACACAGGAGCTGGCAGCTACCTAAGGGGAAAGAATGAAGGAAGTGATTTTACAGAGCCAATATAGAGGACCCTTGCATGGTCCTGGCTGTGTTAGAAGTGTAAATATTTCCACCTCATATGGGATGGCATGACTACACCACTGCACATGAAACTTGCTGGGCTAGAAAGAGATTGCTTCAGCTTCTTCTCAACTCCAAATTAACCTTTCTGGAAGCTGGTTCTTCCCTAATAAGAAAAATGTTCTGTAAACAATGACCTGTTCCAAGGAGTTGATGGGGAAGGGACTAGACTCATGATAAAAGTTGTTTGCAGCCAGTCTATACTGGGTAGAGCAAGCTTCTACTGTAAACACACACAATTGATTTTCCCCTAAGCAATATCTGCAAGAAAAATTTGTGTATCGAAACAAAAATATGTTGACTATACTATACTTCCATAGCAAGCTTATGACTCCAGTTCTAAATGCACCTACTTAAATATGCATGAACTGAAGAAGACACATTAATTATCCAGCTAAAACCTGCCTTCACTCATTAAAAGGTAGCTGTAGACATTCTGACTTGTCAGCTCTTCTCCCAAGGTTATTTATTACTTTATCTGTGCAGGATTTCTTGACCCAATGATTATGCAAATCTTTTGTAGAAGATCCTTGCCTTTCTCTACTTGAGCCTTACTTGCCATTTTGGGCCTTGAACACATAGTGTTTGTTTCAAATTGATGTGATTTTTGATATACCACGCTTTGGTATTTAAATTATGTTTGGTGTTCACACAGAAAGGTTTAATTATTCCCAGAAGTTAAGTGTTTACACATCAGGCAGCTCCTTTTTTCCCCTTCTCCTCTCTCACTTTTAAAAAGTTTAGTAAGTGAATAATACAAAACCAACACAACATGGTAAGCATTTGAATTAATGCTATATCAATTTACCTATAATGCTCAAGTGGAAGAAAAATATTTATATTTCACAAATGTATGACTGGCTTTTGAGCAAGGGAAACCTTTACCTTTACCTTACTGCAGCTATAGCCCTTGATTTTGATAGTATATATCGCACATTGGTTGCATAACTGCTGGTGTTATTTAGTCAAGTGAATATCAAAAAGAACAGTGAGAAACACGTCACAAGTGGCAGGATAAATATCCTTTCAGTTCCCCCCTTATTTATTGATTTATTTATTAATCAAATGTATTAATCGCCCTTCTCACAAAGTGACCCAGGGCGATTTACAACAAAAAGCATCAATAACAGTTAAATCCAATCTAGACTTCTTGGTCCTTAAATTTTCTGGATTTTAACATAAATCCATCCTCCCTTCTTTTCCTGTATCTTCCAAATATTAAAAGAAACACATAAGCATGGGTTGTTGGGTTTTTTTTTTTTGCTGTTGTTGGTTTTTGCATAGTCACAGAAGCTCCCTGAAATCAGCCAAGAGGGTCTGTTTCTGTCTTGATTAGCTTGTGGTGCTCTTTCTCCAGATTACTTTTGTGAGAGCTATGCTATCTGTATTAGCTCATATTGAATTCTAGTCATGCTTTGCAGAAAACAGAGGTTGGAAAAGTTACTTTGGTGCTGCAGTTGTACCTCGCTTAAAGAGCATAATGCATTCCACAGGATTGCTCTTTAAGCGAGTTTGCTCTTTAAGCAAAACACCATTGTAAGTGACCAATTGTGTGTGTATGTGTGTGTGTGTGTGGGGGGGGTGTGTGGATTGTGAATCCCAATTTATTTGTTAAGTGAGTTTTTGGTTGGTTTTATTTGTTAAGCGAAACAAACATTCAGAGAAAATTCTGCTCTTTAAGCGAGTTATTCTTTAAGCGAGGCACTCTTTATGCGAGGTTTGACTGTATATACTCAGAATGTCCACATTGTAGAGCAGGGGTTTGCAGCCTACAGCCTGTGGGTTGGATCTGGCCAGTGGTGCCAAATAATATGCCCCCTGACCTCACTCCAGCCACCCCCACAGCCTCTGGTGCTGCCGGAATTGGCCGTGGACTCATTTACGGCCATGTAAATGCATTTACAACAGTTGTAACGAGTCTGCGGCCATTGTAAACACATTTACTACAGCCATAGATGAGTCCACCGTCATCATAAATGTGTTTATGACAGGTGCGGATGCATTTTACGGCAACCAGTCCAGTCCGCTCAGCTGTCTGAGGGAGCATGGTCTGGCCTGTGACTTGAAAAACACTGAGAACCCCTGTTGTCGAGGAAGGCAAGGCTCTTCTATGACTTAACATTCCAAAAAGATAATGCTTTTGAACTATAAAGAAGGGTCAGATTTACGCCCAAAATATGATTTCAGCATTCTTTTCAAATGATAAATAGCTTTGTGAACACTTAAGAACTTCCACATTTAACTGTGGCATAAACATCCATGACTACTGTGTCTTTTATCAGATCCACTAAAGCTTATACCACGATTAAGCACATGAATCTGCCCATCAGTATTCTTAATTGTTCTTGTTGGAACAGAGTAACATGGCTACACCCTGGAAACTTTTTTCAAAATGTAAGTAAAATGAAGTTATGTTAGGTGGTGCAGATGAGGTGATTCATGCTGTCAAGAACTACGTTTCAGGAAAATGATGAAGAAAATGTCCAACTTTTAATGGACAATAGGCTTCTTCTTTCCCCAGCAAGAAAAGGGGTAAGGAAAGAGTCATGCTGCATTAAACAGCATGTAAAAGACCTACCTCTTCCAACGTCAAATGTCACATTTAAGAAATTGGTAACCATAATAAAAGAAACCACCACCCTAAGTTTTTAAGAACAGAGCAAGGCTGTTCATGATAGGACATTCTGGAAGTCACTCATTCATGGGGTTGCCATTGGTTGAAGGTGATTTGATACCTTCAATAACACTCTTAATGTGCAGTTTATTCTTAGGGATAGAACATATCATTAGCAGAAAAATATGGATAGACAGAATGGTTTCCTATAGGCATGTGTGTTTTTGTGTCAGAGATTACTCTGGTTTGAAAGGATTTTTGCAGGGGACACCTGAATGAAGCTCCTTTCATGTCCCCTATCATGCAGCTCTCGGGAAAACGAACCCCGTGCTTTCGGTCTCCAAGCACAGTGCTTTTACTCTCTGAGCCACTGGGGAGCTGTTCCTATAAGCAAAGGTGCCTATAGGCAAAGGTGTCAGACAAGGGCATGTTTTATATCCCTATCTGTTCCATCTATACACAGAAAATATCATACAGAAAGCCAGATTTGATTCAAATAAAGGAGTGATAATTGATGAAAGAAACATCCATAATTTAAGATATGCATATGACACAATCTTATTGGCAGAAAGCAGGAATGATAGTGGTCCATAGGGTCGCAAAGGGTCGGAATCGACTGTGCAACTGAACAACAACAACAAAAAGGAATGAGTTGAAATGAATTTTAACAAAAGTGAAAGAAGAAAGTGCCAAAGTAAGGCTACAGTTGAATATCAAGAAGACAAAAATCATGACTACATTAGAACTTCACAAATTTAATGTTGTCAATGAAGAAATTGAAATAATGAAACATTGTGTATACTTTGGTTCAATCATCAGTCCAAATGCAGACTGCAGCCAAGAAATTAGAAGATTGAGACTCAGGAGGGCAGCAATGAAGAAATTTAAAAAGATAATCAAATGTAGTGATGTCTAATTGGAGACCAAGACTAAGATGTCTACATTCTTGTATTCCCAGTTACTTTCACAGATGTGAAAGTTGGATGGTTAAGAAAACTTGGGGGAAATCAACTTGTTCAAAATATTGTGATGGGGGATAGCTCTATGGATATCCTGAACTGCCAGAAAGACAAACAACTGGGTCCTAGAGCAAGTCCAGCCTGAACTGTCTCTGGAGCCCAAAAGGACGATGCTGAGGATGTCCTACTTCAGGCACTTCAAGGTTCTCTTTAAAATACTACAATGCTAGAAAAGGTTGAAGGTAGCAAGAAAAGAGCAAAACAAAATGTGAGATGCAATGAATCCCCAAAGGAAGCCAGAGGCCTAAGTTTGCAAGAACTGAGTGTGGCTGTTGAGGACAGGGAAAATTTGGAGATCTGTCATTCATAGGGTCTCCATAGGCCGGAGAAGACTTTGATAGTTCATAACAACAATCCTTATGGATAACAGAATAATGGAACAATGTGGCTAAAATGTATGTAAAAATGAAGTAACGTTAGATGGGCCCAGTCACACATCATCCGCTGTTGCAGTGATTCATACCGTTAAGCCTTGCATAGTGGAAAGTAATGAAGAAAATGCCAGCCCTTTCTGGGCAGCAGCCTTCTCCCTTTTCCAACAAGGTAAAGAAAAAAGACAAATTGACAAGGTGTAGGGATGGTGTTCTACCACTGCAGCCTAGATCCAGTTTTCTCTTTGTTCTCTAGCAAAGAAAAGGCAAGCAAGGGTTGGAATGAAAGCCTTGGGAGATTGGAAACTTGAACTGGTAGGCAGAGGAAAGGTTAGTTAATATTCAATAGCCATTCCATCCCCAACTGTAAATATGACATTTAAGCAATAAGAAAGCACTATGTGTAGTTCTATTGTTGCACACTAACTAGATATTATGTTGGCAAATGGAAAACAAGTTTGCTTTAAGGAGGGAATAGGAAAGCAGAAATAGAAACAGTCACAACAAAGTGTTCTAGTGGCATTTTACTCCTCACACACCACTTGCACCAGAAGTAGCAGCGGCGGTGGAAACTGTGGTATTTCTGTTTTTTGGAGGGGACAACTGTCCCAGCAGTGGATCAGCAGTGGCAGAGTTATGGGGGAGCTGATCTGTCACGCAGCTGATTGGTGGATCGGCTCCACCATATCTCTACTGCTGCTGCTGATCTGCTGCTGAGGCAATCCTTTTCTCTCCAAGGGAACTCTGCTCACCACCGATCAGCTCACCACCAACAGATGCTGAGCTGACCAGCAGTCAGTTGATTAGCAGCTGCACCCTTTCCTTTGATTGCAGGTTCAACAGCTTTAGGGCAAGCTTGTTTGCTGTGGCATATAGTAAATATAGACATGGGGTGGGGTGGGATGTGGACCAACATGCTACAAAAATGCTCAAAAGAATGAGCTAAAAATAAATGTAGACAGGCTCTAGGAGTTGGAAGTCCTGTATTTAAATCCCCATTCAGCCACAGAAACTCACTAGAGATGTGGAACTGATACAACCACTCCTTAAATATTTCACTTACTTTGAAAGCCCTGTCACTATAAATTGGTTCTGTCTTGATGGCACATAGCAATATTTTTCTTTGATTCTTTCTCAGAATTCTAAATATAGTAAATTCAAGAAAAACCACAAAAATAGATTAGATTATATTATATAATCTAAAATCTCTGTAGCATTGAGGAGCTTTCATTCCTTGCATAACAGTGTTTACATAACATCATCACCCAGGTCATGACTGATACAATGCAAGCAACCCATATGTTTTGTTTAGATTATGGGTAGGTCTGCAGAATGTGTTTATCATGTAAACTGGAAGAAATGTGAATTTAAAATAACTGGACAGACTGGAAGTTTCACTTGTGGCCCTTAATTCATTGTTATTTTTTGTTTCATTTCTTGAGATGATGATTTCAATTAGCCTGAGTGTCAATCAAAAGTAAATGTAATTTGATATATCTTGTAAGCAATAAGTGATAATTATAACACGTGTCTAGTATCTCATTTCAAATTATACAAGGAAAAAAACCTACACATTATTACTCCAAACAGTAATGTATATAACACACTTACAAGAGGATGACATTTTTCTACTATAACTTGTACCCTTTGAAAATGCTCCCTCCTTCTCCCTATATCTCACATAAACATGCATGCATACATGCATGTGTATAGACACATACGTGCACACGCACCCAAAAGAGGAAAATCTGGAGGGAAAGGTTATTACATGGTTGCAGGTTTTCCATAGGCATTCAGTTAGCATCTAGGAATATGCTGCTGGTTTAATCTGTTACATTTTAAAACTCGTGTTCTTCCAACCTAAATCTTAATTTAGAACCAAACCAAAACAACAGTAAAAATATAACAATAAATAAACCAATATGTTTTTTATGTGCTGATTGTTGTATAACATGATTATTTTTACACATATTTTAGTGGCCTTTTTATTTCTCATGCAACTCTATACTGTATCTATATTCTTGTCTTCATTGAGATTGTTTTATCCTCCCCCCCCCCTATGAATTATCACTTAGTTTTAGATTCCCCCCCCCCATGCAATGTAGCCTATTGGGCGGCAAGGGATCTCCTCCAGAAGCTTTGGTTGGGTGAGTGCATCGGCCTCCTCCTATGTCATTTCCAGGGTCTTCAAGTCCCATGAAGGTTTTTTGCCATGTATTTTGAGGGCATCCTCATTGTCATTTGGCATTAGGAAGGGGGTCCAACTTATTGCCTCTTTAGGGATCCTGTTTTTCTTCATAAGAAAAATATGGCCTGCTATTTGGAGTCTTATTTGTGCAATGATATTATGTAATTTGCATGAGGCACTCCTCCAAAGCACCTTCTCATTGGTAATGTGGTCAAAATAGAAAATCTTTAACATTCGGCAGAGGCACCTCTGTTGGAAGACATGGAGTCTCTTGTTAATACTTGCTGATGCCTTCCAAGGCTCGCAGGCATAGATGGCTGTCAGGATCACTATGGAGGTGAACAAATGGAGTTCAATTTTCAGCGATACGGATGGCAAGGACCAGATCTTATCTACTCTCCAGAAGACTGCTGTTGCTTTTCCAAGATGGCATTTCACATTACCTCTGCATCTCCATTTTGAGCAATCAGACTGCCCAAATACATAAACCTCTTTTTTTGCCCTGAATTATAGCCATATGTAAATAATATTGGTAAGTATGCACCTTTTAAAACAATCCTAATTATTTGAATGGATTTTCACCAGCTCATTCTTATCTTGTGACCTTCTGTATTTGTCAACACTCAAGGGTGGGAAAGAAACGGAAAATCATAACAAGCATGTTTTGTACACTGGATAGGGTGGAACACTGAGAATGTTAATGACAAAGAGTCTTGTTAAATCTTGCAGACTAACATGTTGTGAACTACTATCTATTTTGCCAGTTTGCTTTGTTTTTTTAACATAGAAGGTATCCTCTTCTTTACTGCCTTTAACTGTGATTGTGACTTGCAACAATGAATGATACAGAGAGATTTCAAGGAAAAGGAAATGTTCCTCAAAGTTAGGGACAATTGAAAAGGAGTGTGTCTGACAGCTGCTGTAAGACTATATACAAACTTGAAATGTATACTGTATTAAATACATGCCAATATGATTATATTTATTTATTTATTTTTATTCAGATTTATATCTGCATATAGTATACAGTACTGTGTATTGTTTTCTCTTCAGATATGACAAGCCCATAGCTTTCGATTGAATGGATTGAATGGCATGACTGAGACTTCTCACCTTCAAATCTGACACTAAGAGAAAAGTTGCAATCTCAAAATTGCAATCCTAAACACATTTGGTCAAAAGGAAATCTTATTGAGGACAGCCAGTATGTCTGAACTCTGAGATAACATTTTTAGAGTTGTACTGTAAGATCAAGCATCACATTGATAGTAAGAAGCCAGAATTCAAATGGTGAGGTATGTTTGTGTAAGCAATAGTAAAAACAATTACACGTATATGCTGCCTCATAGCACTTTGAGCACTCTCTGGGCAATTCACACAATAATTAGCATTTTGCTTCTGTTGCCTAATATTTTGAAATTTGTCATTCAGTTTGAGTTATATTATTTTATTTTTAAATAAAGTTCTTTGGACCTTTCAGTTTTCCCTGAAATAATCATCACGCCACAGAATGCATTGAACATTACACATTTCATGTTCCCCAGAACACAGTTCCTGGTCATATTTTAGTCTAACATCAATAGAGATTTCCTTCATGGGACATTGTTAAGCATCACGCAATACACTCAGATGGAGCCTGTAAATTAGTGGAAGTTGACCAGGTAGGTGATCTGGAGTCAAGTTACCTTTGACATAATGCCTGTATTTCCTGCTGGCCAATGCAATTTTTTAACTTGAAGTTTAGTCTTTTGGTCCACTGCAAAGTTGATTTCTTTACGATAGGAATGTATAGGTAACTTCTTTGGAATAGCGTCTGTTTCTGTCTGACTAATAATGGTTTTATTTATGTCTCCTCATTCCAAGGAACAGTTAAATGGAATATTATAACTAAAAGGACAGCTCTGATATTAAAATAATGCAGATATGTGAAGTAATACAATATTAAAAGAAAGGATTCCTGAGGAAAAACACCTTGTGCCCTCACAGAATCATTATCGAAGGACCTTTGTTTCAACTAACTTTTCCAGCCAGGACTATCAGCCAGATGCAGAAGTCAAATAAAGCTGGTAGAGAGGAAATGTCAGTTTACATATCAATGTGTGTGCAAGAAATCAAGAAGCCAAACTTTACAATCTTTGAAGGCTCAGATGCTTAATTAAAAGAGGGTGATTGTTTGTACTTGTAAAAATATTTTGTTGCTTTTGTGTTACTGATCTGCCATAATCTGTGTACTAGAGTGGTACCTCGAATCAGGCTAAAATCAGATAACATTGGGGAATTTGAGGGAAACATTTGCATCACACAATGTTAAGATAATGTTGTGCGATGTAAATGTTTGCCTCAAATTCCCCAACTTGATCTCTGCCCCAAAGTCTGCAGGGCTGGACCCTGTTGGCTTTAGGGCAGAGATCTCTGCAAAGGTGAGATTCTCCCTGCCTCCCCTGCTCAAACAACAGGATGGGCAAGATGAATCCCTCACTGTTAGCTTTTCAGTGTGGGATTCATCTAGGTTTGCAAGCCTTTCAGTGTGGGATTCGTTTTGCTCATGCTGTTGTGTCAAAATCTCTTTCCCTTTGGGTTTGGGGGGGGGAGCACAGGCTCTAGTTCAGTCCCCAACCCAAAGGCAAAAGCAGAGAGATTCTCCCTGCCTCCCCTGCTGAAGCAACAGGGTGGGCAAGACAAATCCCTCACTGTTAAGCGAATCCCACACTGAAAGGCTAACAGTGAGGGATTCGTCTTGCCCACTCCGTTGTTTCAGCAGGAGATGCAGTGAGAATCTCTCTGCCTGGGTTGGGGGGAGGAGTAAAGGCTCTGGTTCAGCCCCCAACCTCTCTCTCTATATATATATATAATTTTACATATTAAAGCATTTAAACATTCAGAACAAAGTTGGTATAACCTAAAAGACACAGAATATTTGGTTGCACTTCCATTGTTGTGATTTGCATAATGATAAATTGCGTTGGGATAAATACAGTACTTAGAACTAAGTTTATCGTCTCAGCAAGAAACCTTTTAAAAGCACATTAGTCTTACTAAAACAACTGTATGTCTTATCAATTAATTATTAACTTAAGATGCAGACTGGCATCCATTATCTATTTAGGCTTCCCCCAAGGTGTTTAGCCAGCAACTCAGAACCTTTACATTTTTTGGTACTTCCTGTTACAATTTACACAGGGATCACGAAAGAGTGCTCATTGTGTACCTGAACTAAATGACTTTAGCAGGATTGTAAATAATCTTTATCCATTTCTAAGTAGGAGATATTGAAGTTTAGGCTGCCTGAAGTAAAAGGCTTTGGACAATTACCTCTTCCCTCTATTCGCAGGTCCGTATGACCGGACGGCAGTAAGGGAAGAAGTTAACCTTGTACCTGTTCAAAAGTAGATTGACATTAAAAACCGGTACTGAAGCTTTGTTTTTATGAACCTTGGTGCATTAAATCTTGGCTAAAAACAACCTTCAAGCGAAATTTCTTCATAATGGCTTAAAAAGGACTGAAGTAGCTTGTAGCTAGTACTTTGCATTGAAATTTATTAGGGTTTTATCCAATACAGTTTATGCTGGCTGAGTTCCAAAGAGCTACTTTACACATACCCTAGGGGCTGCATATATCTGGTATGAAATTAAACTTCTTCTCCCTTTAAAGCACAGACTCTGTTTCTGTATCACAAATTGCTTTTAAATATTAGCTTAGCCGCAGAAGCATTTTGCAATGTCATGGAGTACTACTCTCCCTGACCTGGCTATGTAGGTTGGTTTCCTGTTACCTTGGTTAATCTAATTAATGCGTTCTCTGGGATGTTTCTTACAGCAAAAATTAAAAAAAAATCCCATAGAAATGTATTGAATGCAGTTTCCCATAGGAATGCATTGAAAACCAAACTACAGTAAGACCTCAAGAAATTAATTCATCCCTTTCATATCTTGAAAAATTCATATTTCAAAATATGGTATCCCATGGGAATGCACTGAAAAGCAAAAAATCCATTCTGGAGCTCAGAAAAAAACATATATATTTTTCCTGTTCAAAACTCTTCATAAACTGCACTTTGGAATTTTTTGCTGCCTTTTGGCCACTTTATAAAGATATTTGAACAGATAAAGATGTTTATTTGGCTTTTTTCTGTGCCCCGGAAGTGTATTTTGGTTTTCAATGCATATTCAGCACTTTTTCAACAGCGGCATCTAGTGGCCATGTCTGCTAATTGCAGGAAAAATACCCACTGATCAGCTGTTTTTTTTTGGGGGGGGGGCTACGACAAATTTTCAGCACTTCCTGGTTACTGGGAAAGCTCCTGGTAGTGCCAAAATGTGACAAAAACATTCCAAAAATGAAATGGAAATGCTCCAAACACCCTCCCACCGCCATGGGAAGCATCAGAAGACACACAGCCCAATTTCATATCTCGAAAAAATTCGTATCTCAAAGCAAATTTCCTAAATTTCCTTTTGTATCGCTAGTTTTTCATAAGTAGAGCCGTCCATAACTTGAGGTTTTACTGTACAGTAATACCTCACATAACAAATTTAATTCATTTTGCAAGGTTGCTCGCTATGCGAGTTTTTCGCTATGTGAGTTAGACTCACATAGCGAAAATCCCTATGGAAAAACTCGCATAACAAGCTTTTTTAAGGGGAAAAACTCACATAGCAAATTTTTTTTTGTTATGCGAGTTTTCCCCATAGGGAAAGTCTGACTCGCATAGCAAAAATATTCGTTATGCGAGTCAGCTCACTTTTTGAAAAACCTGCTCATTAAGCGAGTTTTTCGCTAAGCGAGGTTTGACTGTACTTTAACAGAAACACAGTTTCCCATAGGAATGCACTGAAAACCAATTAATTCGTTCCAAAAAAATCCATAAACGGAGCCACTATTTTCTGTGCATTTTCTTTTGTTATGTGATTTTTATGCTAACCAAGCCATTTGTTAACGAAGGTTCCACGGTATTTGAATTTTTGGGCATTGCATGGGATCAATGGAGCACCCCATTAGAAATCAAGTCAATAATGCTGGAAAAACTTGAAAGCAGCTGGAAGGGGGGAAATTTCAGTTGGGTTGGCTCAATAAAGGAAGGTGTAGCCTTGAGCATGACTTTTTGAAGGTCACTAATTTATGGAAAGAATGCTAATCTAAAGCAGCAGTGACATTGCCTTCCAGATCATAACTTTGGTTGACAAATTAATGAAATTCCCCTCACCTCTATCCCAGGGCCAGAACTGATTACTGCAATGGGCAGGAGGTACCACTGTAGACGGTGACAGGTGCATCTTTATTTCTGTTTATTGCAACAGAAGAGTTGGGTAGTGCTTAAGTCCCTCTAGTTGAAATTAATCAGATCTGGATTTGGAACATGATAAGGAAACTTTGTGTTAATCCTCGACTAGCGTTTCGTTAAGTGGCTTATTGGGGAAGGTCTTGCGGTATAATCATTATACACATTTACAGCACACAAAACAGCATTGGGAGGCTGGAAGATATGATTGAACCTTTTCTTCCAGTGGGAAGCCAAGGTCTTTCTCTGATTATATTAAAGGTCTCCCTAGCTCGAAAGCCAGTCGTATCCAAGTCTAGGGGGTGGTGCTCATCTCCGTTTATAGCCAAAGAGCCAGTGTTGTCTGCATCTGCAGACTTTTCTGTAGTGATGTGGAACATGTGACTAGATAGCACATGGCACACTATTACCTTTCCTGCCAAAGCAGTACCTATTTATCTACTTGCAATTTCTTGCTTTCAAACTGCTAGGTTGGCAGGAACTGGGACAGAGACAGGCACTCATCCATCGTGTAGCACTTGGTTCTCAAACTGCTGGCTTGCTGACCTTATAGGTCTTTAAAGCCAGTGGTTGTCAGGTGACAGCTTTTCCTCTTTCTCTACAGTGCTTTGTCTCAAATATATATTGACCTACAGGCAAGTCCCCTAAACTCAGAGGGACTTTCCTGAGTGCAAACATGAGGGTCCCACTGTTGAACTGTGTTATGTGACATCAAGCAGACAGACTCTAAAGGGGTTTTCAACAAGGAATATTTAAGAAGCGGGTTTTTTTAAATCAGCACACGCGCACACCCTGTTTCCGTAACTGAACTACAATTTGAACACAGGCCTTCCCAGTTATTATTATTATACAGTATTTGGATTTGTATGCCACTCTATTTGCCGAAGCGACTCAGAGTGGCTAACAACATAGGTAACAAACAATACAGTCTTACCATCTCAAACAACATAACACAAATATCAGGGGCGTAGCTACCGCCGAATCTGCCGTATCAATTATACGGGGGGGCCGGGCCACGGGGGCCCCCAACGTGCGTAAGCAAAAATTAATAAAAACTTCCCAAAAAAATTTTTATTTCACAAATGACAAAAGTCAAAAAAAGCAATTTCTTTTTTTCCCCGCGTAAAGCGTGTGTTCAAAAGTTGGCAACACCCTACATTGGTTATCGCAGGCTGCAGGATTTCCCCGTTTAAGTCATTTACTTCAATGGGGGAATCCCACAATAATCATTGTACATACGATACGATGATAAACCATGGACGGAGAGCAGTGTTTATTGATAGATAATTATGATGAATAAATATTTCTTTTAATTTTATGCATTTTTTTTTCTTTTGTGAGAAATCTTTACCCTTCCTAAGGGCCCCCAAACAAATTTTTATACGGGGCCCCGCCAAGGCACGCTATGCTTCTGATAAATATAGCATATAATGCAACACAATACAATCAATAAATCCAACCGTACATCAGTAAAATAATAGAATTTCATAATTAATACAATTTACATTAAAAACACCCATAGTACTTAAATAACATAATTAAAAAGACTTTCACCCCTTATACTCCTCCTCCCTCCAACATGTTGTGCAGTAACAAATACAGTAATAAATATCAACAATATATAAATCATGATGTCATCATAAAGACAATATATACAATATACATCATAAAAATATTTCAAAAAGAGTATCCAAGCAATCCTAGTCTGTCCCTGGAAATAAACTCCGCCTGAGGGTTCACTCCTCAGCTCTCCCTAAACCACTCCTGGCAAAGTGGGGCCTTCTTTTGCCCCGCAAAAAGAACAACAAGCCGCCCCACTTCCCGCGCTTTAAGCTTCACAAAGGAGGGGCTCCTCCCCGTCGCGTGTCGGGACACACACGTCGGAAGGAGACGCCACGCGGCCGGGTCAAAGGGGGTCCTTTCCCTTCCCCATAGGTTCCTGCTCCAGGGAACAAGAAGGGGACCCGCAGCCTTGGCCTTTTGCGAGGCGAAACGAAGGCTCCCCGGCATGGGGCCGACGAGGGTGCCATTCGCCTCAGGCCATTCGCCCCCCGCGCCAAGAGACTCGCCCGGGCGCCCAGACCGAGGTCGACTCGCGTTTCTTGGCGCGCTGGCGGAGCTGCTGCCGCTGCTACGCCTCCCTAAAGCCGGACAGAGGGAGGTGGTGGTCCTTCCGCGCCTGAGTAAGCTAGGCGAGCGCTTCTTGGTTGTGCCGTATCCGATTCCATATCTTGTCGATCCTCATGGCGATCCGCCGTGAAGACTGTCCTGAGAACATAATGCCGAGTAGCCTTTCATCTTCCTTCTGGTGGCTCAGTGGTTAAGAAGCTCGCTTTGTTAACTGGGAGGCTGGGAAGTCGGCAGTTCGAGACCCGGATACTGCATGATAAATTAAGCCCCCAGCTCTTGGGGACATGAAAGGAGCCTCATTTGGGCGTTCCCTGAGCGGAGTTTCTTCCGCAAAAATCCATTCAACCCAGAATTTCTGATGCGAAATTATCATCTGTCTTCCGCATCGCAGCGTGGCATCCGTACCACTGATCCAGTTCCGCGAGTCACTTTCTGGCCCTGAGCCCTTTTGGCACAGAAAGTCCTCCTCGGCCCCAGGCCAGTATTGACGAAGCTGCAGCCCTCCATCAAGATGGATTCAAGTGGGATTTAATCCACTTTGGGACCCTCAACCCTTCCCTGTGGACTTCGCCGAGGGCGCTAATCCTCAGAGTGGTCAGGTTATTTAAACACCGCCTGACGCTATATGGTCTACTCTATTACCATAGCAGCATAACCTGGGCAGATTTAAGGGTGCGCACACTTAGGACAGGGATTCTCAATTTGCAGCCCGTGGGCACGATGTGGCCCATGGCGCCTCTTCATGTGGCCCGCCGCCGCCTACACCACACCAGGAAGTGCCATGTGGTGGACGAAGGGCAAAATGGCCGTCCGGCCCCCAAAGCTGCCTGAGGGAGCGTGACTTAAAAAGGTTGAGACCACCTGACTTAGGAGATGCGTTTCCTACCCGTTGTATGTCAAAGGAGCCAAGGGGGGAGGGGAGAGTAGAAGAGAGAAACAACTTCTGCTGGGGGGGGGGTGCGCCCGCGCCCTCGAGGAGCAGGCGCAGAGTGTGTGTGTGTGTGTGTGTGTGTCGCTTTTCCATCACCGGGGGGGGGGGGAGTCCCGCTTTAGCCATGCCCTCCTTCCTCCTAGGCTAGGCAGCCTGCCGTGCTCCTGACCCTCCTGGCGCCCGCGTGAAGATGGGTGGCAGCAGCTGCCAGGGAGGCTGGCACCACCACCACCGACGGAGGCCAGGCTGGAGCGCCTTGGCTGAGAGGGCTCCAGGAGGTGCCCTAGAGCGCGCCCCGCGTGTGGAGTGGAAGGCGGGGGGGGGGGGTGACTGCGGCAGGGCAGCTTCTGCTCCGGCGGCTCCGCCCCTTCGGTCGGGCTGGCCAGCCGGGCGCCTAGTGGGAAGGGCAGCCTGACTCAGCTCCGCTCCGCAGAAGCCGGCTCGCCTTGCTTCGCCCAGCTTCACCATGACGGCGCCGGGAGCGCTAGGTAAGAAGAAGTCTCGCCCGTTTCCTCCCGCTGCTTCCCGAGAGGCGGAAAAGTGGCGCAGAGCTGGCCTCGGAGGGCGGGCGCGGCGTGCCTGAGGAGGCGCCGGAGCCGGGCGGAAAGAAGGATCCTCCGGGTCAGAGATGGGGCTGCCCCTGCTCCTTCGGCTGCCCTGCCTTGGCCGTGGCGGGGGGCAGCAGCCCCTTCCCCGTGGCGGGCGAGTCCCCGCCCTCTGCCTTCTCGCCCAAGCCCCGCTTGGTGTGGCGGCGCCTCATGCAATATTCAAGCGCTCTGCGGATCCGACCCGTGGCCTTCGCAAGCAGCGCCCTGAAAGGGGAAGGCAGCTTCGCCCACAAGACGTTAGCGGGGGCGAGGAGTCTGCTTAGTGCAGGGGTGCCCAAACTATGGCCCCGGGGCCGGATCCGGCCCCCAGTGCTAATTCATCTGGCCCATAAAGCCCTCATCACGCCTAGAAGTGGAAGTTGAACGCGCCCATATGGGTGTGTGTTTTACTTCCACTTTCAGGAACGATGAGGGCTTCATGGGCCGGATGCATTGGCATCAGGGGCCGGATAAGGCCCCCAGGCCATAGTGACTGACTCCTTGAACCGTGTGACTGGCCCATGGCCTGAAAAGTTTGGGCATCCCTGGCTTAGTGTGTTAGACAGGTAAATAAATGTATCCCCAGGCAGACAAGATCTGCTGCCACTACTTTTTAGAAAGTGCCACTTGAGTGCAGAAAACGAGTGTGAATCTTTTCAAGGCTATGGCCTGCCTTGTTCGTCTTGTCCAATGGCTTCTGTTCATGTTGCAGAACAGCTCCTGCAATTATTATTATTATTATTATTATTATTATTATTATTATTATTATTATTATTATTATTATTATTATTATTATTATTATCATCATCATCATCATCATCATCATCATCATCATCGTTATTATCATTATTATTAGGATTAGGATTAGGATTAGGATTAGGATTTGGAGATCGTACTTTCCAGAATATCAGCTTTATGAGTACCTTTTCACTGTAATGCATAAAGCACACATTGGGTTATTGTATTGTTCATTGAATTCTCTTTTGCATGTGAAAATACCTTTTTTATTGGGGGGGGGGGGAGCAGTCAGGGAATATATACAGCTTCATTCTTAAAAAAAAGCCAAAGAGTGTAGGTAAGCCCTGTGTGTGGATGGTAGGAAAACCTTTGTGTGAGCTGTGATGTAAAATACTGTATTAAAATATATGTTTTTGCATGCCAGGGCAAAAGGGCAGAATTTTAAAGTGAGGAAACACCTTAACTGTGTATTTATGTAATGAGGATTAGACTTAGAGTTTCTGCAGAATGATTGTTGGTTGCAGCAGGATATTACTGTTCAGCAGAAGCATTATTAGAAGCCTTGTTGCAAAGATGAGAAATAGGAAATAAAACCTACTAGGTTCAAGTGTGAAGAAATAAGGAAGTACGTTATTACCAATACCTTTATCTTATTTTCTTAGCAATAAACAGGATATATCATCATTTTTGGCTTGTTTTGACAGAATGCAAAAGCAGGTCTCTACTAGCCCTTAGAATGAGTTGAAACTAAGAAAGAGTAATTTACTGTACCATGAAAAGCTTGAACAATATTATCAAGGGTAGGAAAGCTTTGTTATTACTATTGAGGTTACAGAAACTGCTTTGCTAAGTTATGCTGATTTTTGTTTCTATTTCTAGGACAACCTTTTTCTTACACAGTAAACAAAATGATACTGTAGTTACAAATGTCTTATAATCACTGTTAAGCTTTCTTTTTAAGGTCTGCTGTAGTTAATAGGTCACCTACTTAATGCAGCCACTGAATGGACAGAGTTTCAGGCTGTACTTCTTTAGTGCTTTCTTTCAGAAATATGACTGAATAGACCAGTGATGGTGAACCCTGGCACTCCAGGTGTTCTGGAACTTCAATTCCCAGAAGCCCTGATTAGCAGGAGTGCTAACTTAGGCTTCTGGTAATTGAAGTCCAAGAATACCTGGAATGTCAAGGTTTGCCATCACTGGAGTAGACCTATATAGGATTGCACAATACACATGGCTAATTTTGGCAAGATCATGATTTATGTTGAAGATTAGAATTCATTTACCAGATTTACACTTATCTGTAGAGATTGTGATGTTCAGAATATTTCATTGGTCTGTATTCAATTTTACGACGTCTAAGTGGATCACTTTGATTTCAAACAATAGCTGGCACGCTCAAGTATTCAAAAGCATTACAAATTGTAAAGGTAAAGGTCACCCTTGCTTGAAAGCCAGTCACATCTGACTCTAGGGTTTAAGGTACTCATCTCTGTTAATAGGATGTTCATTCATATAATTTTGCATTCACACATTTTTGCTCCAAAGTTATACTTTACAGCTCATGTACCGTAAGTTTGGTGCTTGGTATTTTTAAAATTTGGACATTTTTGAAGAAAATTTAGTCTATGTTCAGAATGGATTAAGTGTCTGATAAAAAAATTAGTTTTGAATGACCGCAAATCTTGTTCTTACATATGACTATACAGTATCTGTCAATCTTTTCCAATATATACATTATAGACATGAAATGTCATGACTGGTGATATTCGTCTTCTGTACCTCTCTGTGTACCCTATAAATTTGCTTCAGAAAGCTGGGGAGCCCTCTGGAGCAGGTTTTCAAATGGCAAGGAAGGTAGTTGTTTATGCATTTAAAACACAATTGTAGGATACAAAAGGGACATGAATCAAAGGCAACAATTCAGAACTTGAGCTGCAATTATAATTAAGGCTAGAACTGAAGCAGCTGCAACAATAAACAAAGACTGGAGCTTATGGGGGAAAAACGGTTTCCAAATTTTCCCAGGTAAAGTTTGAAGGGAGGGGGATTTCACTGCCTAGATGGAAGGCTATTGTAGAGCTGGGGAGAAGCTGTTTAATTCACTTTTCCCCAACCCTTTGTGACAACACCAAGCAAAACATTTTGAAGGCTGATCTCAGGATCCTGGGAGGTTTACAGAGGATTAAAGTAACCTCTCATATCATCTGGTTCCAAACCATTTAAGATGGAGTTCAGAGCTTCCAACCCTTCAGGTCTTGTTGAACTACAACTCTGACAGCTCCTGACTGTTATCTGCGGTGTCAGGGGCCAATGTAGCTGCAGCTTAGCTGTACAACTGCTTTTGTGCACAACTATGCATACAATTAAATACATTTCTATAGCTGGCATATTGTTTAGGAAATAAAAAGCAAAACTGCATTCACGTTTCTGCTCTACTCCACTAGTCTCCCCTCTGTTTGCCTGGTCTCAACTGACTGGGATCAATCACAGCTGGTCACTTGATGGGGGTCTGTTAGAATGGGACAAATATTTACATAGCTGCCCTTCTAGTCTGAATATAATACTGCAATTTATGGAATTTGGCTTCATTCTTTTTGAAAGAAACCGACAGTGAATTACATCCAGTATGTGAATCCATTATGCTTATGTGAATCTTGGAGCCATATTGTATAACCAAATTATTGAATAAGGAATTTGTGTCAACAGAGAGTGGCATGATTTGAAAGACTCAGCTCCGTCTACGTGCCCTGACAAAATGGTGCTATGGTACATGTGAATCTCACGAGGAATGGGGTATTTCAGGAAACAGTTGTTCCTTCACTTTCTTCATCTCTTGAACTTTGTATGGTTAACCTCACTTTACGGTACAGTCAAACCTCGCATAAAGAGTGCCTCGCTTAAAGAGTAACTCGCTTAAAGAGCAGCATTTTCTCTGAATTTTCGCTTCACTTAACAAATAAAACCAACCAAAAACTCGCTTAACAAATAAATTGGGGGTTGCAATTCCCCCCACAATTGGTCACTTACAATGGTGTTTCGCTTAAAGAGCAAACTCGCTTAAAGAGCAATCCTGTGGAACACATTATGCTCTTTAAGCGAGGTACAACTGTATATTAATAACCCAACAATTTTACCTTGTCAAGGCATTTGGTCATGTTAAGTCTAATGCTGATGAACAATTTTACTGTGAAAATTCCTTTCCTTCTAAGCAGCAGGAGCTGCTGCTGTCTGGAGGGCTGTGCCATAGCTCTTCTAAATAACTATTCTGTCTTAGGTTTGCACTTTTGTAATCAAACTTCAAATATGAAGAGAAAAGGCCCTTTGTGTGGAGTAACTATTGCACACAACTGTAACGTATCAGAGGTTTTACCTGACATGCTTAGGAGTAAAAAGAGATGTTGGGCAACAGAAACAAAGGCCTTAATCCAGTTTTCTCTGATTCCAAATAGAGGGGAAATGACTCAATTGCTGAACTATAAATTGAAAGTTAGTGCTATTGCTTCAACTCTTCTACTCTCATTGAAGTAAGTAACTGGATTTTGGTCAGCGTATTCCATTAGAAAATTCCAAATGCATCACAGAAACACTGACTTGAAACTTTCCATGGTTTATAAGATTCTGCATTCCCAAAGGGATAATGCTATGTAAGGAAAATCTACTGTTTCAGAAGCAAATGTAGCAAAACTCTAGAATTTAAGATAAACACAATGTTTGCTATAAATATTTGCAGTGGTGTAAGTTCCCTAACTTTTAAGGATTAATTAAAGTAATAACACCCAAATTCCGTTCTGTAATGTTTACCTGTAATTCTATATATATTTTTCTTAGCTGAGATGGCCAGACAATTCCCAAAGCTTAATCTTTCTGAGGTTGATGAATCCGTACGGCTTCTGGCTGAAAAGGTTTTTGCCAAAGTGCTTCAGGAAGAGGACAGCAAAGATGCTTTGTCCCTGTTCACTGTGCCAGAGGACTGCCCCATTGGGCAACAGGAGGCAAAGGAAAGGGAGCTGCAGAAGGAGTTGGCAGAACAGCAGTCTTTGGAGACAGCGAAAAGGTATGTCAGATTTTGCAGCACTAACTTTGAAGTAAAGTTTTTATTATGTGCTCAGACCATGGCTCAGGAGACCTGGATTGGGATCCCCAAATGGCTGTGACATTCACTAGTACAGTGATGGCTAACCTTGGCACTCCAGGTGTTCTTGATCTTCAGTGACCAGGAGCCTAAGTCAGCACTCCTGCTGATCAGGGCTTCTGGGAGTTGACCTTCAAGAACACCTGGAGTGCCAAGGTTAGCCATCATAGCACTAGTAGATCATGGTACTTTGGCCTAACCTATCACAGGATTGTTGTGAGTGGTGTACATCTCCATGTGCCATCACTGGAGGAAGAGCGGGATATACACACAATTAATAAATTATAAATTAAGAATAAAAAAATTGAGACTTAAATATAAATGTGAAAGTAAAAAATTATTTGTCTGATTCCAACTCCCCTCTTTAATTAATTAATAATGACAGTATTTTATCTAATGAAATTTACATTACTACTTTTCTATGAAAATATGGTGCTATATTGTCACCAGCATTAAGATTACATTGATATCTTTCAAGCTCAGCCTTACTGCCTTTATTTAAAACAGATTTGAAAATTCAAAATTATCAATTGATTAAGAAATGTAAGTTATGCATTTGAAATTCTGCTGTGTACATGTTACTTGAAGAAGTAACTTAGTAGCTGTTATATATGTAGCCCATTATCAAGCTATATTTTCTGAAATGTTTATCGCACAATTTCTCAATTAGGCTTTCTTGTCTTTTCAATAGAAAATATTATCTTGAATTTTGACACTGTGTTACCTTGTATAATTAAATTTGAACTTTGTTCTTAACTGGAATAGACCTAATGAATTGATGGGGTTAGTTAAATGAATCCTTTCTCAAGTCCCATTAGTTCAGAGGGTTTAATGACATTGTGCTCTTACAGTAACTTCAAAAATTTACCCTAAATATTTTCTGGTTCATAAATATTAGTTTGCTGAATGTGTAAGCCAGGGGTGCCCAAACTTTTCATGTTGTGGGCTGATCATGTGGTTCAGGGAGATGGTATCTAAGGTCCGGGGGCTGGGTGCGGCCCGCAACGCCAATTCACCTGGCCCGCAAAGCCCTCGTCACTCCTGGAAGCGGAAGTAAAACGTGCCCATACAGGTGCATTTTACTTCCGCTTCCAGGAACGACAAGGGCTTTGCGGGCTGGGTGAATTGGTGTTGGGAGCCGCACCCGGCCTCCGGGCCTTAGTTTGGGCACCACTGGTTTAAGCACTGCAGATAAGAGAAGAAATAATTCAGTGGAGTTGTGAACTAGAAGAATTGTATCCCAAAAAAGAAAAAGGTGTGTAATTCTGCAGGTGGTTTTCTAGAGCAGATTATTTTGGTGCCCTAGATAAGTCTTGTTGTTCATTTAAATATTGTGTGCTATGGATACCTAGGAAGAAAAGTTTCAAGATGATACGATCCCAGTCCTTGTCATTACAAATTCCATCGCAGGAATGGAAGCCTCCATCAGCTGCTCCAACGTTGTCTCCTCCTACTCCTGTTTTTCCTGGGGCTCTTCAGCCTATCCAAGGGACATATGATGTTCCAGAATTCCAGAGAGTTGCAATTAGTGGGGATTACTGTGCTGGGGTAAGGAATCTGCCCCTTTTTTGCTTTTCTTTTTTTAAATAGGAAAATCAGCTAATATGAAAGTGTATTGCTCTTTTATGACAGAGGCCTCTGTTTTATATAGTCTAGATCTATTGAGTTGGATTTTATATACATAGAAATTGGGTTTTGTTCATGGCAGTTGCTCTTAGCCAGTTAATAAGGACACAATATTGTACTCTGTTTATTATAAATAATGCTTTGGTAGGGCACGAGCTCTCCCATAAAGGGATTTCCAGGGCAAGAGAACAAAGGAAACATTATTACTTCTCTCTTTCCTGCTGGCCCAGTTGAAAGCACACACAATGGAGCAATATGCTTGGGTATTACTTGGAGTAGGAGACCAAAGCTTATCTCTCATGGTGCCATCCAGTAGCATTGTTCCATTTGCAGAGGCAGCCTACTTGTGCCTGAATATGGATGGCCTATGTGTACAAACAGGTAGCTTTTCAAGAAGAGTGGTGTACACCTGTGATTTTAGGTTATGATCAGGCATACTATGCATCTGCATTTGCGTGACAGATGATGGGAAATGTAGTAAAGGTTTCCTTTGAGACCAGAAAATTCTTCTGTAGAGTTTTGAGAGTCCCCTGGACAGTGAGGAGAACAAATAGGTCAATCTTAGAAGAAATCAAACCTGACTGCTCCTTAGAAGGTCAAATAGTGAAGATGAAGCTAAAGTACTTTGGACATCAAATGAGAAGAGAGGATTTGCTTGAGAAAGCCTGGATGCTGGGAAGAGTGGAAGGCAAAAGAAGAAGGGGGCGGCCAAAAATGAGATGGCTAGATGGTATTGTAGACACAATGGGCACAGAGCTGAGTGAATTGAGGAGGATGGTGGAGGACAGAAGTGCCTGGCAGACAGTGGTCCATGGGGTTGCAAAGGGTTGGAATCGACTGTGTGACTGAACAACAACAAGTCAGACAGGAGCCTAGGCTGGGGTTATTTTACCTAGAATACCTAGAATTCTTGTTATAGATATCATGCCTATAATTAAGATTCTGGAATGTATTTTTCTTAAAGGATTATAGATGCAACTAGGTGCACTAATGCCACACAAGTACACTATTACAGTGCTATTACATGTAAAGTGACATTAGATGTTGGTAGGACAATTGAATCAAATTTTGCATGGTTTCATAAGATCTTGTTGGTTGATTTTGGAATGAGTTCAAATGGCAGGACAAGATAGATGTTACCTATAGACGCCAA
This sequence comes from Furcifer pardalis, assembly GCA_030440675.1. NCBI lineage: Eukaryota > Metazoa > Chordata > Lepidosauria > Squamata > Chamaeleonidae > Furcifer > Furcifer pardalis. Next base: position 86,453,474 of record CP126894.1, on the reverse strand, counting down.
TTCATGTGCCAGTGAAGGTCCAGGAATTATGATTTCCATTACCTTCTCTGTTGAAAAAAGGGATACTTCTCTTAAAAGTAAAAGAGTGATATGAAAGAAGGTTCTAAGTTAAAAAATAAAATGCAGGGGTTGTTTTGGATTGAAATCTTAGCTGACATCCTAATCACTTGTCTTGGATATTACATTGAAATTGATGCATTGGCTGAAATACTGTTGAAAGTACACATAATGGAGTAATATGCCTGGGTATTACTTAGACTAGGAGATCAAAGCCTATCATGATGCCATCCAGTAGCATTGTTCCAAGAGGCAGCCTACTTGTGCCTGAATATGGATGGCCTATCTGTACAAACAGGTAGTTTTTCAAGAAGGGTTTATTTTACTGTAAACATATACATAAGAACTACAGTACATAAGTTCACAGGGAGTTATGGTCAGGCAGTCCAAACAATTATTCATTGAAGCGTGCAATTTACTATGCAACTGACTACACAACTGTGGCTCTGGAATTGCTTCCAGGATAAGACTTCTGTCTTGATGCTAATTTCACAAAGGCATGTACAACTTCAAGTTACACAGGGGCAGCTATACAACAGGATTTCTCATTGAGATGGTAAATATTGGTCTAGAGCAGGGGTTTGCAAACTTGGCTCTCCAGATTTTCTTGGACTTAAATATCCAGAAGCTCTGATCAGCAGTTGTACTGACTTGGGCTTCTGGTAATTGAAGTCCAAGAATACCTGAAGAGCCAAGATTGAGGATGTATGGTCCAGACCTCTGGTTCCCAATATGTGGCGCACACACCTCAGGGTGGCAATTTGATGGGGGGCAATATTTATACACATACATCAGCAGTAGGAAGGGCAGATTTAACAAAAATAATTATAGTAAGTGAGTTCACCAAATTAATATTTGGTGAACTTGCTTACTATAACTCACATTCTAGCCCAGCAAATTAAACTTTCCACATGTCTTGTAGTATTAAAAAAAAACAGTTCTTTACTTATAGTTGAATATGTAGATAAAAGAATAAACAGTTGAATTTGTATAGTTGATAAATCATATAGTCAAAGCAATGATATTTCCGGTGGCAATGTATGATTGTGAGAGCTGGACCATTAGGAAAGCTGAGCGCAGAGGAATAGATGCCTTTGAGATGTGGTGCTGGAGGAGAGTTTTGAGAGTCCCCTGGACAGCGAGGAAAACAAATAGGTCAATCTTAGAAGAAATCAACCCTGACTGCTCCCTTGAAGGTCAAATAGTAAAGATGAAGCTAAAGTACTTTGGACATCAAATGAGAAGAGAGGATTCACTTGAGAATGCCTTAGTGCTGGGAAAGGTGGAGGGTAAAAGAAAAAGGGGGTGGCCAAAAATGAGATGGCTAGATGGTATTGTAGAGACAATGGGTACAGAACTGAGCGAGTTGAGGAGAACGGTGGAGGACAGGAGTGCCTGGCGGACAATGGTCCATGGGGTCGCAAATGGTTGGAATTGACTGTGTGACTGAACAACAACAAAAAGTTCTGTACAATAACATTGGTAGATAAATACACTTTTGCTTGTAAGGCAATTATTTGGAGAATGAGAGAGAGAAAAGAATATTAACACAATGATGAAAAATTACCACCACTAGACACTATCTGACAGAAAACATGAATAGCAAGCAATCTAATCAGGTCAGGTTTCCTGCCATCTAGTTTCCTGCAATCTGCAGGCAGGAAACTAGAGGACTCTTCTTCTTGGCTGGTTAAACACATAACCCATTTTAACCCACTGCATTGTGGGGTTGCATTAATATATTCAACATATGGAACAAGCACAGGAATTATGCAGCCCTCTGGATTAGGATGGATGGAAACTCCCATTAGCCTTAGCAAAAATAGCCAGTGATGAGGTTTGATGGGAGTTGCATTTTAGTAAGATTACATGACCTGCATCACTTTTATAAAATGTTCTCTCAGCATAGATAATAAGATGTGTGAGAGAAAGACTCTGCTATAGCCTTTTCATTTACAATGCAAAGGATTTTTTCCTCCTTTGCAAGTATATTTCATGAAAGAATTGCCAACATGCAGTCTGTAGTAATACTTTTCAGAAAAATGTTCAGCAATTTATTGGGTTTGGCCTTACTTTCAAAAAAATATATATTTAGGATTAGAGTCTATGGTAGCTTTTCTGTTTAAAAATGTTTCAGTGATTAATATACAGTTTTTTCTCCAGGTCAGCGTTGATGATTATGAACAGGCTGCCAATAATTTGGCAAAAGCATTGCTTATCCGGGAGCAGTATTGCCGCCTTGCTTACCATCGCTTTCCGAGGACAACAGCAAGATATTTGTGCAGTATGAGAAATGGAAAATGGAAAATTGAAGATGAGGTTCTCCCAGGTAAGGTAGCTACATTTGGAGATGGTTAAGGACCAGGAAAACATGGAATTTGGGTTTTAGAATTTTCTTGATGGGCCTTCTTGGTCAATAATCAGATTATAGTACTTTACTTTTTAGGTTTTGTTGGGGTGTTGTCCTTAATTAGTAAATATTTATTTAATATATGGGTAGCCCAATCCTGGGTGTGTGTACAAGCACCAATGCGATGTTTTGGAAACATGCAAGGGGTCTTTCAAATACCACGTGACCATTTTAGTGGGGGGGGTTGACCAAAAGTCACTGGAAGTCACGGGGAAGGACAGTTCGGTGTGAAGTCATGCGACTCCAAAATTTTACCACCACCACCACCCCAGCCAGGTGGAAGTCCAGTGGTGGGGTGGTGCCATCTGGCTGACTAGGAATGAGAAGGGAGCTCAACTCCAAATGTTATCATAGTGATTTCTAGAATGTAGCTTGACATCTACTCAGCAAAACAAATTTTGGCTACAAAATCCTTGCAAAATTTATTGTGTTTGCCAACCTCATCTAGAAAATAGTCTGGCAGAACCAGGAGAATGGTATGCTTTTTCCTCTAGTGGCATGGCTCTGTGGTCTACAAAAAGAGGCCGGGGGAAGCATCCCATCTGTTACTTACTATTACAGTATGTCATATATAATACTTCCCGGTTTTAATCAGATTATTAATGGGTGCTTTCTAGGATTTGGTTTATTATGACTGGGAACAAGAGAGCATTTTAAATAATACCAAGCCTGTGATTCTGACATTTTACAGATTTCCATCCACCTCCAAAAGAACTGCAAGATCCTTATAATCTTGATGATTCTCCTGGGAACTTGGATTATGTTGCACAGATGAAGGAAGGCATTATCTTAGTTTATGAGAACAAAGAAATGATGGAGCTTGATGAACCACAGAGTTTGCCTTATCCTGATTTGCAGACGTACACTCTTGACCTCAGCCACGTGCTAGCTCTCATTGCAGATGGTCCAACGTATGGCTTTATTTCTCTTTAATGTTAACCTATGGTGTACTTTATTAGTTGCAGTAATAATAAATTTTGATCTGTAAAGTTCCAGGATATTTCTGGGTTGAAAATAAGGCCTGTTATGGTAAATGCAAGTTAGTGTCCATTAACTGTGTTTAGGATTGAATCCCAGAGGTAATAAGTAGCTCAGATCTCCAGAATAGTGCAGATATTATTTATTTATTTATTTATTCATACATATTTATATTGCCACCTACTCACTGTGCCGACTCAGAGATGGCAAAAACTATATATACAATTTTGTAGTAGAAGTGCTTAAACTAAAAATCAGTTATATTTTTTAAAGATATAAAACTGAATGGAATTAAGCTAACCTGGTTGTCTAAGTAAATGACACTCACACACACCCCGGCACAGCTGTGATCTACAAAATTATAATGAAGTTTTAATTTTAATTGTTCCACAGAAAAACCTACTGCCACAAGCGGCTTAACTTTTTAGGATCCAAATTTGGTTTACATGAGATGTTAAATGAAATGTCTGAGCTTAAAGAATTGAAGAGTAATCCTCACCGGGATTTTTACAATGTGAGAAAGGTAAGAAATGAAGTGGATCCACCTAGGGAATTCAGCAACTCAATCACAGAGACAACACAATTTTATTTTTGGGAAATCACATTCCCCCGTCCCCAATATTCTGATAGGGATGAGATTATCCAAATTTGGTAGTGGAAAAACTAATAATATATATTTTATATGTAATTTGCTTGAAAAGCCATTTCACAGATACTTTGGATCTTTTGCAGATATACTATATGTCATAGAATTGAATGCATACCACCAGACACAGAGTGACTCATCAAATGCTTGACAAAAGCTCCTGTTCTTTTTGCTTCCTCAGGATTGTAACTGTTTGGGAGGAAGTATGAACTGTCACACAGGACACAATATTTATGAAAGTCAGAAAGAGATTCTGTTTCTATTGCAGCAGACTGAACCAAATTTTTGCATGGAAGAGACCTTTTAAATCAATAAAGACATTTTTATCTAAATTATCATTCCTGTGACTTCCTACATAATTCTAAAAATATGACTTATATTGATATTTGGTTCCTTTCTTGTTTTGTTCATTTACAGTGCATGTATTTGTCAGGCTTGCTGTGTTCAGGAGAGCTATGCTGGGTGAAAAGCATGCAAAGAATAGTAAATCACTCTTAAACCTTACTCAGAAGGAAGAAATGTTGAATTCAGAGGCTAAATCTGGTAATACTGTACATTATGACTAGAGTAGGCCCATTAAATCAGTGAAAATCATTAAAAAGTTGACTCATGAAATTCTTACTGATTCAGTGGGCATATTGTAATTATGACTTATTAATGAATTTCAGCCAATGAGTATTGTGAGTAAAATGACACTGTGTACCTGTGGTGGTTTTATTCTAACGTTCATTCATATGCAAGCTACATTCTTTGATTCTTAATGGGTTCAATGAACAGAGTCTTATTTAAAAACATTTTTCAGTTACTCAGTCTAACAAAATGTCTATATGTGTATGCCTCCACTATAGATTACTTTCTATGGAAGTAATCTGTTAAGCAAGAACTGCGTGGGCTGTACTAATTTTCATATTATCTATCTACAATACAACTGCGCACAATAGATAAGGCTCATTAGAAGATGAAACTTAGAACCTAAGGAACACTGGAAAGCAAAGCAAAATGTAACTGTGAGACTTTAAAATTGTTCTTTTCATAATGGAACACATAAATCAGTACCTCAGTTAGAAAGTATGTTGGTAAAACAACAAAATGTTAAGTAGTGTATACATGTTAGTGGACATACCTATTTGTTAATATGGATAGTTACACAATTAATGTAACTAACAGGCAGAGCTTTTATGTGGTTGCATACATTATGTTTTTTCTGGATTCCAAAGAGGTTGTTACAAAGACTATGTAAGAGAAAAAGAGGTTATTCCTAAAGTATGAAGGCAGTAAGCAAAATTGCTGGAAACTGTTCCAAGTGAAAGCCAGTCAGTCCCAGGTTTCTTTAAAATAAGTACCATATACGAGTGTAAGCTGAGTTTTTTAGCCCCCAAAATGAGTCCACAAAAGGGGAATTGGCTTATACTCAAGTCAGTGACCATGAGGGTCCCAAAACCATGTTGGATTGAGATGTGCTAACAATTTAATTAATTTTACCATATTTTCATGTATATTGAAACTCACTAGGAGCTGCTGCATTTCTCACCCTCGGCTTATACTCGGGTCAGTCTATTTTCCTGGGTTTTCAAGTCAAAATTAGGTACCTCGGCTTATATTTGGGTCAGCTTATACTTGAGTATATAAGTGTACTTGTCTGTATATGTGTGTGTGTGTGTTTTTTTTAACAAAATTGACAAAGCTAGACATTTTCTATTAGTGCAACATCTATGTATCCTTGCAGTTTGTTGTTCAGTCACACAGTCGATTCCGACCCTTTGCAACCCTATGGACCATTGCCCGCCAGGCACCTCTGCCCTCCACCATCTTCCTCAGCCCACCCAACTCTGTGCCCATTGCATCCACAATACCATCTAGCCATCTCATTTTTGGCTGCCCCCTTCTTCTTTTGCCTTCCACCTTTCCCAGCATCAATGCTTTCTCAAGTGAACCCTCTCTTATCATTTAATGTCCAAAGTACTTTAGCTTCATCTTTACTATTTGACCTTCTAATGAACAGTCATGGTTGATTTCTTTTAGGATCAACTTATTTGTTCTCCTTGCTGTCCAGGATACTCTCAAAACTATCCTCTGACACCACATTTCAAAGGCATCTATTCTTGTGTGCTCAGCTTTCGTAATGGTCCAGCTGTTACAACCATACATTACCATTGCTTTGACTATGTTAATTTTTGTTTGCAAGGTGATGTCTCTACTTTTAACTATAGCTTGTCTCCCAAGCATCAGGTGCCTTTTAATTCATGGCTGCAATCGTCATCTGCAGTGATCTTGAATCCTAAGAAAGTAACATCTGTCACTGCTTCTACTTGCAGTAACCTACTAATAATAAATCTACTGCTGTCTTTTAAACCAATGGAACACTGAAGTTAGCTGAATTTTTGGGGATCTCCTCTTATATATTGTAATGGGAATGCTGCATGAGACCCCTGGATAGGAAAATTAGTCATGTTTACACAGAGTACTTGGGAAACTGTCAGGATTCTTTTCATGAAAGTGCCAAAGTAGCATATATCACAGGTTGCCCAAGCCAATTATAGTAACAAAAGTGTCACTGACTGTTCTAAATGTAGACAATTTATCTGTCTTGGTGACAGATGTGATACCTATATATGCTCAAACTATCAAAAACTATCTGTGTCATTGATATGTTGGAAGGTGTCAACGTTGTTTCTTGTGCTGGAAACTTTAGAAGATAGGAAGAAGTGAAGTGCCAGTTTACATGACAGCCCATTTGATAGAAAGTATCCCAAAAGAGACTATACGGTTATTCAGAAAGGGCTGGCCATAGCAAATGGGCTGGGGCCAGGGTGATATGGTTGTATTTCTTCACCCTGGTAGTCAACCTATTCTCTGCATTCTGGATTTGATGTAGTCTCTGTGTCATAGTCAATACCTGCTTAAGAGTAGAAGTAGTGGGATATGTGTGCTATTTCTCTCCAGGAACTCTTTACTGTAATTGTATTTCATGCTCATAAATATATTTTTCAGGTATGCAGGTTTTTCTGCTTAAAATTTAATCCTAGCTCAGAGTTGATCCAACCTACACTATTTAAATATGTTGAACATACTGTATCTAGTTTTTGCACCTCAGCGGTACCAAGCTTGTTGTAGTGGATAGAATAATGGACTAGGACAGGAGTTCTCAGCCTTTTTAAGCTGAGGGCTGGGTTATGCTCCCTCAGACAGCTTCATGGACCAGAAGGCCATTTTGCCCTTCCTCTACCACATGGCACTTCTGGGTGTAGTGGAGGCGGGGGGGCACATGGAATAGCATCATGGACCACATCTGGCCTGTGGACCATAGGTTGAGAATCCCTGGACTAGGACCTAGGAGCCCTGGGTTCAAATTCCTTCTCAGCAAGCATATCAGATAAAACAAAAAGGACAAAAAAGTCTCACTTACCTTGAACATCCTATTAAGTGCACTGAAAATTAGTTTTGACGTGATAGCATGGTAATAACAATAATGACTGTGGCTTTGAATGAAGATTGATCTTATGTTGTGATCATGGAAGAAATGACAATCTGATGCTAATATGGATGGTCAGTGGAATTTAAGGAAATATTGTAGACTTATGGAGGAATAAGTATGTAGTTGTGTGTTAAACTGAAAATTAAAGAAAGATCTACATCAGGTAGGATGAATTATGTACAATGGTCATGGCACCCTAAAATTTAATGACATGTATTTGGACTCAGCTTTTTGTGTGACTTGATTTACAAAGTCAAGCTCTCACCTTCAGATGAGGTACATAGCAAGTATATGCTAATGAGTTGTCTGTGATGGAACATTAATCAACTCCATGACATTTGCTACTTTCTGAAAACCCCAGGAGCTTCCCGAAGTAACTATTTTAGGCTTGAGAGGTCATTTTGACCTTTAATTTAATTTTGTTGCCCTTTCTGAGTTGATTTTTTTTTACTGGGTACACATCCAAGGTGATAGTGGTACAATCTGAGCATCTGAAACATTAACAATAAACATTTCCAAGAAAATGGCTATCCTGTTTGCCAGATATTTAAAAAGATATGCTTTCCTAAGAATAAGCTTCCTAAACCCGACAGAGTAGCATTGCTGACAGGACCACACATATACAGTACTATACAGTACTTGAAAGTACTTAAGAATTTTCCTCTTGAGTACAATCATATGCAGGTTTTCTTAGAAGTGAGTCTCTTTTACTCTCTTGAAAATTTTGCTAAAACAGGTACATATATATGCACATAAACATACAAGTACACTTGTATGGCGGTCAATTTACTTTAAAAAGAGCACGCTACCCTTGTGTTTTGTACAATAATTGCATAGCACATACAGACCAATGTGCTTTTGTGGGAACTACCAATGGAAACCAGAGGAGCAGGACACAAATAGAAGCTTGTCAGCCTTGATGCTATGAGCACCACATGTACTATATCTGTTTATATTTATGGGATAATGTTTGTCTAGTTTTTAAAGCCAGTCCTAAAGAATAGGAATGTGTGCTGTCATTAGACAAATGTTCAAAATGGACAAAATTGGGATATTTGTGTAAGTTTGGGATGACTATGAATGGAATGGAGAGCTGCTGGTTCCCTGTGGGGCAGAACAACAGCCTCATGGATCCTTCATGCTCCATCTAGCATTCATCGTTTTTCAGGAAAGACACATTTTCTTTTTTGTTTCTTACCTAACTTAGTTAGTTTACTAAAAAGTTTGCTGCTGGCATTGTGTCTGTGTGTGAGACACAATGGGTCTTATATGTCAGCCAGTAGGGTAAATAGTTACCATTTAAGTGGGATGGTAACAGCATTCCGTGCACTTGGGTGTCTAGTCATGCCTGCCACATGACTATGGAAATGCCTACAGATTCAGATAGTGCTGGCTCTTTGGTTGTAAATGGAGATGAGCACTGAATGACTGGATTTAGTGCAAGGGAGACTTTTACCTATTAGTTAGGTCAAAATTAGTACACTAGGTTTGTCTTTCTCCCTCCCCACCTCTGTCTCTTTTCCTCTTTGTAATAGTACAGATCCCACTGCTTGCTGGCCTTGGCCAGTGGCTAGAAAGATGACTGTGGGCAGAAGCAAAATCCTACTGCCTACCATACCCAACCTCACCTCCAGATCAATAATGCTTTGTGGCCACCCCACCCCCCTCCGGACACAGCCTTAGATATTTATCCCATTCATAGGAATTGAATTTTCCACAGAGACTCAGAATGTAAGAAATACAATCACAGATACAAATAAGAATCAAATTGGAATGTCACCAAAAGGGCACAGGGCTGGTTAGGCATCTATCTTATTGTGCCCTTGTTTGGGTATGACTGGATAAAGAGTGTTAGACAGCCATACTAGAGGCAAAAGTACTGTTGTAGATACCTTTTTTGTTGTTGTTCAGTCACATAGTCGAGTCCTACCCTTTGTGACCCCTGGACCATCACACACCAGGCACTTCTGTCCTCCACCATACTCCTCAACTCGCCCAGTTTTGTGCCCATTGCATCAACAATACCATCTAACCATTTCATTCTCGGCTGCCCCCTCCTTCTTTTGCCCTCAATCTTTCCCATCATCAAGGCCTTCTGAAGTGAGTCCTCTCTTCTCATTTGATGTCCAAAGTATTTTAGCTACACTTCAATATTTGACCTTCTAAGGAGCAGTCAGGATTGATTTCTTTTAAGACTGACCTATTTGTTCTCCTTGCTATCCAGGGTACTCTTAAAATTCTTATCCAACACCACATTTCAAAGGTGTCTATTCTTCTGCACTCAGCTTTTCTAATGGTCCAGCTCTCACAACCATACTTTACTACTGGGAATACCATTGCTTTGACTAGGCAGACTTTTGTTTGCAAGTTGATGTCTTTGCTGTTGACTATGTTCCCCAGGTTTCTCATAGCTTGCTTCCCAAGAACCAGTCACCTTTTTATTTCATGGCTGTAGTCACCATCTGCAGTGATCTTGGATCCTAAAAAAGTAAATGTCACTGTTTCTACTTTCCCCCCATCTATTTTCTAGGGAGTGATAGGGCCTGTTGCCATTATCTTGGTTTTCTTGATGTTGAGTCTCAAGCCAGCTTTTGCATTCTCTTCTTTCAACCTAAGCAGCAGCTTCTTTAGGTCTTCTTCACTTTCTGTCATTAGGGTACTATCATCTGCATATCTCAAATTGTTGTTGTTTCTCCCAGAGATTTTAATTCCAACATGTGATTCCTCCACCCCTGCATTTCACATAATGTGCTCTGTATATAAGTTAAATAAGCAGGGTGACAAAATGCAACCTTGTCTTACTACTTTTCGTATTCCAAACCACTCTGTCATTCCGTACCGTGTCCTAACTGTTTCTTCTTGACTCATGTACAGATTTCTCATGAGGCATATAAGGTGTTCTGGTATTCCCATCTCTTTAATTACTTGTCACATTTTATTGTGGTCCACACAGTCAAAGGCCTTGGTGTAGTCATTGAAACAGAAATAGACTTGTTTCTGATATTCCTTTGTTTTCTCCATGATCCAAGATATGTTGACATTGTGGTCTCTAGTTCCCCTGCCTCTTTGAACCCAACCTGCACTTCTGGTAATTCTCTGTCCAGGTGCTGCTGAAGCCTATCCTGTATTATCTTGAGCATGACCTTGCATGAAGCCCAACAGGGGGTCAGCTAGTCTAGTTTATTTGGGGAGAGAGTTCCCTAATAGCGGTAGTTACAAAGAAAGTCCCATCTCACAAACACCCCAACAGCCATCTCAAGATGAATGGGCACAGAGCAGATACTTCTGCTAGAAAAGAATTATGGACAGGACAGAATGCTTAATTATGAATTGTAAATGTGCAAATACACTAGAGAAGTCCAGGTTGACTATAGTAATACAGTACTATTATGGCTACTGAAGTAGTGCTTTGGAACATACTGTCAGAATAGTGCTAGATATTTTTCAAATTGGATTAACAATAGAATGTATATGTTTGATGAAAGGTGATTATGAATAATCTTTGTGATTTCAGGTTGACACTCACATCCACGCTGCTGCATGCATGAATCAGAAACATTTGCTGAGGTTTATTAAACACACTTACCAGACAGAGCCAAACAGGATAGTGGGGGAGAGAAAAGGCAAGAAAATCACTTTGAAACAGTTGTTTGAAAGTCTCCATATGGATCCCTACGACCTCACTGTAGATTCATTAGACGTTCACGCAGTAAGTACATTTTAACCAATAGACAAAACAGGACTATGTAAAATTAGCAGTGTACAAAAAATTGAGAGAGATTTTTGCTGGATGAATTGTGCAGAGTGAAACATTTTCTGGGGTCTTGTGTTAGTTAATATCTTCTGAACTAAATTGATACATTCATATTTTACATTGTAGATACAAATAAGTGTGTTTTTTTAGCATGATGTAAAATATGTTTATTATGAAGTTAAACAACAGGCAGCAAGTGTCATTTAACATAATTTGTATAATGTTTAGGAAAAGGTTTGTTTCCATTCTGAAACCAAACTGCCCAACAATGCCTCCTTTTTTGGGTGGAATCTCCTGTTCTTCACCTTCACCATAAACTGAAAGTCTGCAGGCGCTACAAACTATGGTGGAACAACCACTAAAGCAACCACTCCAGCTTAAAATCTGTGTTTGGCTTTTAGGAGGTGGGGGTGGGTGGGTGGTGTCTGACAGGGCATTCAGGGGTGCTCAAACATTTTGGGCCATGGACCGGTCACATAGCTACTCCCACCAGAAGTGGAAGTATAACTGCCTTGTAATCTATTTTACAACAGGATGAGATAGATTTTTAGGCTGCCATTTTCTCTGCTTAAACCAGGGGTGCCCAAACTACGGCCCACTGGCTGGATCCGGCCTCCAATGCCAGTTCATCTGGCCTACGCTACTCTTGCTGCTCCTGGAAGTGGGCTGTAGTTTTGGGCACTCCTAGTTCAGCTTGATAAATCTGCTTTTAAAAACCTCAGTATCATGCCCATATGCCTTCACAATATGTTGTTATTATTCCTTTCAGGATCGCCAGACATTTCATCGATTTGATAAATTTAATTCCAAATATAATCCAGTTGGGGCAAGTGAGCTGAGGGACTTGTATCTGAAAACAGAAAACTATCTTGGAGGTGAATACTTCGCTCGTATGGTGAAGGTAAGCAGGCTTTCTGTCAGTCAGAGTCCTGTATATGCCTTCGGAAAGAAGTATCATAGTCTATGAAATGTTTTACAAAAAGGTTGAGGCTTTGAGGCCTGTAAAACATTTGTATTCTCATGCAAAGCATGAAGCATTGTGTGTGGAAGACACTATATATGAAAGTTAATTAAACTTTCATATGACTTTGGATCAAAACATCAGGCTATGCCATTGTAAGTGAATGCAAAGCCCTGAGTGCTGGCACCAGTTTTGTGGGAGAACTGAATACACTCCAGGGTTTACCCTGAACTTTAAAATATTTATTTCAGGTGGTGAGCCCATTTTCTGCCCCTGCAAAATTATGGAATCACCAGCCTTCAACAATGGCAGCATGTCACTATCTAAGCTTTTCTCCACCCTACCAATAAATGCCATTGAATGGAGAAAAAGTATTTTTTACCCTAACTGTTACCTGCTGCACAAGGTCTTAGGCAAGTTTTTTCTCAGCCCCGTCTGTAGTTGGCAGTGATTGAACCTAGAATCTTTTAAAGACAAAGCATGCTATCTAGCTCAAGTTATGATTATCCCCACATACCATTTCAAAAGATGATCAAGTGTAACAACAATTATACTACAAACCTGCAATCAAAATTTTGTCAGCTGATTTATGTCAGTGTGTGGGATAGCCTCACTTTTTAGTTTGTATTGTCTTTTTCTATCCCTCTTTTCTCTTTCAATTTTTATCACCCAGTTTGCATGTTACTTTTTCTCAGGAATCAGACTTTCTAGAACCTTTTACCAGCCCTATGCCCATATATTGGATTCCATCTTTGAATCTCAGCCAAACAAATTCTCCTAGACGGCAAGATTCTGGCAACATTATTTGCTAAACATGTGAAATGTTCTTGAATATGCCACACCACCATATTAGCTTATCTAACTAGTGTTAGGGACTTCACTGTCATTAAAACAGAATTGGAAAGATATTTTTTTTTACTGCTACAGTTCTTTGACACATATTATATTAGATCTTCCTGGTGACTGTGGAGAAAAGAAAGGAAGAAACTCAGCAAATTTTGTCACAGAACTTGAAAGAAAGAACAGGCCTGCTTTAGACACAGGCCAAAATCCTGTTGGCATTTAGTTGCCATGGCTAACTGATTGGTTTTCAGGAGCATAATTAGAAGTCACATGACAGAAACGAGCTTGACACTTTAGGAATCAGCTATGGCAACTTACTAATTTTTCTTGCATGTGCATAAAATCCCAACAAGATAAAACTCTTTCTGGCTTTATCTCCTATACAGAGCTTGACTAGGTTTCTTCACAACCATTTCCTCTTAGACTTTGCTTCTGGAGCTTTTAAATATCTCACAGAGCATAGGGCCGTGATGGCAAACCTTGGCACTCCAGCTGTTCTTGGGCTTCAATTCCCAGAAGCTCAAGTCCCTTTGAATCCACACAAATGGGTTTACTGTGTGTATGTGCAGTAAACCCATTCATGTGGAATCACAGGGACTTGGGGTTCTGGGAATTGAAGTCCAAGAACACCTGAAATTCCAAGGTTGTGTGTGTAATAAACCCATTCGTGTGGAATCACAGGGGCTTGGGCTTCTGGGAAATGAAGTCCAAGAACACCTGAAATTCCAAGGTTGTATGTGCAGTAAACCCATTCATGTGGAATCACAGAGGCTTGGGCTTCTGGGAAATGAAGTTCAAGAACAGTTGGAGTACCAAGGTTTGCTATCACTGGCATGGGGTAGGATGCTAGTTTCTTTGGTACAAGATATGTTTTCAGTATAACACTTTTTGCAACACAGCTTCCAACAATTGTGTTCTTTGCTGCCCTATGTTTGGTTAGTGCAGGTACTCCTATAGAGATCTTACATAATCTTCATCTTGCAACAGTAACATAATACAAGAGAAGTAGCAAATACTGCCTTGTGTGTGTCCTGAAATAGTCTAGCAAGGTCAGCAAATGGACCACTGTGCAAGAATCAAAGAAAATTCAGTCCAGAGAGTCTCAATATAATGACTGCTTCTCTGTGACTATTTGTTATGATTTTTATCTGGAACAAAGGAATGTACTTTGGACATTAAAACCTACACAGCCATAGGTATTTCAAGTTGTTCTAACATTGACAGCTACTGGGGATGGGGTGGGGAAGAAAGATTAAGGCACCAAAGCCGCTTTAAAATTTTTAATATAGGGTTATTAATCTGCAGTTTGGGAACTAAGCTCATTTAGATTCCATTTAGAATGAGTAGAATCTGTGTGCCGCCCCCCTCCCCCCGCCCCCCCGTGGAAGGTGATAGCTGAAATACATCATTTATTGCAATTTGTGTTGATTTTATATCATTTCACAAATGAGACCAAGCAAACTTGAATGCCAATGCTCAGCACACAACTTCAATTATGAGGAGCAAACTGAATGTGAGGTTAATTGCATAATTACAATTTTACTCACTCAGTTGGTGGTAGATCTTGTCTGACCTTTGGGGGAAAGCGTGCCAAGAATGTGGGTGGTATCATTCTGAAAACAACATATGCTATAAAGAAGTGTAGGATGATTTTTATATTGTATGACATTTTATGTGTTTGTTTTAAAGTAGAAGCCACAGGATTTGCTGGGATGTGTTTTGAAATTAAAAAACAATTCTTCCCTATGTGGATCTGGGAGGGATCATTCTAGGCCTAATCAGAGCTCTGTTTTCTCAGAGCATACTGGCATGCATGTGAGCTCTTTTAGTGGACAGAAGGTTATTGTGCCCTCTCCAGAAATGGTATGAACGGATGGAGAAGGAGGGTACACCAAGAATTGCTAGGACATGTTTCATCTGTTTTAACTTATCTGTATTAAATACTGCACTGCACGGTGTGCTGCCTCAAGAATTAAAGGAATCTGTTGCAAGATCAGATGAAGATCTGCCACTTGCTCTGCTCTACATTCTTAGTCATAAACAGTAGGCATTAGATCAGGGGCTCTCAACCTTTTTTTTTCTCTTCTGATCGGGCCGGTCCTGCCCCCGACATGCAGCTGTGGGGGCTGTAGGCAGGTTGCTTACCGTTTTGATGTCATCTGTGGCCGCAGCGGCAGCACTGGTTGTGTTGGTGGCCACACTTTCTTCCTGCTGTTCTGAACAGGCTCCACTTGTACCTAAGGTAGCAGAAGCCTTTCCTGAGTTTGACTGCTACATTTTAAAAATTTTCGCTGCTTCCCTGCTTTATAATCCATAGCGCTGGAAGAGTTCCCTTGGCGCACAGTGCTGACATCAGCCTTTGTGCATGGCGTTGTCATTTGTGCTGTGTGCCAAGGGAACTGTTCTGTTACTGCGGATTACAAAGTGGGGAAGCAGCAATTTTAAAAAAAAAACCTGCAGCAATTGAACTCGGCAAAGGCTTATGTTGCCCTGGGAAAAAGCAAAGCAGGTTCAGAACAACAGGGAGAAAGTGTGACCGCCACTGCCATAAATGATGTATTACAACATCAGGGGTGGGTGGGTGGGGGCGGTCCTAGAGGTGCCCGGGTTCTCACCGTGGGCTGAAATAATGATATGCACAGGCCTGATTGGTCCCACAGGCTAGAGGTTGAGAATGCCTGCATTAGATATTATAGGACAGTGATGGCAAACCTTTTAGAGACCAAGTGCCCGAGGACGAGGAGGAGGTGTGCAAATAGGCACCATGCGTTTCTACGCACCCGTGTGACAGTTCTGCCTTGACTTCCTCTAGAACCCACTTGTTTGTCTTTCTGGCAGCCCAGGGTATCCACAAAGCTCTCCTCCAGCACCTTATTTCAAATGAATAAAAAATGTCCTGCTTTTTTTCTGTCCAGCTTTCATGCTCATACATGGTGATCGGGAATACAAGAGTGTGGATGATCTTGGACTTAGTGTCCAGTGACACATCCTTATACTTGATGATCTTTTCTAATTCATACGTTGCTGTCCTTCCAAGTCTCAGTCTTTAGATATCCTCTTTGATCAACTTCTTTCACTGAAAATTAAAAAGAAAGAGGAAGCTTATAGTTTGGGTGGGGGAAACCCCGAAACAGTATTCTGTTTGGCCTCGTTCAAGCAGGAAGTATTCTAATCTTGGTAGCAGGCCATTAGGCTTTTGATTTTTTTAAAGAAAGTGGTAATACAAAGTAGGAGAATAAGAACTCTTTTTTATATTTAGTAATTTAATTCCACCTCAACATTGTGATGTATATATGTTTGAAGATATGTCTGTGAGCCTCCCTGAGTCATGTTGCGAGTGGGCGACATACAAATTCAATAATAATAATAATAATAATAATAATAATAATAATAATAATAATAATAATAATAATAATAATAATAATAATAATAATAATAGAAGATAAGAATTTCAGTACAGAGGGTATGTTATGGAAAAGACAGACTAAAGAACTTTCCTGGATTAGTTTCTTTCTGACCTTCTGATATTGCATGACAAGAAGGATATTAAACACTATGAGATTCAGTGGAACCTATGGAGAATTTGGCTTACCAAATCCTCACTGATTCAGGAAGCTACTGTAGTCTGATTTACTATTGAAAAGCAACCAATTTTCAGTCTGATTTGAGTTTGAAAAAAATCTTCTAGTGGATATGAGTACAGTTGTACCTCGCTTAAAGAGCATAATGCGTTCCACAGGATTGCTCTTTAAGCGAGTTTGCTCTTTAAGTTAAACACCATTGTAAGTGACCAATTGTGGGGGGGATTGCGAACCCCAATTTATTTGTTAAGCAAGTTTTTTGTTGGTTTTATTTGTTAAGCGAAGCGAACATTCAGAAAAAAAATATGCTCTTTAAGCGAGTTACTCTTTAAGCGAAACACTCTTTATGCGAAGTTTCACTGTATATTAGGAACACAAACAATGATTATGTGGATCCAGAGATGATGTTTCCATTTCAAAATGTAATGCACAGATGTTTAATCAACAATCTGGACTACGGATACTGTCATGAAATCATACAAGGGATCAATACATATTTTAGTTTTCCTTACATTTACACTTTTATAGTCATTAAGTGTTAGGATTTATAGATCATATTCTCTGTAAGTTTGAGAATAGCTGAACTCAAAATGGAGACACTCTTGTGCTGGTCACATTCCATTACACCTGCAAAGCATTAAGTCATCACATACTAAGGATGGCCATGTGGGGTCATTAAGACATCTGTGAGTTACATCACACTGAGGTAAGAAAGGGAATTTCCCAAAGTTACATCACCTACTTTCACATGAGAAAGGGATCACGTGATATCATGCACCTGCTAGCCGCATGCAAGGTCAGCGTCATAATGACATCATCAATCACTTGAAGAATGTCACATTGTGTCAATGTGTGTCTGGGAAGGTAACTAAATCAAACAGACACCTGTGAGATCAAAGACATTTTGGCAATATCACCTCATACCTAACATTCAGGTGGGAGGTAGACGAGGGCTGAAAATCATATAAAAGAAGGCCCAGTTCTGAGGTCTGTCAGCCTTCTCTTGAGGAGGGCTACCATCATGTCACTTTGACCAATGACATGAATCCATGAGAAGCAAGGCATGGAGACATGCTGCCCGTTGCCTTATAGACATCAGGAACAGAGATGCTTTTAGGTGAGGAAAAGTTATTCTCTTGCTTTATTATTGCATTAGTTTGTTATGTAGTGTAGAGTAGAATAGTGTATTTCTTCATTATGTAGCCTGCCTATAAATGGATTTATATTGTCTTTTAATAAATGGAAAAAGACAATCTAAGGTTTGGTTATAGAATTGCTAAACCAAGCTATAGAGCAGAAATCTCTACAGAGCAGGGAGGCCTGTAAATAAAGGTCTTGCTAAGGACTTCAAATTGCCAAATGACCAGCCATGAGAAGAGGGGACTTTCTTTCTCAAAAGTCCAGATAAGGTTGTCAGGGTGAACCCAGAGATCTGGAGAAGAGAGAGTCACCTGACTTGGTCAGTGGCCGGGGAAAGCATATCTCCTAAGGAATCATCTCTTTGAAGGGAACCGCTAAGGGTCAGTTCAGAGATATCTTCCCACGGGGCAGCTCTGCAGGAGTGTGAAACTGTATTAGTGTGGGGAGTAAGCAGAAGATTAAACACTGTTATTCCAGCTACCAACTTTCCCTGCCTTAAGGTAGAAGGCTACCTTTGCCCACACAGGCTTAAAGGGGGTGAGGCTGGGGTTCCGGGAGGCCCTGTTCCCCGACAGTGAGGTGATGGACTCCGGGACCCATCATCCAGCCTACCCTGACAGATACTACTGAGCATATTTGCATAGTACAACATGTGTTGAAGCATTTGTAGTAGGAAATTTTAGAATGGTTGGATATGTGCTTCAGCTTTTTTTTTTAACCTGATGTATTGCTCCTGGCAGAAAAGTAATTATTATTTATTTTGAATAGGAAGTTGCCCGTGAACTAGAAGAAAGTAAATACCAGTACACAGAACCTCGGCTATCTATTTATGGACGGTCTCCAGATGAATGGCAGAATTTGGCTAAATGGTTCATTAGAAACAAAGTTTATTCACCTCACATGCGCTGGATAATTCAGGTCCCTAGAATCTAGTAAGTAAAAAATGAAATAATATATATCATTAAGCCCATAGGTATTACATCTGTAACATTGGGGCATCCTAGACTTACAATAGTACATGCCATGGATCTAATACAGTATTACAGATCTAATAATATTAGCACTTAGACCTATAATACGCAAGCAGTGCTATAGTATAGCATTATAATTGTGAAATGCAGCTTGTGTGTTCGGAAGAAGTGGTTTTATTGTAAATATAAAATAAAGAGGTGGTTTCTAATGATAAATGAAAACCTTCAGAGGGGAGGCATGGGAAACATGATAACATGGTAGTGATATGATGTGCTCTATAACTGCCTGTTCAACAACAACAATAATATGATCTGGTGAGTTTTAGTAGTGATGTTCTAAGCCAAGGATGCCCAAACGTTTTTGGCCATGGGCCAGCCACGTGGCTTCAGCCAGTCACTATGACCTGGGGGCCAGATACAGCCCCCAACACCAATTCACCTAGCGCACAAAACCCTCATTGCTCCTAGAAGCGGAAGTAAAACCCGTTCTGCTTCAATGAGCAACGAGGGCTTCACAGGCTAGATGAATTGATGTTGGGGGCTAGATCAACCCCCCGGGGCCGTAGTTTGGGTACCCCTATTCTAAGCCATTAATAACACTGCAAACTGAAAAATCAGATGAATACTTTTTATACTTCTGCAATGAAACCTATGAAAATTCATTGAACTAAGGCTTATGGCTATGTAGACTTGCATAGGACTGTGCTGTTAACATCTTGGGGTGAGGAACAAAGGATGCAATTCTGGCTCTAAATGTTTTCATTGCAAATACTGCAGTTAGTGTTGTCAGCCATGATGTATTTGCAAGAGAATTTGTGATGTTTATTATTATTATTATTATTATTATTATTATTATTATTATTATTATTATTATTATTATTATTATTATTATTATTATTATTATTATTATTATTATTATTATTATTATTATGTTTTGTTGTTGTTGTTGTTATAATACTTGTATGCCGCCCCACTTGCAGAGCGACTCTGGGTGGCTAACAAAGATACAACATTTGTTACAATTACAGGTTCCTCATCATCATAATATAGCATATCATCATCACAAATGACACAGTTTCAAAAAGTATCAACATCACAGTATCAATCAAAAAGTATCAATATCACAATAACAAAGTATTACAAAAAACAAAAGCAAAATAAAAGCACGTTTGCTAATCCCACAGCTTGTGCAAGTAGGGCGGAATATAAATCTGACAAAATAAATAAATAAGACGACACTGAATAGAACGCAGTGTCCCTGAAGAGTTGAAAAATAATTCCATAAAACACAACAAATCTACATGAGCCACATTATTCAATGTGAGGCAGGTTTCTAGCATATTTTTCTTATTCAGTATAGTGCAAAAGTTTATTGGTCACTCAGTTTGAACCTGACAAAATGAGATATTTGATGACTGGACTACAGACAGGATGCTTTTTTTTTGGAGCAGACATTGGGTGAGTTTGCATTTACCAGATGGGAGAACGAATAAAAGAGAATATAGTTTTAGCGTTGGCCATAGCTGCATACACAAAGTGAACTTGCCGAATCTTCAATACAGTACCTGCTTAAAAGCCCTTGGTGTGGCTTTTTAAAGTGTTCGTTGACACCATTTTTAACATACAGCAGAGCTTCCATTACTGACCAGCCAGTGTTGAGAGGCTTCCCAACTGCTGGCAGTGTCAGGGCTCAACAAATGGCAAAAATGGAGCTGCCTCACAAGCAAGAGACTCCTTGCTCTTTGGACATTACTAGAGGCTTCCTGACCACCTTGGCACCGAGTAGCTGGGCAGTGGATCTGTTTTCACTGCAAGTGGCTGAACTATTGCCCTGCTGTTGGTAGCCAGAAGTGGTTGACTAGCAGGCAGGTGGCAACTCCACGCCTTGTAAAACAGACAGCTTTGTGCCTGTTTTGAAAGAACCTACTGTAAAAAGCTTATTGCAGGTTATCAGAAATGTGTAGTTCCTACCTTTCTAGCAGATTCCTAGTTCATAATGTTATGCAAAGCAGGATTGCTGCTATAAATTCCCATCGACTGTTTCATGAACCAACATCAAACTTTGGATTATTATTTGTGGTTTTGTTAAGTAACCAAAAAACTTCATCAGACTGACAAAGTGGACTTGGTCCACGAAAGCCCACATTTAAATATAGGAGTTAGCAGTGGTGGGCATCAGCAGGTTCGCACCAGTTCACCAAAACTGGTAGCAGAAATTCTGGCTGGCCCCATCCATCCAAGTTTTGAAATAAAGTCGTCCTAATTCAGGTGCAGACCACCTGTCTGTAGCTTCTAAGGTTTCAATTCATGAAGCATTACCAAATAGTGTTAAGCCCAGTGCTGGGATTCAGCAGGTGCACCCCAGTTTGTCAGAACCAGTAGCAGAAATTCTTGCTGGCCCCGCCCATCCAAGTTTTGAAATAAAGTCGTCCTAATTCAGGTGCAACGCAGGGCTTTCCCCCTGGCCACGCCCACCATACCACACCCACAGTGTGGTAGTAATTTTTTTTTGGAGCCCACCACTGGGAGTTAGTCTTTAAGCTGCCACAACTTTTTGTGTTCTTTTTTGTTGTTTTGTTTACTCTCTGATATGCTTGCACAGATTAACATGATTACCACTTCAAAAAAAAATTGTATATCTATCTTGAACTCTTGAGTTTAAAGCAGAGATTCTCAACCTGTGGCCTGTGGGCCAGATGCGGCTCATGGCACCATTTCATGTGGCCCACCACCACACCAGGCAGTGCCATGCGGTGGAGGAAGGGCAAAATGGCCATCCAGACCCTGAAGCTGTCTGAGGGAGTGTGACCTGGCCCCCGGCTTAAAAACGTTTAGAACTCCTGGTTTAAATATAGGTACCCAATTAGGATATGGGTGATACAGCTGGAGAGTGAATGTACAAGCGAATCTGTTGACATATTTGGGTTCCCAAAACTCAGGTGTTGTTTCAGCATGCACTCTTCTTATGTTTATGCCATCTGTTTGTTGTGGGTAAAGGATCAGACTGGGATATGGGAAACTGCTAGAAATCGGCAATCAGCTGTGAAACGTACCCAAAATCTCTTGTTTGTACTTAGCTGCAAAACTAGCCAGAAGCTTACAAAAGCTAGCTTTGTTTGCTGGGAGATTCTGGTAGTTATTGTACAAAAAACAACACCCAAACTTGACTGATGCAATTACTACCATAAATAATTCATGCATGCTATGTGCCAGAGACCTGGAAAAGATCAGACTGCTGAAAGTGCCACATGCAAAGACTTATAAAAATGGCCTCAGCACATAGCAGAATGTCTAGATAGGGTAGGGATGTGTTCATCAGTGGATTAGTGGGGGTGGAGTGGGTATAGGACAGTGATGGCCAACCTTGGCACTCCAGGCGTTCTTGGACTTCAATTCCCAGAAGCCCCGATCAGCAGGAGTGCTGACTTGGGCTCCTGGTAACTGAAGTCCAAGAACAATTGGAGTGCCAAGGTTGGCCATATTGATGTGCAACAGAGCTTCAGTGGAGGCTGCTGCACTCAAGAGAAGGCAACGTGTAGAAGAAGAGCAAAAATATACTCAATAACTTTTCTTTGTTTCAGTGATATATTTAGGTCTAAAAACATTTTGCCTAGTTTTGGAAAAATGCTACAAAACATCTTCTTACCCCTCTTTGAGGCAACTATCAACCCTTTGGATCATAAAGAGCTGCACCTCTTTCTTAAATATGTGAGTATCCATACAGCACTTTTAAAACTATGCATGTATCTAGTAATAGTTATGTGCTAGTCAGTTGATTCCAACTTCTTATGAATCTTTCAAAGGTTTTCTAGATAATAAATATTCAAAAGTGGTTTACCATTTCCTTCTTGCCTATGCAGCTTGCCTATGGGATACAGGCTGGCTCTTCTCTCGGGAAGCAGAGTGGGGAATCAAATTCCCAACCTTTGATTCTGCAACCAGATATCTAGATCGCTCAGCTATCCATAAAGGCCAGGAGTTCTCAACCTTTTAAAGCTGGGGTCCAGATCACACTCCCTCAGACAGCTTCAGGGGCTGGATGGCCATTTTGCACCTCCTTCACCACATGGCACTTCCTGGTGTGGTGGTGGTGGGCCACATGGGTTGAGAATCTCTGATCTAGGCATTCATTATTACTACTGTACTTTCCTCAAATTTTGCACTGAAAATCTTTTTTTGTTTTTCTGCTCCCGTCCTCCATGATTTAAAAAGAGGTGTCAGTATTTAAAGTTGCAATAATAGGCTTAACCAGTGGTGGGTTTCAAAAGTTTTTACTACCTACTCTGTGGGCATGGTATGGTGGGTGTGGCCAGGGGGAAAGTCCTGTGTTGCACCTGAATTAGGACTACAGTAATACCTTGGATAACATTTACCTTGGATAACGCTAAAATCGCATAATGTTAAGTAATCTGGGGAGGAGAATTGGATCGAATAACGTTATGGTCCTGTGGGATGGATCGGATAAACAACTGCTAAAGCCTGTGCAGTTACAATGTATCTCTATGGAGCTTTAACGTTATCCTATCCATCCCATAGGATTTTAACATGCATCGGATAACACTAAAAATCTGATAACACCAAGACTTGTGGAACAGAGTCTTACCGTTATCCGAGGTATTACTGTACTTTATTTCAAAACCTGGATGGGTGGGGCTAGC
>CP126894.1:84835000-85075000 GCA_030440675.1 Furcifer pardalis | reverse complement strand
TTTTTTTTAGTTTTAATTTACATCATCTTATCTTTTATAGCAATATTCCATAGTTCTTTATACCAATCTTCCATTATAAAATTTCATATACATTTTCAATTTTTAGCCATTAATAGTGTCATAGCTGTTATCATAATAACAATCAACTCTTTCTTATGCCTGTCTAATTTTATGTATCAAAAATCCATTAACAAAGCAGTCCTATGACACATTTCTAATTTTCAAGCTAATATCTATGTGCTGACCTACCCAGAGGGCAGGGTTGCCACGCAGTAGTGCTACGCAGGAGAGTCCTGGGAAAAGTCTATCCAAGGAGAGTCCAATAGTCAAGACCAAAGAGCAAGCCAAGGTCACGGTACCGGTAAGAATCAGAGCGAGTGTCAAGTTCAAAGGATATCCAGGGACATTGTCAAGGTAAGCAGAAGTCAGGGTCACAGCAGTCAATCACAAGGTACATGGAAGATCTGGCAGAGTGTTGGTCATTGCACTGAGAAATTGTACAGACACTTGCCTTGTGAAACATGCTTGTTTAAGAAGCCTCCCAGCAAATGGGTATCAGCTGGGACCCTCCATTGATACCAAGCTCTGGATTTCTTGCATCTCAGCTGCAGAACCTTTCAGCACTGGTCTCTGGCTGAGTACTATCAGAGTCAGACCTCTGATCTGACAAATAATCTGCCTGGGAAGTCAGAGTTGGGCCAAAAGCAGGCTGAGGTTCCTGGTTCAAGTCATCCTCTGGTTCAGGTACAGGCTGGAGCTCATGGTCAAATGCAGACTGGGAAGCATATCTTAATCCAGGTTATCTTCAGAGTCTGATGAGGGCTGGATCACAGCAGGTTAATTTTGTCAAACACTTTTATCCAAATCTTATTCACAATCTTACACTTTCACCATAAATGAAAATATTTTCCCACACTTTCCTTATATCTCCAACATTTCTTTCTATTATGATTATAGTGAATCATTCAAACTGGTGTCATATATTACCTCCACAATATTTTGTAACAATATTCCTAAATTCTCACTGATACGTTCTTCATAATCCTTTGATTTCATATTCTATACCAGTAGTGGTGAACCTAGAGGTGGCACTTGGAGCCATCTCTGTGGGCACCCATGCAGTCAACCCAGCACAGAGATCACCCCGCCCTTCTGTCCAGCAGCCCAATGGGATCACTTCCTCCCTCCCCCAGCACAGAGTCCACCCTATCCTTCTGCCCAGCAGCCCAATGGGAGCATTTCTTTCCTCCCCACAGCACAAAGTTCACCCTGCCCCTATGCCCAGCCGCCCAATAGGAGTATTTCCTTCCTCCCCTGTTGCTGTGTTAGCATTTTGCAATCAATAAGTAGTTTTGGGGTTGCAGCTTGGGCACTCGGTCTCTAAAAGGTTCACTGTCACTGTTCTATACCATTCTACCTCTTTAATTTTTATCTTTAGATCAGACTCCTACAACTCTCTCAATAATTTCTTCATCTCTCCACTATTCATTAAAAATTTATTCAGCTTATTAACTATTGCCTTCATTAGAACTGTCTTTTGTTCTTATTTATTTATTTATTACATTTCTACCTCTGCCCCCTCGCCAAGGCGACTCCAGCCGGCTTACACATAAAACAAATAAAAAACTTTACAAAAACATTTTAAAAGCATTAAAAATTAGATGGACTTATCAATTCTTCAAATTTTGCCAGTTCTATACAAGGTCCATATTTTTAAAACCAATCATTATTCAATTTTTCTACCTGCAATCTATTAAACCAATTTATCTTTAATACTGTATACTGTATATCCTTTTCTTTTCTTCCCTATTTCTGACTTTTTCCATCCAATCTTTTATAGTCAGACATCTATTTTCCAACTCTTTATTATATCTCTTTTTAAATTGTGCAGAATTTTTTTAAAAAAAAATCTTAAATGTTGGCAAATCACTGGACTCAAAACTGTTTTTACAGTTTTTCTACAGAAAGGATTTTGAATGTTTAAAAACCACTTTGGTATTTAATTATTGTAGAAACCATGCCATGTCTATATCATTCTTAAATGAGTGTTTGTCAAAATAACAGCTTTGATCAGAATTTTGCCAAGTGTAATGTTAAGATTTCCTGAAATATTTAATTAGGGCTTAGGTACATCTAGCAAATTAAATGTAAAAAAAAGAAAAGAGTTCAGTATCATAATGGGTAAAGACAATAGGCACAGGTAAGAGACTATCCCTTTTCCTGTCATCCACTTTCCCCCTTTACCAGGCAGATATAAAACTACTACATAGCAGGAAGTTGCAGTGTTTCCAAATCCCAGGAAGTCTGAATTAGCACAACTACCGCTTGACCTTTCAAGCTGAGAACTTTATTGGTTTAGCAGAGTTTGGTGTGATGCCTTTGACTGATTCTTTTTGTTATTCCAAGGAAAAAGAAGACCCCAAGGCTGAAATCCAGTAATCAGTCATAGCTAGAGGAGGCCCACTGAGTCAGTGAGGATCTGGTGTGTTAACTCTCCATGGGTTCATTGATTCAATGGACCTACTCTAGCTATAGATTACTGCTGGATTTAAGTCAGTTTCTCAAGACTATGCAATTATAGCAAGAGTCATGCTGAATGATGATACCAGACACTACAGAAATTTCTCAAGCAGAACATTATGACCGGCGTGACCCTTATGTCTGTGCTCTCCATGCATATTCACAGACAAATAGCCCCCAGCACTGCAGCTAATATACAGCCACCATGACTAACAACCCTAAATGTGTCTAATCTTTGTTAAACTTGACCAAGCTAAAGGTATCACTACAACTTCTGATAGCAAGTTGTATAATTTAACTCCATGATATGTGTGACCTAACATGCCTTTCCATCAACCAAAGATAGGAATGTTGTTTGTGCAAGCTTTCAGCCTTTGGCTTGTATCAGAAGACTAGACAATTCACTGGCTGCAGGATGCTTGGTGGCTTATGAAGTCTTTTTATTTAGGTAATTCAAGATGTACTGAGTTACAAAGGTTCCCAATAACATTTGTCAATAAAAATTCCATAGCTTGACTTGTTGCGGCATTCCTACTGCAACCACTTGGTCAACTCATTTGTTTCACCCTGCAAAGTTGTGAGAACATTACTTCACCAGATTGTACATCAGCAACAGAATGAGCCACAGAGCAAAGCAGACAACCCCTTCATCAAGTAGTGACACGTATGCTGCAACATTTTACCACCAATGTTACAGTGATAGGCTCTTCTTCTTCTTTTGTGTCCAGATCAGACTTTAAACTGCTAAAATTAAACCACCTTCTTGGCTTTGTCATTGGCCAAAATTAAATCATTGTTGGTACATGTTTCTGGTAGTAGTCAACAGACCAGCAGGTGAGTCAGGTTCTGTGTCTCTCAGCATTCACATAGCATGTTGTTGTCTGCCAGCAGCCCTCGCTTGAACATATTGGTCTTACATTTAGGCACTCCAACCATCAACCTATTCAGGGTCCTCCAAGTGACATTGAGGAGGTCGAGTTCCTCAGCCATATCCCCCTTTAATGTTATTCCTTGTTCTGTGGACCCCCTCCACCATCTTCTTATTTTATTTTATTTTATTGCATACCCTCAGGAATGTTTGTTCTTGCCATAAAACTCTTCCTGGATCTGAGTCAGCAGACTTGGGTTGCATATCCATTCAGAGGATGTCAAGGGTCATTCTCTTGCATAGTTTTCTTGGTGTTTGCTTCTACTTCTTATTTAGGTGGAGCAATACCAAGAGGATATATTTTCTCAATTGGTGTAGGTTTGAGGCATTCTGTCACTATACGCATGGCTTTATTAACAGCAATGTCAACTTCTTTTGCACAAGTGAATGTGTTCCCTACAGGAGCAGCATACTTTGCTGCAGAGATGCTTAGGGCAAAAGCTCATACATGCAGCATGAATGGTTGTGCTCTCAATTTATAGTTTATAAATTTCCTGAAGATATTTTTCCTCAAACTAACTTTAGCTTTGGAATTCAGGAAGTACAGTACTTAAACATCTGGGACATTTATTTCTGTCAGGACAACCTTAGAAAACTACTGCCATTGTAACCATTGACAGTACAGTACCTTAGCTTCTTCTTTTTTTTTAATTTAAATTTTTTATTAGGTATTAAAAGAGAAATACAAGAATACAAAAATATAAAATAGAAGAATTACAAAAATATATGAAATTGTGAAGATCATGTAACATATTTTTATCCACAGCGATGTTTTATTCACCACATTTTTTTAAACATAATCTTCTACACAATCTTTTCTTTTACATCATTAATATCACCCTTGTGCTATATACATTGTCCGGGGAATTCTGTACCTTTACAATTTCCAGAAGTCATTATAATCTTGTGCAGGGGGTATGCCCTTTTTTTCCTCCAAAGTATAACTTATAAAAGGTTCCCAGATCCTCCAGAAATTATTGTTATACATTTTCCCTTTCCTGCAATTTATCTCCCAAGTAAGTTTTTCATTTAACGCCAAATCCCACATTTGTGTATACCAATCTTGAATGTTTATTTGTTCATAGCACTTCCACTTTTTGGCTATACCTAGTCTTGCAACGGTCAACATTATGGCCAGTAACTCTTTATTATCTTTGTTCATGTCATAGTCTTCTATATCTGTTAACAAGATTGTATCTAGCCCCAGTCCGATCCGCACATTTAGTATGTTCTCTATTTCTTTTTCTAATCTTTCCCAGAAGTCTCTTAATACCTCACAGCTACACCACATATGCTCATATGTTCCCTTCGTTTTTTTACACCTCCAACATATATCGCTCAAATTACTATACATTCTGTGCAGACCGACTGGGGTCCTGTACCATCTCCATACTATTTTGTAATTATGCTCTTTAATTCTGACCGACATAGTTCTCATTATCCTTCTTTGCCACATCTTCTGCCATTTTATTGTTGTTATCCTTGTATCTAGTTCCTGTTCCCAACTTTGTCTTAACACCTCTTGTATATTTTGGCTTTTATTTAAAATTTTATAAATTTTACTGACCAATCCTTTAATTCCCATTTCTCCGTTACCTTAGCTTCTGAGCACTACCAAGGGCAGCTCCATATAATGTAGACTACACTGGTGGGCTCAAGCACACAAACACAAGTGTGTGTGTGTGTGTGTGTAAGAGAAATAAATATATGATAGCATATTTAACTGATTCTGATACTGTATGTGGACTAATAAGGCCATAATACAAATGTCTAAGCCGGGGTGCCCAAATTTTTTGGGCCAAGAGCCAGTCACATGGTTCAGGGGGCCAGTCACTATGGCCTGGAGGCCAGATCTGGCCCCCAACACCAATTCATCCAGCCCACAAAGCCCTTGTTGCTCCAGGGAGCGGAAGTAAAATGCACCAGTACATATTACTTTTGCTCCCGGGAGTGACAAGGACTTCATGTGCCGGATGAATTGGTGCCTGGGGCCAGATCCAGCCTCTGGGCCATAGTTTGGGCACCCCTGATCTAAGCATTTGGTTTAAGCCTTGTATATGTCGTGAAAGTTTTTTTCTAAGAAAAACAAGTGACTGTCAGAAGAAAAACAAAAGGCAATCCAAACATGAATAACATAGGCAAGTTAGTTTGACTTAAGTATGCATGTGGGTGCAAAGTTTTTTTAGTGCAAATATACAGCAAGATGTGTTCAACCACAAAATATTCTTCAGCTAAAACAATCAGAAGGTCCCTTTGATATTATTCTAGCAATCTTTCTGAACTATTTGTTCCCTGTTTCTACACTGTTGAAAACTTTGATACTAGGCAGAAAAAGTATTTAAACCTTGATGTATTGGATGTCTCCCCTTGTACTAGAATACAGGGAATAGGTGCCAAAGGACATGTTGACCTGAGTTCTAAAACTACATGTGCAGGAACTGTTGTTTTGATTTAAATAGGATGCTGGCCCTGTATAACCCTATGTGGATATGTCTTTTATTTTTATATTTACATGCTAAGAATCTTGTTTAAATTAAGTCAAAAATGTATTATAAAACAGAGTACAATGGCTAGCCACTGTAAAATGTAGGGTTCAATGTAAGATTGCAAATGTAAAATGTGAACAACATATGGTCAAAAGTATTTGACCCCCAAATTCTTAAGAACAAATGTTGCACAGTCATTCCTTCCCCATAGATGTCTATATAAAATAATTTGTATTTATTAGGTATAAACAGCTGTTCTTACATACTTAATAGAATTGTACTGGACTCGGTTGAATTAAGATTAGGGTCCTACACACTCTTAGTAGTTATATTGTTTCCTTATTATAAATTACTAATCTCCATTTGAGTTGCTTATTCAAAATAAAATCCCCAAAGAACCTCATAGCTGGTTTATAAGTGACTTGAAGGCAATTCCAGTTTAAATCTGAATAGCCACTCTCTAGCAAGCCTTTGTGGTTTTGCTTACATAGCAGCAGTGAAATCAATATATACATTTGCAGAAGACATTTTTAGATGTGAATTTGCTGCTGAAGCAACTTTCCAACAGCAGACACATGCTGCTGTGAAATAGTTTGTGTTTCATAACCCACATTTTACAAGCAACAAGGCACTGCAACCTGTAAAAAGCTTCTAAACTGTTGTGCAACAGTTATAGGTTGTCTTTGCAGTTGACAGAATGTGTTGGTTTGGAAATAAACAAGCTGGAATTTATAGACATTATTTAAGATGCCCCAAAAGGCTTTGTGCTCAAATTATTGTTTGGCTATAGTCTGTTCTAAATTTTGTTGGTGGATATTGATGGTGTGTACATGTTGTTTTTATATATTTAAGCTAGTTAAGGCATAGAATGCAAAAGTTGGCTTGAGACTTAACATCAAGAAAACCAAGATAATGGCAACAGGCCCTTTCACTCCCTGAAAAATGGATGGGGAAGAAGTAGAAGCAGTGACAGACGTTACCTTCTTAGGATCCAAGATCACTGCAGATAGAGACTACAGCCATGAAATAGAAAGGCGACTAATTCTTGGGAAGCAAGCTATGAGAAATTTGGGCAACATAGTTAAAAGTAGAGACATCAACTTGCAAACTAAAGTCTGCATAGTCAAAGCAATGGTATTTCTGGTAGTGATGTATGGTAGTGAGAGCTGGACCATAAGGAAGGCTGAGCACAGAAGAATAAATGCCTTTGAAATGCGGTGCTGGAGGAGAATTTTGAGAGTCCCCAGGACAGCAAAGAGAACGAATAGGTCGATCTTAGAAGAAATCACCCCGCCTGCTCTTTGGAAGGTCAAATAGTGAAGATGAAGCTAAAGTACTTTGGATATCAAATGGGAAGAAAGGATTCGCTTGAGAAAGCCTTGATGCTGGGAAAGGTGGAGGGCAAAAGAAGAAGGGGACGGCAGAGAATGAGATGGCTAGATGGCATTGTTGATGCAATATATATACAGTGGTGCCTCGCTTAAAGAGCATAATGCGCTCCACGGGATTGCTCTTTAAGCGAGTTTGCTCTTTAAGTGAGACACCATTGTAAGTGACCAATTGTGGGGGGGATTGTGAACCCTGATTTATTTGTTAAGTGAGTTTTTGGTTGGTTTTATTTGTTAAGCGAAGCGAACATTCAGAGAAAATGCTACTCTTAAGCGAGTTACTCTTTAAGCGAAACACTCTTTATGCAAGGTTTGACTGTACAGTAATACCTCGGATAACGCTAGGACTTGGTTCCACAAGTCTTGGTGTTATCCGATTTTTAGTGTTATCCGATGCATGTTAAAATCCTATGGGATGTATCGGATAACGTTAAAGCTCCATAGAGATACATTGTAACTGCACAGGCTTTAGCGGTTGTTATCCAATACATCCCATAGGACCTTAACGTTATTCGATCCAATTCTCCTCCCCAGATTACTTAACGTTATGCGATTTTAGTGTTATCCGAGGTAAACGTAATCCGAGGTATTACTTGTAGATATAAACTTTAAAATGTTACACACCACCCAGAGTGGGACACTACCCAGATGGATGGTACAAACAAACAATGGAACATTTCTCCATTTCTACACCAGGAGGCAGTGGTGTGTAGCTCTAAAAATGAAGTTATTGTCAAGACTTCATCATTGAAGTGAAGTTCAATTCATATTCCACGTGACTATAAATTGATTTGAAGGAAATAATACAGGTTTTGAAATCAGTTTTTTTAGTTGTCTTACCTCAGGCTAAGAGAACTACAATTGCACAAGAAGGCAGTGTATATCCTTACATATCGGCTTCTAATGTTGATTTGATCAGAAATCTCATTTGGAGCTCAATGTCAGGCTGACTGTGTTCCTATTTCTCTCCTCCCACCCCCTTGTGTGACATTTCTTTTCCTTTACAGTAATTTAGTGCCTAACAATATAATTTCTGTATCTAAAGAGTGTAGCTAGAAAAGGCTTATTTAGGACACAGGAAGCCACGAGGAAAAAGCTTATTCTGTAACAATAGGTAGGGATTCAGAGGATTTGTATCAGAACTTTGGGAAATTGTTTTTTAAAATTCCAGCCTAGCCAAACCCACAGACATGCCTCTGGGTTGTACTACTTCAGGCTTCTGGTGGAAAGACTCATAGATTTGAATATTTCCTTTCCTGCTTTTGTATAGTAAAATAAGAGGAAGAATATTAGGTTCACATGATTGTAACCGAGAGTGTCCATCACTTAGTGATATAGGAACAACCTCTGTAAACTGTAACCAACAAAGGCATCCAGAACCACGATCTGGAAGTCTGGAAGATCACTTAGGACATATGAAAATGGGGGAAAGATGAAAGTCCATTGGCATGTGTGAGAGGTTAATGATCTACTTTTAGTAAATATTGTGATCATTATTTAAGTGACTGAATAGGAAGATGTAAGAAATGGGGATTAAAGTAATTTAGGGGCTCAATCCTTCGTATGTATGTTCAGAAATAAGATCCACTAAATTTAGTGAAGTAGTAGCTCTAGCATTGCATTCAATTAATTACAACTACTTAACAAGGGTGGGAGGGAGTTGTAGTGCCCACTTGTACAGAATACATTTAACTCTGCATTTGGCATGTGAAATATTATTATAACTAATGTTATTAATAGTGATCACAAATGCCTTTGACCATTTGCAAAATAAAATTCCGCCACACATTAGGGAAGAGATATTTTCAGGGAGGGTTTGATTACATTCTCACTCTTGAAAGTTAAACCTCATGCTTGAAGGCTGTCCCAAGTGTAGTGGTGAGCATTGCACTCCCAGATCAGAATGTTGGTATGAATCGATCAAGAGACTAATGAAGGAAAGGAAGGACAATTTTCAAAGCAAACAACCTCAAGACTTCTGCATTTCCACAGATTTTAAGATGTAACAGTCAGCTTTGCCTTAAGGCAGAGGCCTCTCAAATGGCAGGATGCAATCTTTTTTATTAAGATAACGTTGTTCTTGCATTCTAGACTAAGCACCAATTGAAGCAGGAGTGCCCAGACTATGGCCTGTGGGCCAGATCCAGCCCCCCCATGCCAATTCATCAGGCCCATGCCACCCTTGTCCCTCCCAGAAGTGGAAATAAAACACACCCATATGGGAGCGATGAGGGTGGAGTGGGCCAGATGAATTGGTGTTGGGGCCCAGATCTGGCCCATGGGCTGTAGTTTGGCCATCCCTGCTTTAAGCAGAGAAAGTGGCAACTTAAATCTATCTCATCCTGTTGCAAAACATATTGCAAGGCATGTTTTACTTCCACTTCTGGTGGGAGGAACCACGTGGCGGCCCACTGAACCATGTGACCGGCCCATGGCCCAAAAAGTTTGGGCACTCCTGATTTAAAGCCTCCTCATCTGTTCTAGGAAACTGAATTTAAGACTCCCCTGGGGTTCACTTGGGACTTACTGATAAATTAAAAGTGGGGCAGAGTAAGGAGTTGAGATTATGAAAAGGTTGGAGGGGAAACAGCAGATGGGAAATGATTTTAGTCTAAACATTATGTAGGTAATTTCTTCCCCCAAAGCTTAAAACAAAGATTGGGGAAATATTTTTCTTTCTTTCTTTTTTTTTGTTAGCACTTTTTGCCTTATTGTACTCATCTAAACTTAAACATAGTAATTTACCATCAATTTAACTATTTGTTCCTTCCAGCTTAAATGTAACTGAATTAGATTTGGGGGCTCGCTAATGTGCCCTGTCACCTGTGCAGCTTTGGGCAAGTCCCAGAGCCCCCAGGAAGGAGGGATTCATAAACCCCTTCCAAGAACGATATGCTTTAAAAATCCTTGGAGATCACATTATGTCATAAAAAGCTTGAGAGCATAATTGCCATTATTAACAGTTTATTGAATTGTTAATCCTTCCCTACTAACTTTCCTTTCTTTGGAACTCAGCCTATGTTGTACATGTCCTAAATGACTTGCTTCTATGGATTTATACACAATGTCTACAATATGGTAGTATAGACTGGCATCTTTTGCCATGAAAATCATATAGACCACTTATCAAAAAGTTCAGCAAACCCAGTTATGGTGATTTTGCTAAAAATACATTACTGTACCTTGCAAGCTCAACAATGTGGAGTGCGAAACCAGGCAAAATTACTTGGTGAACCCAGCCATGTATTTCATCTCTTAGCCTGTCTGTTTCATCACCCTATTTCCTTTACCTAGAATATTTTCCCCTCTCTTATAAATCAAGCCAACTCATCTAGCTCCACCTCTAAAAACCTTTCAAGAGCAACTGATTCTACAAAGCTTTTCTTTTATAACACAACATGTTTGCTTTCTCAAGTACAGTATCTTCAATTGGCCATCTGCCAGGGATTACTTACAAGTAGGACTGTGTGGAATATTAATGTAAAGTGACTATATACAGTCAAACCTCGCATAAAGAGTGCCTCGCTTAAAGAGTAACTCACTTAAAGAGCAGAATTTTCTCTGAATGTTCGCTTCACTTAACAAATAAAACCAACCAAAAACTCGCTTAACAAATAAATTGGGGTTCGCAATCCTCCCCACCAGAAGTCACAATTGGTCATTTACAATGGTGTTTCGCTTAAAGAGCAAACTCGCTTAAAGAGCAATCCTGTGGAACGCGTTGTGCTCTTTAAGCGAGATACCACTGTAATCATTGTGGCCAGGATGGTGTCCTCTAGAAAGTTTATAGTAGGTTTGTAACTTCCTAGTAAGATTGCTGGGAGCAAATGGTTTGAAGACAAGGTCCATACATCCAGACATTCCAGAGGTGATTGTGCCAATAGTTGCTGGTAACATAACTTCTGGAATGAGCCATGTCAAGGTTATTTAATTTGTGCATTTTAGGAGGTAGAATAGAAGAGCCCTGGATCCTGAACATGATGAGGAACAAAATACCACAATAGAATTCTTCACCATCCATCAGAAAGAATTCTGATTGACTTTTTTTTTGTTAAATGCTTTTGCCACTAAATAATCAACAAATGACATCATTTGCACACAATCTCAACTGGATGGAGAGTGAGGGCACCCATTGCCTTGGAAACAATCTGAGCATCATCTCAAAAAGGCAGACAAATGAAATTATGTACAGTAGGCTAAGTGACAATTGTCTGACAGCTTTACATTTCACTAATGACACACACAAGTGCTGACACCAAAAAGGTCTTCTGGAATCTCGTCTTATCTATCTACACTATTGGATTTCAGCCTCTGATGGCAAGCTCTCCACAAGATACAGGCCTGGTCCTTAGTCTTGGGGTAGCTTTAGTTTGTGAACTACCACTCTGAAGAGGCAAGGACATTTCCCACTTTTATCTGACTTCAAAAATATTTGATATACAAACACAAATCAATGTTGGATGATGCTAGGGATTTAGAGAAGCTGAAGACATGGCTGTGATTACAAGCTTTGAGTGACTATTGAGGCTTGATACGAAATCTCTTTAAGTCCAAAGAATTATTGGATAAGTCTTTATTAGTGAAGGAAGCAGCCATTTTATAAGCAACTTAAACAAACTGTTCTTACCAAGCACATGATACTTTTTGAGCAACCAGAGGGAACAAGGACAGCATGTGCTATTACTTACCTATTCCTTGCATAAACATGACTCTGATGGTTTATAATGGCTCCAGTAGCTGCCACTGAGTTTATCTCTTAATAATGTACTTTTAGCAACATACAGTCTTAACTGTTTTAGTAACTGCATAATGCTATAGAGTGTCAGACCCTGTAAAATTTTATTAGCATCTGTTTCAAATAATGATATGGTAAGAAACAGAGTTATTAGATCTCCAGCTCATGATCAAGAGCTGTGCCCAAATGTAGCCAGGTTTTATTGCCCACCCCAGCACCATCTATGCTGGTGTCCACACCCAAATAAATAACACAGAGAGCTTGGAAAGTAGGGGTGGGGTATCTTGAACAGAAAATGTTTTTTTGATTGTGCTGATATGCAGCATGGAGTAATTACAGGCTTAATTTGGGGTTAAGGGCCATACAGATTTCAGTTATGTTTTCAACTGAATGAGCTGTTATTTAAGGTTTCAGCCAAGTTAGGATCTGGGAATAAGGGTGCAGCTTCAGAGCACTGCCAATACTCATTGCAAGAGAAAAAAGAGTTTGCACCTGTGCTGCACACACAGTATTTGTTTAGGAAGCAGTGCAGGAAATCTACACCACCTCACTCATACTTACACATACGCACATGTTCTAGTTTGCTGTTGTTGCATGAGACCCTACCTCCTGTCACAACACGAGGCTTTGTTGCCTTGATATCACAAGAACCCACCCTGATCTCAAGTTATCGCCCTAAGAGTTTAGGGAACAGGAAGCTGTGAATCTGGCAATGCAACACTGAGCTGTGGCCAAGAAAAGCCTCTCCATGTTCCAGCCGCTATTACCTGCACAAACACAAAGACAGAAGACAAAATTATTAGAGAGTTCATCTGGAGTGGCTGAAGGCCACTGCACTAATCAACAACCTTGTTTCTCAGAGTCAAACGAGATGATATGTTCACCACATCTTTTAAAAGAGATGCTCTATTGTGTAGGGAAAGTAATCTATCCGGCATTTTTTAAATTTTTTATTGGTTTCAAACTGTATTCGACATAGCACATTTAGAAACACTTCTAAAACTCATGTATGATAGCAGTTACAGAGTGCAACTTTGTACAATATACAACATGTACATTTGGCTTGAATAGGATTTACTCTTGAGCACATTTCTAAAAGATTATAGTCTAATGCAGGGGTTCTCGACCTTTCTATGCCAAGGGCCAGATCACACACACCCCTCAGACTGCTAAGCAGGCTGTAGGTGTGGTTCCTCCTGCCTCTTCTGCCACTTCCGGTGGCGGTGGTGGCAGCAGATGCAATCACGGCACATCTTTGGCTGTTTTCACCACTTCCACCACTTCCCATGGTGGTGGGAACAAGGCCATATTCAGCGTATTTTTGGGTGCTTCTGGTGGTGGTGGCGGCGGGTCCTCATTGTGGGCTGGATTAATTGGCGTCATGGACCAGATCTGTCCCACAGGCCATAGATTGCGAACTCCTGGTGTAATGTGATAGATTGTTTCTATTCTTTAAACAAGCAGGTGATGCAATTCATATTTGATGATTTTGCTGGCTTTGTTTGTTTGAATATTAAAAATGTCAGAGCAAGTGCTTACTCATAGCTACCCTGTTTCCCCGAATATAGGACCTCCTCGTATAGTAAGGCATCCCCTATTTTCCCCCACTTCAGAAATATAAGGGCCTCCCCGAAAATAAGGCACTCACCTAAATCTTGCCCTGGTGATCCACTGTATCAATAAATGTGTACTGTATTCTTCGTCATGGAAAAATAAGACATCCCCTGAAAATAAGACCTTGTGTATATTTTGGAGTTTTTAAAAATATAAGACAGTGTCTTATATTCAGGGAAACACGGTAGTCATCCTACACACATACATGTGCGCGCACGCACACACACACACGCACACATGCACGCACACACACAGGTCTTTTCTCTGTATGATGGGTTCAGTAACTTTACATACCATGATTAATTCACCTATCATGAATTTTATTATTAATGAAAATGTTTTATCATCATAACCTTTACTTTCCCTAGAGGCTCAGTCCTATGAAACTGATATACCATCTCTTTTTTTCATATAAATAATGTATCATATGCAGCCCAACATCTTTTCTCATAAGTAAGTTCAAGTCGTTCACTTAGATTTACTCAGAGTGGAGTTTGGATGTAGCTCCAACTTGTAACGAGTGCACTAAGCACTATGGGGTGATATATAAGTGTAATTGCTATTGCTATAAGTGCTATTTATTTTAGGGCTCAATCAGATGGGCATTTGATGCTTTATAGGGATGGGGTGGTTTATTCTTTTTCCCCAGCAATCAGATAACCTGGTAACTGGAGCAAACCAATATGCTCCCAGAGCATCTTTACCCACACCATTTTGAGTTTGAGGGGCTGCAGTGCCTTAGTGGTTAAGGTGTTCAGTTTGACAACTGGAAGGATGGCAGGTCAGCAGTTCAAGACCCAAGTGCTGTAAGACAAAGCGAGTGCCTGTTGTTTGTCCCAGTTCCTACCAACCTAGCAGTTAGAAAGTAAGAAATTGCAAGTAGATAAATAGGTACTGCTTGGGTGGGAAAGAACAGTGTTCTGTGTGCTCCTACATCTAGTCATGCCTGCCATGTGACCATGGAAATGTCTGCTGATGCAGACTGCACTGGCTTTTTTGCTGTAAATGGAGATGAGCATGGACCCCTAGAGTCGGACACGATTGCCTTTCAAACAAGGGAGACCTTTACCTTTACCAGGTGAATTCTACGCACTACATATATTTATTAAGCCACTCCAGAATATCAGAAACAGGGTCATTTAAAGTCAGTACAGTATACCATTTGGATATAAGGATCTAATCAACAGAGAAATCTATTTGGATTCCCCTAAAATTCAAATATTCTTGTAAAAACTTTCTGCTAATATTCATAAAACAAGTATCTTAACACTGCCTCCATCTCTCTCTCTCTCTCTCTCTCTCTCTCTCTCTCTCACACACACACACACACACACACACAGCATCTCTATTTTATATATGCTGGTTAAACTAAGCAGTAATAATAATTCCTCACTTAGCAGTAAGACAAAGTGAGGAGTAATTATTCATGTGTGTAAATTTTATAGCAGAGGTGCCCAAACTACAGCCCATGGGCCAGATTCAGCCTCCGATGCCAATTCATCCAGCCTGCATTGCCTTCACTGCTCTCGGAAGTAGAATTAAAATGTACCCATGCATGCACAGAACACTGCCATAAATGCACCCATGGCTGCAGGCGTATTTACGGCAGCATTCTGTCCATGCGTGGGTGCATTTTAGGAATCACATGACT
Source organism: Furcifer pardalis (assembly GCA_030440675.1). NCBI lineage: Eukaryota > Metazoa > Chordata > Lepidosauria > Squamata > Chamaeleonidae > Furcifer > Furcifer pardalis. The sequence continues at coordinate 85,059,678 of CP126894.1, read as the reverse complement.
GGCCAGCTAAACCACGTGACTGCCCCACAGTCCGAAAAGTTTGGGCACCCCTGTTTTATAGCCTCTTCTGAGGCTCTGTAAGCCTTTAAACAGAAAGAGATGCAGCTACAGTATTACGCATTATGAGGAAGAAGTATTGGCAGCACTTGAAATTTCTAAATATAATCTTGCTAAATTTACTTATTTCAATTTTTTCTTTATTTGGAATTTTGTGTACAGCTGCTTGTGTGCTTTCTTGTTTAGAACAAGAATGCTATCTGGTACCATATTCATCTGTTGTCAGAGAACCATATTTCAAATATTTGTCTTCTCCTTCTTTGCTTCCTCTTTTACCCTCCGTCCTGTGGAACCTCCCACCAACCGAGCTACGACTCCAAGCAGAGCTCTTACCCTTCAAGAAGGATCTCATAACCTGGCTCGCGCAGCAGATGTGGGGTGCGGCCGGCGCGGTAGCCACTCTGCGCTGGCTTATATGAGGGCCACCTGGGCTTCAGCTTTTAGTCTTTTAAATTTCATGTTGTGTAGTTGGGGAGGGTATTTTAAATATTTTAAATGGTTTAATGGTTTTTTGGGTGTGGGTTTTTTATAATTTTATTGTTATGTGGTGTTTTTGTATGTGTGAGCCTCCCTGAGCCACCCAGGTGAGAGGGCGACAATACAAATATGATTAAATAAATAAATACCCTATCAGGTGCTGAGGGAGATGCAAGGTTCTTGTTCCAGCACTTCTAGTAGCCTCCACCAGTGCTATTTGGTGTTCTTGTAACATTTCTTTGACATTATCTCACCTCTTTTCTCTGGGTCTATCTTGTGGTCTCTGTCCTTCAAACATTTCATCATTTAAAATATTTTTATTGTTCTTCATTTTCTTAATGACCATTATTGCATAAATGTCCTCCAGTGACTTCTGCATAACAAAAGATCTGTCCCACTTTTCAACAGTTAAAATCACACATTAAAATCACACATTATTGTTTAGTAGAGCTTTCCCTGTTCTAGTGTCCTCTCTCTATATGTAAGATTGTCTGAGAGATCATAGAAATTCTAGTGTATGCCATCTGCAGGACACCACTTTGGAAAAGGCTGGCTTATGCACTCTCACACCTCTGTTAGGCTTTCTTCAGAGATAACTATGTATTCCAGACCAGGAAAGACCAGAGCTTGAAGAATTGATTTTTATGGTTTACTAGTCTCAGTATATCCTTTACTACTACAGCCATGGACTCTTGAATGTAGGAATCTGAGAGTTAAAGTTCCCAAAAATCAATTTGCCAAGATTTGCACAAGATTGCTCCTTAAAGCCCAAACAAAAGTAGTGAATGTCTAAACACAAGCACATTTTCTTCTCTTTGTTTATGATCAATGCTCACTCAAGTCAAAGCTGGCTTTGTCTCTTCATGCTGAACAAAAAGGTACATTGTTGAAGGGTTTAATTACTAAGTGATTAACGCACATACCTACCCAAATCCTCATTTTCTAATACATTTAAAATAAACGAAGGTTTGTCTCGTTCTTTCCATTATTCTACCTTGTGTTTATTTTTAGGGCTTTAAGAAAGAGAGAGGTCCAACTCCTTTTTGTTTCTAGAGCAAGAAGTGAGACATTTATAGATTGGCTTTCTTCCAAACCTAATATAAGAGAATGTTTTAAACAGAAATATCTTGAGCCATTGACTATAATTACTGTTTGTCCAGTGTCAATAAGGTAATGGCATTTGAGTGTTTGCAAAACATTTCTGCTTTCACTGAAAGTTCATACCAGAACAGTTACAGCAACCTTTTGAGACTGGCATCCTCCAGATGTGCAGGGCTACATCCCTGTTGTTCTCAGTGAGCATGCAGGGTGGTATATGGGAACTATAGCCAAAAACATCTGGATGGCAGCTGGTTGAAGAAATCTGTGTTATAGGATATTATTTTGTAAGAATACTTAAAATGGAAAGGCATTTTTCATGAGCTCCTTTTGCCCTGTTGCGTATTTTTTTCCAAATAACCCATTCTATTCCAGCAACTTTGTTTATTCATGCACTTGAAACCAGGGAACAGGAATTAATAGCCCACCAATGTTGCTGAACTACTGGCCTCATAATCCCTTACCACTGGCTATCCTGGCTGAGGCTTCTGGGAGTTGTAGACCAAAACATCTGGATAGCCAAAGGCTTGCCGTTACTGTGTTGTCAAGGAACACATTGCTCTTTTGTACTGCTCTGCACCATTTGCTGCCTCTCAAGATCCCCATCTCAATCAGCAGAATCATTGATATCCAGATATTATTTGGACATCTTCCTCTACAGGGAATGCAAGCCAGATTCCATTGTCTGGATGATCAGATACAAAAGAAGCCAGAACTGCTAGATGTCTATTGCAGCAATTCCCAATGTTGATCACCAGCTGTTGATGGACACAGCACCTAGAAGTCTCACAATCAACATGGTCAAGGAACAGGGATACTAGAAATTGTAGTCCAGTCAGACCAGGAGACCCAAGGTTGGAACTTCCTGCTATAGTGATTACATAGAAGAATAAATGCTTTGGATCATAGCCTGTGATGTAGGTAGGAGGAAATTTCAACTTGTCATAATGTTATTTTCTAACACACCTATTAAAAATGCAGAACCAAAGGGATTCCTATGTTGCTCTGCTGACAATGTGAATACGCCAAATCTGCAGAGGAAGAAAAATGTTGGATCAGTTAACATGGACAGACTGGGATGGGCAACTGTAGTCCAGCAGACATGGTTGGACTCCAGTACTCCCACATCCTTCACCCTTAACTATGGTAAATAGGCTAATGGATGTTGTAGTCTAACAAGATCTGGAGAGCTACCTTTGCCAATCTCTATATCATACCGTTGTCTGTCACAATGGGGTACACAGAAGAGCTTCCTTAAAGATTGTGGTATTTTTGAACCACAATCGGGCGTATGCTGGTAATGGCAACCTTGTGTTGGCAGCTAATCTTTCTCACACTAGGATAGGCAAAAGGAACTGTAGAATGAACTCACAAAAAGATGCATTCGTTTTAGCAGTTTCACATCTGGCCTAGACACAGAAGAAGAAGTCTGTCATGATGACAATGAACTCACAGGCTCCTTGTAATTAGTCACTTCCTAGTTTGTATCAAGCTATGTTTTACCAGTACATTTGAATTGACAAACCATAATTTGTACTTGCACAGAAAACTTGGATGAATCCATGAGCTACCATTCTGGTTAACAGGGCATGCCCTCACTATAGTTTGCTAGTTTCTTCCATTGCACAGCCATAAGCACAATTTTTAAAAACATCAATGAAGTAGAATGTCATGGCAGTTACATAGGAGATATAGAAGAAAACGACAAAAGAAAGGCTTATTGCAGGGGTGCCCAAACCTTTCTGGCTGTGGGCCAGTCATGTGGTTCAGCAGGGTGGTCATGTGGTTCCTCCCACCGGAAGCAGAAGTAAAAACATGCCTTGTAATCTGTTTTGCAACAGGATGAGATAGATTTTTTTAGGCTGTCATTTTCTCTGCTTAAACCAGGGGTGCCCAACTACACCCCTTGGGCCGGATCCAGGCTCCATTGCCAATTCATCTGGCCCACAATGCCCTTGCCAGTCCTGGAAGTAGAAGTAAAATGCACCCATTTTACTCTGCTTATGGGTGTAGCAAGGGTAACATGGGCTGTAGTTTGGGCACCCCAGGCTTGTTGCAATGCTTCAGTGAGAGTCCTTGCTTCTGAACATCTTCTTCTGAAAGGATCAGCAACTGCTATCTCTTCTTGAGTTTGGCAGTACTGTAGCTGGCAAGCTGGGGGGGGGGGAGTCATCAGTGCTTAATTTTAAAAATGGGAAGTCTCTCTTTGGGAGTCATCTCTTCCTTGACCTGGACATTCTTTCCCTTTGCAACTGCTTGTGATTTACTCAGCGGTCAGAACAAGGCTCTCTGAAACTTGAAGTCTCTATGTGTTTTTCCCTGCCTTTATTACCTCATCTTTCCCCAAACCTGACACATAAGCTGGGCTCTGGGACTCCACTCTAATGCTATGTGATCATTTGCTAGAAATGTTCCATGTACAATGAGGATAAGTCACCAATATATAGCTTTGGAAGCTTCTTCTGTACTTGTGGCAGGTTGTGGTCAGTAGCTGTCAGTGCAAATTAGACAGCAGTTTTATAACCCTGAAGTCCTTTATGGAAACATTTAGAAAATATTTTATTTCATAAAGATTTGTGAGGGCTGGAATAATGATATCACTGAGATCTGAACCTGAAACACATCTTGTTATCCCATCTTGAGGCACTGAAATGAGTTGCCCCTGAGGTATTGTTGAATCGTAGCACCTTATGGTTCCTCCTCTTTCTCTGTGCTGCTGAGGGCTGGCAGGAATTTTAATCAAACAACACCTGGAACATCACTTGTTGCGCAGAAAGAACTAAGCATTTCTTCACGGACTTGGTGAAGGTTGGTGAGAGCTGCAGTCCAGCAAACAGATTAGCTCTAAGGGAAAGAAAGCCCATTCTGGTCTCTGATCAACCTTTGACCTGCAAACAAAAACACTGTACTGTACCTGGTTACTTCCTGTTTTGCTAAAGAGAATTGGCAGAAAGGTTGTAATATAATATATAAAATATCTAGCAGCATATATGAACAATCTATTGTTGCTGATGGCTGTGGGAAGCTGTATTGTTGTGCTTGCTTCTTGTTTGCCATTTTGCTTGAACACATCCTGCTCCCTTTGACCCCTGAATTTGGTGTATAAAAACCATGCCTGTAAGTTTCACTCCTTGTCTGAAGAAGTGGACTTGATCCACAAAAGCTAACAATAAAAATATAGCAGTTAGTCTTTAAAGTGCTACAGTGTTTTTTATTTTGTTTTGTTTTCTAATATATTAAAATATAACAGTTAGTCTTTAAAGTGCTACAGTGTTTTGTTTTGTTTATTCTCTGATATGTCTTAATATCCACTTTCAGTCAGATTTCATCTTATGTTGAGGGAGAAAGTCTGATGGGGATGTCCGTCTGTGTTTGCTTGTAGTATAGGTTTTCATGCAATCAGCATCTGTGTTATACAGTACTTGTTAAACCCAGGAAGAGCCCCCCTCCACTTCTTCTAACTCAAGACAGAAAAGTCAATAATTTGGGGGAATAGGAACATTATATGTGGGGCTTCTGTATCTTTTCCCATTCTTTCCTCCATCTTTAGTCCTCATACAAGCAGCTGAAAACCTGCATTGGGTACAGTAGAAAGACATTTTCCCCTCTTGTCCTTATCATGAGTACCACAGAATTGTCAGTTGTTTTATTCATTTTTCTCCTGTGCTTAATAATAGCCTGCTATCTAGCAACGTAAGCAATTCCAGGCTGCTGTGAGGCTAAAATATGTTTAGCCCATATTGAGAAACTGTGATCTTTCAAGTAGCGAAGTATGTCCATCTTGTCACAGAGTGTAAATTTCCTCACCTATATGTTTTGCACTTACCATGCTGTTTCATGACTGGTCTTTGGGAGATAAACATAGGTTCAACTTGATAGATTGATGAGGCACACATCTCTGAGGAAATCCCATAGTGAGAGAGGCAATGGATTAAGTGCAGAAAATATGCATGTCACCAGACTCTTAAAGGGCCAGGATTGGGATGAATGGGAGAAGAGTGCACTCTTGGGAGTTTAGGTTTACTGAAAATGCACTGTGATAAACTTAATTTTAATGTAGACAAAACAAGACCAAAGTCCATTCCTCTCCACACACCCTTCTAAGGAGCTTATGCTCTAGAACAGGAAAGGGTGAGGAAAACACACTGTGTGTAAAATTGTGTTTACTATACAGAAGCGTAGCTTACCTTGGCGGGGCCCCGTATAAAAATTGTTTGGGGGCACTTTATATGTGGGGCGGAGCCAACGTCATGACATCATGACGTCGTGGGGGAGCCAACGTCATGACGTCATGACGTCATGGGCGGGGCCAAAAATAAAAAAAATAAATAAAATAAAAAAAAATAGAATAGAATTAAAACAAACAAACAAACACACACACACCTCAAACCAACCAACCAACCAACCAACCACAACACAAACTCGTAAATAACTTAAATAATTAAAATAAACAAAGAAATAAAATAAAAATTTAATAAAAATCCACCCACCCACCCAACACACACATAAAACACCCACCCACCCGAAACACAAAACCCTCACTTACCCTCCTGGGGCCGCATGGGAAGGCGCGCTGCCCCCGACTGCAGCCTCCTCCTCCTCTTCCGGAGCCGCTTGCCGCTGCTGCTGTCGCCGCCACCACTGCCGGACCCGGGTGGTGGAGCAAGGTGAGGGGAAGGGAAAGGAGCCAAGGCTTTGCCGCCCCTTTTGGAAAGCGCCGCTGGGAGCAACCGGCCCCCATGGACCCCGCCTTCCTACACTGCTGGACCGTGGCGCACTCTGCCAAGCGTCCCCAGGCCATGGGGGTTCGGCAGCAGCGGACAGCCCGGGCAGGGCTCAACCTGCCCGTGGGAGCTGGGCGGCCCCAGGGGAGGTGCCCTCCTCTGAGGGCCACCATCGGAGCCGCTCCGAAAAGCTGCAGCTCTGACTCCGAAATTTTGTTTTTTAAAATTGGAGCCAAAAATGGCTCCAATAAAGTGCGCATGCGCAGAAACTCAATCTGACGCATGTGTCAGATTGAGTTTCTACGCATGCGCAGTAAATTTTTGCTCCAATATTTTTTTAGTTTATTTTTTGCCGTTGGGGGCCCCCGTAGCCCGGGGCCCCCGTATAATTGATACGGCTGATACGGCGGTAGCTACGCCTCTGTTACTATACTTTGAAGCGTTGGTTTCTAGTAAGAACAAAGGGTTTAAGGAGGCAAAGACTATATTTAACAGGCAAGCTCTAAGGAGTCATTGAGAATGTCAGTTGTGGGTAAAAGGTCAGCCCAGCAATGCTCTAGGGTGAATATGTATTAATCTAGGTCTAGGAGGCAGTTTGGAAATCACTTGCTGTTATTAAAGGGATTCTCCTGAATTAAATGGCTTCTGGAAAAAAGTGGTCATTCTGATTTATCAAGTGGCAGTGTTGAAAATTGGATTGTGAGCTTCACCAGTGTTACACAGAAAGAGCCTCTATGAAGACTGTGGCATTTTTGAACCACAATCAGGCATACCCTGGTAACAGTAACCAAAAGGTGCCTTAATTTTAGCTGTTTCATGTCTGACCTAGACATGGAAGAAGAAGAAGAAGAAGAAGAGGAGGAGGAGGAGGAAGAAGAAGAAGAAGAAGAAGCAATGTAATGACAGTAGTGATTGCATTAACAATAAGTTGAGAAAATAACTTTTAAAAATTATTACTCCTCAATGAGAAAAGAACACTGAGATGAATTCATGATGCTACTGCCCCATGGCATCTAAACTGTATAATGACATTATCTAACTAAAGCCTGATCCTAGCTGTGAAGGTATACATTAGATTGAAAACTATTTGCTTTTGGAAGGCCATGGTCCCCATCACTGTAGTGTGATGAAGCACTAAGAACTGGTTCATTGAACTGATATCTCTCAGAATATTTCGTTTATAATGCTGTGCTGACCAGGCTTGGCACACATACAAGATCAGTCCATTAAAATGTCATATAAAGGACATCTAGCATTTGCTTCAAATTTGACATGCATTATTTAATATAAGTTGAAGCAGCAGCCAGATTTGCAGATTTTTTTCCATTCATACAGACTCTACCACTCTATTTGTGGTAGAATAAAATCATTGCATTCAGAATGCATATTCCAGGAGTGAAAATGATTGGGGGGAAAATAGATGGAAGCAGATCTAAATGATGACTCACTCAAATACTTTCTGTTGAATAGGTTCTTACTCTGCAAACTGCACCACTTACTGCAAATTATTATCAGTTTTATGACTTATTTCTTCCCACACATATATAGGAAAACAAGAAGTCATAGGTGGGTTATAATATAATATCTTAATAACTAATTAAATGCTGTCAAGTAAATTCTAAGGTTTCTAGGCATAGAATACCTATACAGTGTAGTTTACTATTCTCTTCTGCAGGCACCCTGGGACTGTGCATCTTGCCAAATGCTACACAAGCTGGCTTCTTATGAAGCAGCAGAGCAGAGAATAGAACTCCCAACTTCTGGCTCTGCAGACAGATACCAAAATTAACTGGCTAGTAAGATAATATTTCACATGTTCCTTTCACTTTTCCATTTGCATCTGGTGATAAAGGAAGATCCTTCAAAGAGAAGATACAATACTATCAGCCATGGAAAATTATTTGAAATACATTCCAATTTCATCTGGAATATCCCTACAGGAGCACTTTGACAAAGTATTTAGGCAAACCCTTTTTCATCTTTCTGGTGTAGATAATTTGGATATGTTTGTTTATTTTTTGTTTGTTTATTTTCATACTTGTATGCCGCCCTACTCGTAGAGCGACTCAGGGCAGCTCACACAGCATTGCAGAACAACATCCAAAACACAACAGTCCAAAAATAAAAATTTATCCATAAAACCATGACAATCCCACAAAATTTAGCAGATTAAAAGATTTAAAAGAGTCAACAAATTAAAAAATTAAGAGATTAAGAGCAAGAGAGGGTGTTTCATTGTGGTTTTCATCTGATGCAATATCGGGGCTCTGATAATCCAACTACTTTAGTAGACAATTTACTGTGGGAGATGAAGAGCGGGACTTTAACTCAAAGTCTTTCAGTACATGAACATGTGCAGACGAAAGCAAAACAAAATGAAACAAAACTCTAGTGGTAACAGAAAGACTGTTTGTATTTCAATGTCACCTCTCATTGATGCAGCCACTTCAGACTTGAGTACAGTAATACCTCAGATAACATTAGTATCGAATAACACTAAAATCGCATAACATTAAGCAATCTGGGGGGAAGAATTGCATCGGATAACATTAAGATCCTATGGGATGCATCAGATAACAACCGCTAAAGCCTGTGTGGTTACAATGTATCTCTATGGATCCCATAGGATTTTAACATGCATCGGATAACACTAAAAATCGTATAACACCAAGACTTGTGGAACCAGGTTTTAGTGTTATCTGAGGTTTTACTGTAGCTACAAATTTTAGATTGAATAAGTAGTCTTTAAGGTGCCACTAAAAGTTTGTGAATTTTCTTTGTTTGTTTTGTCTGGGTTATACTTGTACTGAGCAACACTTTTTCTTCTTTGAAAACACCATGAATATAGATAGCTACAATGATGTCCTTCTAGAATTTTTGGTGTAACTAATCTCGAAAGCAATTAGCTACAAATAGATTGAGGTTTCATATGGTGGTGCTGGCTTAGCATGTTCCAGTTTATCTCCCTGCTATTTAATATGTATATGAAATCACTCAGTTCAAGTGGTCTGGCACTTTAAACTGTCATGTTGACCTTCTGCCCACTCCTTTTTGTTACAGGATCCAGGAAAGGTGTGGACTCTCTGAACCCACATCAGTGTTAGACTGGATCTGGGCAGACAAGCAGAAATGAGATCCAGACATAACAAATGTGCTTGTGGTTAGCAGGACTTTTACCCTGAGATTGGAGTCCAGCCTATAGAAGGAATTTTTTTCTTTTTAATTCCTTATGCAATATAATAATAATAATTTGGTGTTAGAAATTATTCTGGGTTGAAAAGATTTTTGCGGAAGAAACTCCACTCAGGGAATGCTGAAATGAGGCTCCTTTAATGTCTCCAACAGCTGGAACAGAGACAGGCACTCAATCCATCATTCAGTACCTGGGTCTTGAACTGCCGACTTGCTAGCCTTCCAACTAACAAGGTGAGCTTCTTAACCACTGAGGCACATTATGCAATGTGGAAGAAGGTTGAGATAAGTCATGAATTTATTTATTTAGAGTATGGCACTTGTACACATCGAGTCAACATTTAACATAAAGAAATAGAGATAAAACTGTATAAAACTAAACATTAATTTATAGACAAACATCTAAACCATTTATATATTCAATTGCATAAGGAGTCACCCTTAGCAAATCTTCACCCTTGTATGCTCTAAGGCTATATTGTTCTATAATATGTTGCACAGTCTGCCACGATGCCCCACATTCACACTATTAAAATCAAGCCTATGTTGGTAATTTCCCCCATGTATGCAAAAAGTCATGAAGATTATAGCTAACAGAAAGAAGCAGGTTGTTTGATCCTTTCTTCCATATCTATACCATAATTCAGCACTTATACATCTTCTGCACTACTTTTCATCCTTCAAACAGCATATTGTCAAGGTTCTTTATAAAAACTTAAGAGCAGGAACTCTTAAGTATACCTTGTTTTGCCTAGTGAGAATACCTTAGGTCAGAAATCTGGGAAAATTAAAATCACAACAAAACTCTGCACTTGTTAAAGTTGTCAGGGTTGAGAAATGGTACTGAAAGTGATTACAGTATTTTGCATCAAAATTGAACTATACTGTATTTAAAATTTGACTAAATTTTTGAAACATGTTTACTCTTTATTCTGCTGTAGTAGTAATCAACCAGAGCTATTCTCTCTCTGTGTGTGGGTGCAAGTGTGTGACTCTTAGCCTACCCCAGGCGTTCCCAACCTTTTCAAGCTGGGGGCAGAGTCATGGTCCCTCAGTCAGCTTAGAAGGCCAGACAGCCATTTTGCCCTGCCTTCTGGATGGTTTTTTTTTTGCTATTTTGTCCCAACAGCTTCAAAGGGATAGCCATTTTGTTTCTTGAATATCCTTGGAGGGGTGGGGGGCCACATGAAATGGCACCAGGGACTGGATCTGGCCCACTGACCTTAGGTTGGGAACCCCTGGCCTACCCAGTAGCTGGGGAAGGATTTTTCTCAATTGCCTGAACCTCACCCAGAAAACCTGGGAGGCCAATATAGGAAGGATGGTTAGCTCTAGTGTTTGCTTCCCAGAACTATATGATATATGCTTGATTCAATATAATAAATAAAAGAGAACAAACAACAATTTCACTCCTCCTCTAACCCGAGTGTCTCATTCTGTATACTGTATTTCCTGTAGCTGTGCAGCTCTGGCAACCTAGAGGTAAATCAGCCTTTCTGGGACAGGTTTGTGAATACAGTTGAGGCAGAGCCAGGTTTAACACCTGGAGCTGTAAAAGGACTGGAGGCTCCAGAATTACAATGTGTGTTTTTGCAGCAAAGAGGCAGCCTACAATTCTATCTGCCTTTCCTCTGTTGTTGTCTTTTCATCCAGCTGGATGTTTGCTCCATTTTACAGATGTTATCAACTTCCACAGTATTTCTGGAGAACTGTCAACTCCCCACGCTGTGAACTTTTTTGACAGTAGCCCTTTCACCCAAGAATTTGGAAGATTCTCCGGATCCTGCAAAGTTTTCAGTAGTACTTCCTATGCTCTTCAAAACTGGTTAAGAAGAGGATGTTTAGGCTTTCACAAGGCGGATCCCTGTAAACTACATTCCATACATTCTCAGAAAATAGTTGTAAAACAAACAACATAACTAACTATTAAACAGGCAATTTTCTATTCTCTAACTGACTCAAAATCCTAAAGCATTCAATTATTAATTCAAAGTTTCACATACTATGGTACTGGACCATCCAAGAGAGAAGACAGAACTGGTGGCAGGGAACACCTTGGGTGAGACAGGAGAGCTTGGGTGGATAGGAATGATAGGATGGATCACTGGTGGTCAAATAAAAGGAAACTGCTGGTGGACCGAATTGAAGGCCATGTAAGTGGATTGTGCTGTAAACCAGTTGGAAGCACTTCTTCTATATACAGTGAGTGCACACAAATTGGCAAGTGGTTTAGCTTCACATATCATCTTTTCTACTCTACCCACTGTTGCTGCCACATTTTGCATGACATATGAATCAGCCGAGCTCTTGTATTTGTGTAAGTTCTTTGTACAATTTACAATCCAGATTAAATACGGTATTGAATTGGGTCATGGTTTTATGAAAACAAGAAAATTTTACAGTTCTTTTTTGTTTATACCAGAGGTGGCCAAAATACACTGTGGGGGCTGGATCCGGTCCCTGACACCAATTCATCCTGCCTGTGCTGCCCTTGCCGCTCCTGGAAGCAAAAGTAAAATGCGCCCGTATGAAGTGCATACGGAAAGCAAGGGCAGCATGGACTGGATGAATTGGTGTCAAGGACCAGATCTGGCCCAAGGGCCATAGTTTGGGCAGTTCCTGTATAAGCATAGAAAACAGCAGCCTAAAAGTCTATCTCATCCTGTTGCAAAACAGATTGCAAGGCACGTTTTACTTCCGCTTCTGGTGGGAGGAACACATGACTGCCCCACTGAACCACTCGACCGGCCCACTGAGCCATGTGACCGGCCCACGGCCTGAAAAGTTTGGGCACCCCTGGTTTATATATTACTACTCCCAGAATTCCATAACTACCAAGCCAATTGTTTCTGAGGAGTTAATGTTTGGAAAGTATCTTTTCCAGTCACTGGTACAGTAGGACCTTTGCTTTAGAATTTATGTAGAAGGTAAAGGGGGCTGGAGAAATGATGTGACTAAGAGGTGACCCAATTTCCTTTTCACCATGGTTTGATAATGTTCTCATGTCTCTGCTCTGTATATAAATGTAAATTGTCTCGAGTGTTGGAGGTGACCAGGTGGACCTCAAACTTACATTGAAGAAGTCAATGCCTTTTGTCTAGAGAGGTGTAAATAAAGAGAGATTCTGGCAGTTGTGGGATGTCAAAAATTTTACTACCCCACCATGATGTTATCACAGTGTGGGCGGAGCTAACATCATGATGTCATGTCATGGGCGGGGCCAAATAAAAAATACAAAATAATAAAAATAGGGAGCTTCAGCCTATAGGGAGCTTCAGGCTAGCAGCTTCTCTTCCTCCTCCCTGCTTGGGAGGACAGCAAGGAGGCCGTGCATATGTGCCAAGCACTAGGCGTGCATGGACACCAAGTGCTTGGCACGCATGCGCAGTGGGGGAACCAGTGAAAAGGTAAGCCCCGAAGGTGGTTCCCCCCAAAAGCTGCTACAGGTTCTCTGTGACACTGGGAAAAGTTACTACCGGTTCTGAAGAACTGGTGAGAACCTGTTACATCCCATCAGTGGATTCTGGGTTTCAGGGACAACCCTTTACCTGCTTTGATCTATGCTGACCTTCCTTCAATTTTGACTGGTATCATGGAGTAGTTGATATTAATTCCTTCTTTCTCACATTTTTGTTCTTCTTGTTTCTTTCTGGGAAAGGACAGAGGAGAAATCTTGCCTTATTTTCTTAAGTTGCTGCTGTTGCCAGTTAATGGATATAATGGTTAGCAAGTCAGGGGTAGTGGTGGAGGGTGAGTCAGAGCATAACATGCAACAGCAGCACACTTGCTTTGGCTAACACTAAGCAGAAGATACCAATCCAATTAAGCAAGAGGCAAACATAAGAAAGAGGCCCTGAAGTGCCTGGGAGGGGGGAGAAGGAAAGAAAAAATGGACTCAGCTCTGCTCAAACTAATAGAAGCCTAACCAAGCAAAGCCCACACAAACACCAGCACAGCCATAGATACTGTTCTAAATCAAATTGAAAATAAACAAGCAAATGCAGCAAATTTGAGAATGTGGAGGATCACAGACCCAAAGTAGTTACTCAGACTGTTTCTTCTTTCAAAGGCTTATGTATACATCTCTAAACCAGTTTCTATGGTCTCTCAGTCACCTTTTGCCTGGATTGATTAGAGAGCTTGGAACATTACTTCGAAAGGGCCTACTTGTTACTTCTGGGGGCTGTTCTTCAGTAGTGCCAAGGTACTACCAAAGAAAGTGACTACGAGCAGGAAAGGAAAAGGCTGCATATTGTTTTAAACTGGTTTCTAGACCTGCAGAGTAAAAATGTTTTTCTAGTTCATATAAAGAATGAGCACATCAAGCTTACAATAAAACTGCCCAAACTGTCTCCTGGAGCTGTAGTATATGTGCAGGTGGATGCCTAAAAAATCGGGGGGAGGGGGCAGTTTCTATAGGCAAACCACTGGCTGCAACCATCTTTGTATGATTACAAAGGATCCTTGGGAATCTTTCTACTTGTCACAGAAGTCAGGAAGTGACTGGATACTGGATACAGTTTTTCTGATGACTCGCAGTCTGTCTGAACAGGAAATATTGCAAAAAGCTTAAGGAATGGAAAGTATAAATAGCAAATGTTTTGATAATTTTTTTTTCTTTAAGGACAACACATTTCACAAGCCTTTAGCAAGAAAAGTCACAAGAAATAGGTCATGATTGGTAAAGAAAGAGGAGAATTTATGGGAAAGAAATAAAATATTTCAGCTCATTAAGATATTCATAGAAACCTCAAGGAACCCAGTAATGGACACTGGTTTTTAAGATTAATATCTCTCTGCATCTTCTCTCCCTCACACTCTGTTTCCCAGGTATTTGTCAAGGATTCCAAGAAAATATTTTTGAAACTTGTCATGATTATATAAGATAGGATCTGATTCAGTATGCACTCTGTTATATAAATTATATTTATTTATTGAGTTTTAACCAAAGTACAGAGAATTATGGGAGGAAGATCTTAATCCTTCAGAATAGTAACATTTACTGATGTTCCTAGTCAAAAAATTCTGGAGTCCAATATGATCAGTCTGACATTTTTAATGAGCTGCTACTCTTCCTCTGACTTTCCCACTTATTTCTTCTTCGGCTGCTTCATTGTGTTCATAATGAGAGGGAATCAGTGATGGGATGTAACAGGTTCTCACCAGTTCTCCAGAACCGGTAGTAACTTTTCCCAGTGTCCCAGAGAACCTGTAGCAGCTTTTGGGAGGAACCACCTTCGGGGCTTACCTTTTCATGGTGTGCATGCACGCCCAGTGCTTGGCACATATGCACGGCCTCCTTTCTGTCCTCCCAAACTGGGAGGAGGAAGAGAAGCTGCTAGCCTGAAGCTCCCTATAGCCTGAAGCTCCCTATTTTTATTATTTTGTATTTTTTTTTCTTTGGCCTCGCCCATGACATGACATCATGATGTTAGCTCCGCCCACACTGTGATGACATCACGGTGGGGTAGTAAAATTTTTGACATCCCACCACTGGAGGGAATTCATTTCGACCAGGGGTTCCCCAATCTATAGCCCATGGGCTAGCCCTGGTCTGTAGCATCATTTCATTTGGCATGGTCAGTCCCATGGCGTAAAAAGGTTGGGAACCCCTGATTTAGACCAATGCTAGGGCTTGTCTAATATTCCTCCAACCTGTGAGCAGTGCTTGAGGGCTCAGAGCGCATAGGATCCTTTGCATCCAGAGTCAGTTTTACTCACCCCACATCTTAGACAGCTCTTCTCTTATGTTCTAATACTGTATGAGGGATGGGGTTCAGGCATGAGATATCTACAGTCAGACACCTTTCTTCAAAGCTTTCTTTTTTTCGTGTCAGATGGACCACCAGCATATAATAACGTACAAAGCTAAAATTAACACATCTAAAAATCAAAATAGAATTAAAAGGGGCTAGATGACATCTGCCCAATATCGGGCCACATCAAAAACATTTCCACTTGCCAACATAAGGTCCTCCTCAGTGCATGTTGAAGGGCATCGTGTGGATTGTGGGAGATAGTTTGTACTTCTCCGTATTCACACATGCTGTCATCTACAGGAAAAGCTGAAGCTTTGTCTCTCACCTCACAGGAAGGAGACCCAATATTTTCCATGGTCATGGTTGACAAGATAGTAGCAACCCATTCCCTGAGATTGCGTACCAAAACCTCAAACTACAGGATGCCCCTTTGTAATGTCAAACAATTGATTTTGGGATGTGGCAGGCAAGAGTGGGTTGGGCTAGAATTGCTTCTAGAAAGGCTGATTGTGGAAAGTGGTCTCAAGTCTACGCAAATACCAGCTAACCAAGTAATACAGCAATGTAGTCAAGGGAGAACCCTCATTTTAGGTAAGTGTGAAATGCAGCAATATGGATCCAATAGTTGCAACAGTAGGACAATTTTCATCCAGGTTTGGGTCCAGCGTCATCTCATGCACACAAAAACACATTGAACCTTCTCCTCCTTCAGCATCATTTACCTTGAGGTTTGTCTTCTTCTGTATACCCCATTAATTCTCTAAGTCTTCAGTGGTCTGATACTCCACAGTCCTGTGCTTATTGGGGGGGGGGGGCAACTTGGGCATGGATAGATTTTGTGTGTGCATTATGTGCTATGTGTGTGCTTGTGCATACTCACATGGAATGTGTAACGTATACAAAAATTCATACAAAATAACATAAAATTCATGGATACAAATAAAATTCATACAAAATTCATAATGAGGTTCCATCTGTTCTTCCTCTTTCAATCTCCTTCTTCTTCGGGTGACATAGCTTTCTTGTCCTGTGGTTATGGAGCTAAAAATAAGTAGAAAAGTACCAAAGATGAATATAATATTATTCACCCATAAGATTTAAGAACCACACATTCTGTTAGTGATGTGGGAATGAAAGCGACTAGTTTGGGTTTAAATCCTAATCCAGGCTAATTTCATTCTCCTGGGGTCAGGTGAAGGAATCCTGCAGCTTAAAAGAGGGACAAGACTCTTTCTGGCATCCCATGGAATGTATCTCTGATGACAGCTGGAGTCAGCACTAGAACAGGCTCTTCTTCATGAGCGGAGGAGCAAGATTGTGCAGGAACTCTAGTCCTTCAAGTAGCCTATTCTCAAGGTAACCTGACAGCATATAAAACTACAGTATCTGTTAAAAATAGTGCTTGTGACATTTGTGGTAATGAGCTCCCCCCCCCCCCCCAATCTTTAACTGATAAAAAAGTAGGTCAGTGAGGGAGGAAGAAGAATTAACTGTAAATGTGTGAGAGGGCAAGCACAAGATGGATTGAGAAAGTACTGTATTAGAGTTTAGGATTCCCAGTCATATAAAATAGGAATGAGCAATAATTTTTCCTTCACTTTCCCAAAGGATGTAAAAAAAGCTTAACCTGAGGCAATTATTTTTCTCTTGTTCTATAAATGAGTTTATAAGAATATATAATCTGTTTAGAGAACTGTGGGTGGGGCTGGCAACAGGCCTTTATAAATAAATAAGAGGGATTTTGATTACTCCGTGACCTTGTTCCAGCAAGACCAAAAAATAACAATATTGGGGCAGACGACCTACTCCACCCAAAAAGATATGCCAAAAACATTTTCATCCAAGACACACAAAGACTCAACCAATTTATCTGTTGTTTCCTAAAACCACTGATGAATAACATGTCAGAGGAGAAATCACAATAGGAAATACAGGGCAGGTTTTCTCTAATTCTATCTGGAAGTGTGGGATATTCATATTTCAAAGGGTTTTTCTCCACTTTGGTGGGAAGGCAAACAGTGTTCTATTTTTTGTTTTGTTCAGTCGCACAGTTGACCCCATGGACCACTGTCCGCCAGGCACTTCTGTCCTCCACCATCCTCCTCAAAACAGTGTTCTTTAGTAAAAGGCAAAAGATTTATATGATCTGAAGAGAAACCAGAGTATACTGTAAACAGTGTTCTGTGCACTCTGGTGTTTAGTCATGCTTGCATGTCTACAGAAATGTCTGCAAACACAGACAGAGCTGGCTCTTTGGCTATAATAAACAGAGATGAGCACTGAACCCTAGAGATGGATACGGCTGGCTTTTGAGCAAGGGCAACCTTTACCTGACCTAACACACTGAGCTATACAATCAGCTGTTTGTTGATATAATAAAATTAGAATTGCTCTCTTTGAGATTCAGATACAAGTTTTAAGCAAGACTTAAAACTTGCTTAGCAGTGACATTATTCTGTGGTGACTCTAGTGACTGTGTAGTTATGGTTAATAATCTCCACAATAGAAACAAATGGTGAAGACTGAAGTGTTTTTCTTTCTTTTTTTGGCAGCATTTTTATTACAGTCACCACTCACTGATGCTATAGTTCTGCCTTTAAATCCTATAACCTCCTGAAAACTTGGGACCGTTTATACAAATTGATAATGTACAGGATAATTATGGAATCAAAATTATAGGTTTATATCCACCCTCACCCACCCTCTCAGTATAGAACTAGATTTTAGCCAAACACATCTGATCCTGGAATGTGCTACTTTGCACAGTGTATCAATATTAGTAAACAGGACCTGATTCTAGAATAGAAATGCCTAACTGGCAGCTTCCTCTACTTTCAGAGTGAAATCCAAACAAAGTAACTTTGAGAAGTTGGTCTGCTTTCTACAATTAATCTGAGGTTTAATTTTGTTGGTGACTAGGTGGTTTATTATTTATATAGTAGTTTTTGAAAATAAATTCTCCTTTTTCCTGTAAAAACCTATGCTTCTTTTCCAATATTGTTGTCTTTATATTTCTACATTTCAGAAAGCAGTGTAATCCCTAAAGCAGGGAAGCCCAAACTATGGCCCGGGGGCAAAATCCACCCCCCAACGCCAATTCATCTGGCCCATGAAGCCCTTGTTGTTTCTGAAAGCAGAAGTAAAATGCGCCCACACGGGCACATTTTACTTCTGCTTCCAGGAGCGTCAAGGGCTTCGTGGGCCAGATGAATTGGTGTTGGTGGCCAGATCCAGCCCCCAGGCCATACTGACCAGCTCCCTGAACCATGTGACCAGCTCACAGCCTGAAAAGTTTGGGCACCCCTGCCCTAAAGGGGAAAAAATGAGGGGGAAACAATAAAATTAATAAAAGTAATGGGCTCACTGATGCAGCCTTTCTTGTACCTTGCCTCCCACTACACGCTTCAGGGGTTTAACTTGGTGAGCATTACTCTTTGATTTTTCCAAAGAGAAAAAAGCTCTCCTTATCTTAGATTTAGCCTATTAAACACAATGGGACAACTTTTCCCCAAAATATGGAAGGACTAGTATAGTCCTTCCATATCATTATGTGGATGGGACTGTGCTGCAAAACTGTTGTTTGTAGATATCATACCTGTGGCAAGTGGGATTATGCTGTGATGTTTTCTTAGGGTGGAAGAAAAGTACACTAGTATGGCCAAGTTTTTTGCGTGAGGGTTGCTGATCTGTGGACTTAGCTTTTGCGGAAGTAACTTCAACCATTTTGTTCCATTTAAACAATTTCTTGTGGGAATTCTCTTTATTTGTGGCCCACCAAGATGACACAAGTGTATCTGAGAGGCTAACAGCCACCTACTACATAAAGTTCCCAATATGACCTTAAGGATGGGAAAGAGAGTTAGGAAGCTCAAAGCTCCAACATCAGACATCCTTCAAATTTTAACCAAACCAATTTTTCAGAATTGCAATAAGAATTTTTCTGCTCCCATGAGTCTCAACTGTGAACAAGATTGGTCATCTCTAGTCATGAGAATACCACTTAGATCCCATGCTCAAGTTGCTTCTTGGCTGTGAACATAGGCTGGGGTGCCAACTGCAAAGAAAGTTAAGATATCTGCTGCATTAGGATATAAACATACTAAACAGGTGTGTGCTTGAGAATATGTATGTATGTAAGTATGTATGTATGTATATATGTATGCATGCATGCATGGGTGCATGCATGCATGCATGCATGCATGCATGGGTGCATGCAGTGGTGGGATGTCAAAAATTTTACTACCCCACCGTGACGTCATCACAGTGTGGGCAGAGCTGACGTCATGATGTCATGACATCGTAGGCAGAGCCGACATCATGATGTCATGATGTTGTGGGTGGGGCCAAAGAAAAAAATAAAAATAATAACATAATAAAATAAAAATAAGCATACACACGCACACGCACACACACTTCAACCCACCCACTCTCCCACCCACCCAAAACACAAACCCTCAAATAAATTAAATAAATAAATAAACAAAATTAAAAATAAATTAAAATACACCCACTCCAAACACAAATCAACCAGAGCTTAAAGCTTATTCTGGCTAATCTTTCTCACACTAGGTCAGATGGAAGGAACTACAGAATGAACTCACCACAAGATGGCTTCATTTTGGCACTTTTCAACTTTTCAACAGTTAAAGAAGTTAGGTACTAAGTCTTTGCCTAACCAGTTCTCTAGGATAATATGCCTTAATGTAAATGTAAAACAGCTGTACCTCCTTAAGGGTTCTCCAACTGGAACAGCAATTGGAACAGCACAGGTGTAGCTTATTGATGAGGTAACTCCAACACTTTGCTTAAAAAACCCAAGCCAGGCTGCCAGGCCACCAGGCCTTTTTAAGAACTATGGTAGTACATCAATATAGGTAAAGGTATTAAATACACATTAAAATACACACAAATACACCACATCCAAAGGTGAGTCACTTACCCTGGAGAGCAGGCTATAGGGAGCTTCAGGCTAGCAGCTTCTCTTCCTCCTCTCCGCTTGGGAGGACAGCAAGGAGGCCGTGCATAAGCGCCAAGCATTGTAGGTGTGCATGCACACCAAGTGCTTGGTGCGCATGCGCAGCGGGGGAACCAGTGAAAAGGTAAGCCCCAAAGGTGGTTCCCCTCAAAAGCTGCTACCCGTTCTCTGGGACACTGGGAAAAGTTACTACCAGCTCTGGCAAACTGGTGCGAACCTGTTACATCCCATCACTGTGCCCGTCCCACCAGAGCGGACAGGAGAGGCTCTCTGGTTGTGCCATCAGCCAGAGAGGTGCACCTTGCTGGCACGAGAAGGAGGGCCTTCTCGGTGTCCGCTCCGGCCCTTTGGAACCTCCTGCCAATAGAACTACGCATGCAGACGGAGTTGCTGCCCTTTAGAAAAGAAGTGAAAACCTGGCTGGCAGATTTGGTCTGGGGAGTGGATGGTGCAATTTCCCCAGCCAATTGGTTGGTTTGACCCCAGTATGCCTGTGTTGTAATTTTTGCCTTTTAATACCAAGTTTTTTAAAAAGTTTTTAGAGTTTTTAATTTTTTAAAATGATTTTATCATTGTTGTAAATCGCCCTGGGTCCCGTTTGCTTCATCAACGTCTCTTCATTGAATAAAAGGGTAAGAGAAGCAATGCATTTACACACAAGCCTCTGAATACGCTACCTATTAAACCTCCTTGCAGAAGAGAAGCAGCTTAGCTGCGTTGTCGGCCAGCTCGCCCTCTGGGGGCTTTGGTACAGGAGGGCCAGAACAGAGGGGGCCGGCTGGTTTCGTGACAGGGCAATAAACAAATTTAAATAAATAAATAAATAAGAAGTAGCTCCAACTGTTTTTCAGACTTGTCCTAATATATGTTTTTGGGCTATATGGCTGTATTAAGGTGATCCTCTCTACAACCTCACTGGGGAAGAGATTAAAATGTAATGAATAAATGATATATTTTATGGAAATTTCCCTAAGTTTTTGCTGCAACGTCTCTGACGGAATCCTCTCACAAGACACACACCATTATTTTTCCTGTTCCACTGCTATTGTTATGTATTGTCAAGTTTCATCTGATTTATAGAGACACTTGTGGGATTTGCAAAGGGTGTGAGATATTTAAGGACTTGCTTTACCAGGGGTCAGCAACCTACAGCTCATGGGCCAAAATCATCTGGTCCTCCAAGAACACCTGGCATGCCAAGGTTGGCCATCATGGCTATAGACCAGGGATTCTCAACCTGTGGCCTATGGGCCAGATGTGTCTCCCCCACTGCCTCCACCAGGAAGTGCCATGTGGTGGAGGAAGGGCAAAATGGCCATCCGGCCCCCAAAGCTGTCTGAGGGAGCATGACCTGGCCCCTGGCTTTAAAAGGTTGAGAAATCCTGCTATAGACTGTTGCCTATGTGGTTTTAACTTTCATGTTAGATAGCGTGTAAATATTTCCCAAAGCTTTTACCTCTGCCTTTCTAACCAGCACATATGTCCTTCATTTTTTTTGGTAACTGTTTTGTTGATTTTTGCTTTTAAGAATTCTAAAAATCTGTGTATGACATTTACTAGATTGCCTTACTTAGACCTATTCTATCCTAACAGGCTTCTGCGAAGATGATATGGAATTGGCTCTCACCATCCTCATACTGTATCTTTCTTATCTGTATTATTCTGACAGTTGCTAGGTGAACCAAGTGGAAGTTTTATCATATTCCATGATGACACCTAAACATATCAGAAAAAAAGAAGTGACAGCAGAGTAAAAAACAGAAGCTGAAACTGTTGTTCTTAAGGATTAGCTTTTAACTTGTCATTTATGGTTTGTCTTTCTGCTTGCTAATATCAGTGCTTATATTCTGGGACTGGGGCATTATAAAAAAGTTTGCCATTAAAAGTAGCAAGTTTGCCTTAAAAACAGAATTTAAAAAAAGACAAGAGATTTGTGACATAGCAGGTGGTACAAAATGTGTGGTTTTTCTTGCTAAAAGAACTGAGAACCAGCATGTGAGGAATTTTACTCTCTTGAATCATATTTCAAATATCATTGGATAAACAGAAGGGTCATTTCCAATACAAGATTTTCATGAAATGGTTGGAGCAGTATCATAGCTAAATCCTAGAGGAAAAATCCTTTGGTTTGGGTGAAATGATACATATCAATGAATCCTTTAATTATTTATCTAGCAGCAAGTAGAGGTGAAACAAAGAAGCCACAAGAGTTTATAGACACAGTGACTGAGAAGAAAATATTGCAGCTCTAATCCTGTGTCAACTCCAGTACAGTTCATATTTCACAAAAGAGGATTGATAGTTTTCCCCTTTAAAGCAGAATTAGGGATATTACTGTGCCATCTACCTCTCCAAGAATCCTGTCGAAATCTTCAGTTTGCAGCAACTGAAATGTATCTACTGTAACTGGACAAATGGGGATCAAACTTGCATCCACAGGACCTGTGTCAACTCCAACACCCATGTCAAAGCATCTCTGAGTGATTTTGCTTGCAAAGGATTAGGCAAAATTCTTCACAGCAAATTGATGTGGATATCTATGAACAAATCTAAGTAAAAGATCTCCCCAGGGAGTAGTTTGGACTGGAAAAGTTACTTTTTGGACCCTAATTCCTAGAATCTAGCATGGCTTGTGGTTAAATGGTAACTTTTTCAACTTCTGGCCTGACTGTAATAACCGTGGAATAAAAAACATTTTTTGACCCAAGGAAAACTCATAATCCAAACATAACCGTGTCTGCTCAAATTTACTTTTGCTAAGGAGAACTCTTGCCTTAACAATATAGTTTGAATAATATTCTCTCCATGGGAAGCATACAATAGTTTCACTTATAATAGATTAAAAATTATTCTAAGAAAAAGGAGGATAAACCACAAAAAAAGAAAAGGAATTGAGTTTAGGTTATTAGGGGTGTAAAGTTTACAGGTCAGCCTTTGAGCTAAGTCTGAAAAAGTTCTGTAGAACATTTTAATAGATTCCAGAAGTGCATGTAATAATAGTGCCAATTTAGCAAACCAAGTTTTTATTCAAGAGGATTTCCATTGAGAATATTGTAATGTGGCTGTTGCCTAACAACTTAATTTCAGATTCTTTTTGCCATTAAAAAAAAGTCCTGTGTTCAATATTGCGTTTTTGCAGAGAACATCAGTGCAATTATTCCAGCAGGTTCAAAGTGACTCAGTTGCTTTTTTGCTCAGGAACTCTTATGGAGTGAAGTCTCAGTTGTACAGTCGGTTGTGTGGACAGTTGCACAATTTGTTGTACAAACTTTCACATGGACTGCCTGTGTGTAACTGGCTGTGAACTTATGCAGGCAAAACTTTATGCTATGCCACACCCAACAGGATTTCAATAATTATCTGTTATTTTTATTTGGTTACATTTTTATCCCACTTCACTTACAATGTGCTCAAGACTCTCCTATTCCCCTCCTTACGTTCGAGGGGAAGAATAGTGTGAGGCTTAGAGTGATTGGTCAAAGTTCACTCAGTAAATTTTATGGCCCAGTGGCAACTTGAATCTGAATATCTTAAGGCAGGAGTTCTCAGCCCTTTTAAGTCAGGGGGTTGAGTCATGCTCCCTCAGACAGCTTTGTGGGCTGAACAACCATTTTGCCCTTCCTCCATCACATGGCACTTCCTGGTGTGGTGGAGGTAGTGGGGGCCCACATTAAATGGTGTCCTGTCCTAATGCCTAGTCCACTACTCTAAGCATGATATAACATCATGTCAGAATTGCAGTAGTACTTTCATAAGCTTGGCAGTAACCAGTCATAGAATAATAAAGTTGAAAAGAACTCAGGGGTAATCTAGTTGAACCCTCTCCCTAAGGTAGCCTTGAAACAAGGCCATGCAACCACTGGTTAAAACCTCCACCACAGGCAAGTCCACTGGTTTTTGAGGCTGTTCCCCGCCAATGTCAAGCAACTTCTACCCTCAGTACATGATTCCTGGTGTTTAGTCAGAAGCTCAATTCTTGTAATTTGAACCCATTGTTCAGGTCCTATCCTCTGGAGCTGTGGAAACATATTCTACACGACAGCCCTTCAGATGGTTATCATATCACCTTGTATTTGTTTGTTAACACCCATATCTTTTAAACTTCTAGAAATGTAGTGCAACAAAACATTTTGAGCTAAATCCAACTGTTAGCCCCAATGAAAGTAAGCTCATTGAATCAGTGGAACTTATATAACTATTGGTTTGGCAACATCCCATGGACTCAATTGCTTTACTATCATTCGGACTAACTGTTGGCTTTAGCCCATAAATTTGAGCAGAGAAAGTGTGAGAATATTCAAAACAGCAGTTTTCTTCACTATAGCCTCACTGGGGACAGGAACTCATCTTTCCTTGTCTGCATATGGTATTCCCGGTGGCAATGTATGGTTGTGAGAGCTGAACCATAAGGAAAGCTGAGCGCAGAAGAATAGATGCCTTTGAGATGTGGTGCTGGAGGAGGGATTTGAGAGTCCCCTGGACAGCGAGGAGAACAAATAGGTCAATCTTAGAAAAAATCAACCCTGACTGCTTCTTAGAAGGACAAATAGTAAAGATTAAGCTAAAGTACTTTGGACATCAAATGAGAAGAGAGGATTCTCTTGAGAAAGCCTTGATGCTGGGAAAGGTGGAGGGCAAAAGAAGAAGGGGGCGGCCAAAAATGAGATGGCGAGATGGCATTGTAGACACAACAGGCACAGAGCTGAGCGAGTTGAGGAGGATGGTGGAGGACAGAAGTGCCTGGCGGACAGCAGTCCATGGGGTCGCAAAGGGTTGGAATCAACTGTGTGACTGAACAACAACAACAAAAAATTGCCATCCTGTCAAAATAATATTTAAAAACATGACTGTAGAGGAATAGTGTTTATTTCTTAGCACTACTAATAAACTGCAACACAGTAGTTAGATAGCATAAATTAGCTCATCTTGATAATTTTGATATGGTTTCTATGTCACCTTTGTGGTTAATATGCTGAACTTGATGACTGGAAGGTTGACAGGTCAGCAGTTTGAGACCTGAGTGCTGCATGACTGAGTGAGTTTCTGTCTCTGTCCCAACTAGCAGTTCAAAAGCATGAAATTGCAAGTACTGTATATAAATAGGGGCCACTTCAGTGGGAAGGTAAACAGTGTTCTGTGCACTTGTTCTGTCTTGTCATGCCTGCCACATGTACACGATAATGTCTGCAGACACAGACAGCGCTGGTTCTTTGGCTATAAACAGAGATGAGCATTGAACCCTAGAGTCAGGTAGGACTGGCTTTCAGCAAAGGGTGACCTATACCCATGCAATGATGGGTGTGTCGGTGCTGGGAAGTGCTTTGTAGGCGGTTTGAAGAAGGATTATTAGCCAGATAAATCTCCCATCAGTGATCATTGTTTATTACCGCCATCAAGCTAAAGAAGAGTCACTTGCACATATGAAAGAGAGAGAGAGATTAAACTGACTGAAAACAGTTTGTTGCTCCTAATCTCCAGATGCCTGACAAAGATTTTACAACAAGTTTAGGCAAATGAGAAGTATCTCTGCTCTGTGTTGTGAATCACTTCTAAATTCCTGAAATAGCCCTCTGTTATCTACAGTTGCTACACATAGAGCTGATGAAGTTTCGCTACTTTTAATGTCAGTTTACATCATTGCCTGTAAGGGGGATAAAACCAGAATTATTTTATGTAGCTACACTGGGTGGTCTACAATTTGCCTTAAACCTCAAGCAGCAGAACATCTCAAAACAGTTTTTATCATTTGCCCAGGACTGATATAAATTTTAAGGATGTGTCAAAGTGTGTAGCTAGGTGTTACCTATGAGGATGTGTGTTTCAGACTACTGGTTGTTAGTACTTCCACCACACCATTCACTGTAATTTTAAGAAGTCACTGCATACTAAACAATTACTCCTAGACACCAACTGTTAGACCATTTTAAATCTTCTTTTAACTAAAGGTGTTTATATTGTTACTCATCTAGACCAGGGTTTCTCAACTTGGGCTACAAGCTGTTCTTGAACTTCAGTTCCCAGAAGCTGACCTGGGTTTCTGGTAACTGAAGTCC
Source organism: Furcifer pardalis (assembly GCA_030440675.1). NCBI lineage: Eukaryota > Metazoa > Chordata > Lepidosauria > Squamata > Chamaeleonidae > Furcifer > Furcifer pardalis. The sequence goes on along the minus strand of CP126894.1, from coordinate 85,033,343 downwards.
AAGAACAGCTGGAGGCCCAATGCTGAGAAATCCTGCTCTGTCTAGACAATGAAAAATTAAGGGGATAAAACTTACCCAGATTTGGTTTCCATTTAAAGAACATTAGTGACAGATTGAAAACTTTAAATTTGTTTATACATGTAAATGTCAGGAGTAGCATGTGATTTCCCCCATGCCTTCCTTTGTGGTTGGTCATCAGAAAATAAAGAATGGCTTAATTTGCAAGTCTAAGTTCTTTTCTTTGAGGAAATGCCATTTTGAGAGAGAAAACAATAGCAAGAAATGTGTTTTCCTCTTAATGTGGAATATGGCTTCCATCTCTATTTCAAAAAAGGGCATCTAGTATGGTGTAGTACAGGGATTCTGAACCGATGGCCACATGAGCTGGATCTGGCCCATGGCACCAAATCATCCATCCCATGCCCTCACTCCAGCTTCTGCCACTGGTGCCACCACCACTTCAATCCTTGCCCCCTCCCCCTGGCTTGCCATTTCCCTGGCAGTGCTCTATAGCAGGGCAGATGTTGTAAGGCTTACAGTATCCACCCTGCTATGGAGCACCACCAGGGATATGCCAAACCAGGCAGAGGGAACAAGGATTGAGGCGGTGGCAGGGGAAACGGCAGCTGAAGCAAGGGCATGATGATTTGGTGCCATGCAGCTCCTCCATGCCGGTAAGCAGTCTGAGGAGCATGAACTGGCCCCCAGCTTTAAAAAGCTGAGGGCCCCTGGCGTAGTAGATAAAGTAACAGATTAAGATTTAGGAGGCATAGGTCCAAATGTCCACTCAGCTATGAAAACTCACTGAGGGTCTATCAAACTGGTCAAACCATTCCTTAAATAACTCACCTTCCTTGAAAGTCCTCTTAGGGTCACTCTAAGTTGGTTCCAACCTGACAGCACATAACCGCTCTCTTTCAAAGCTTTCCTTTGTAGATTACAGCATATCAAGTGGGGAGGCATGCCCTTGATCAAAATCACTCTCACCTTTCAGATGAATTCCTAACTGCTTTGTAGTTAGATACTGTTGGCCACTTGCATTTAATTTCTCTAGCAAAGGAAATCTTTTTATCAGGCCATCATTACCATTAAGTCTGTCCCCAATAACTTTTCCCAATGTGTTAGGCTTCTCATGAACACACACTTTCCAATCTTTATAGCAGTATCTATGTATGTGGCAGGTGCACGTTTCAGCAGGTATCTCTGAAGACTCATTAAAAACATTATTATTTCCAGGCTGTATTTCTAAAGTTAATACATTTTATAGCCCAAACCATTTGGTTCTGTGGAATTATAACAAAAATCTAGCAAAGCCCACAGACAGCTGCTGTGGACTTCCATGCTTATAAACCAGTTCCGGGTAATCATTTATTTTGTTGTAAATATTTTCTCCAGTCCTTGTATTTTCTGGAAAAAATGAATGACCATTTGATTGTCTTCACATTTATTTTACCTTTCAGCTTCCTCAGTGCTGATCCATAGACAAAAGTCTGAGAGTCGTATCTGACTCTAGGGTTCAGTGCTCATCTGTTTATAAAGAGCCAGTGCTATCTGTGTATGCAGATGTTTCCATGGAGATGTGGTAGGCATGCCTCAACACCAGAGCACACTGAACACTGTTTACCTTCTCACTGAAGTGGTCCCTGTTTATTTACTTGCAATTTCTTGTTTTCGAACTGCTAGGTTGGCAGGAGCTGAAACAGAGACGGAAGCTCACTCCATCATGCAGTACCCAGGAAACAAACTCTGACCTTCCAGTCAGCGAGTTCAGCATCTTAACCACTTGAGACACTGCACATGAAGACCATGCTGCCAAGACAGAAATGTTGAAACAGAAAGACCTCAGGTACTCCTTCTTATCAAGGAAAGTGCTTAAAGTTCATGACAAGCTGCTGGGGACTGAGGAGAAAAAGGCCACAGAGAAGAGCGCACTTGATTGGAGAATGTCCCACCTTCTAGTTTTATTCTCTCAGACCTAAAAAGCACAGGCCATAGTAACTGCAGTCTAAAAATAAACATGCCTTTCTCCCTTTCCCTAGACAATAAGCTGCAGCAGTATATGGAGCAGCTGCATTCAAAGACTAGATATTTGAGTCCCAGAAGATCTTGGCAGATCCTTTACTTCTAGTGCATGCCTTTTCCTCATTCTGCCTTCATTTACTCATTTCCATTTACTCTCCTGTTTGCCAATAATCTGATACATCACTGAAACTTCTTTTACTTATCCACTAACTACCCATGTGACACAGCCTGTGATTTTCCACTGAGATCCCACTGCAGTTGCAATTTCTAATTGCAAAGGGTAGAGCTTTCTCTTTAATGACGCTTTCTCTTTAATTGTGCTTCTCTAAAAATATATGCTTTATACTTAATTTATAATATTTTGGTTCCATTAAGATGTGTCCTTTTACCTAGGCACAGCATCTTGTTAAACTTTTATCTGCTTATGTAATTATAACTTCTAGTGCTTTAAAATTAGATGGTAATTTCATTGTATTGCATGAATTTTATAAATAATTTGTTAATATTGTATAGCGCCTGGGATTCTCCCGTAACAAATGATGGTATTAAATTATTTCAAATAAACAAGTTAAACAATAACACAAATCTCTTCAATCCCAAAAACAAAGAAATTAATAATCATTATGTTCTTTTCCTAACCAATCTTTCTTATATTGACCCATCCTTTCTTTTGCTTTATGAACAATGTCTCTTTTCTCAACTGACTATTTCTTATCTGATAATTAGTCATTTGGTTTCATGAAACTCCTATGCCACACTTCTCCCTTATCCTTGGCTGGCTCACTTCAAATTCCTCATCCAGCATTAAACAAGTACAGTACAGTTCTTTGTCTACCTACAGCCACTGATAACAACATCAAATCTTGCAGCATTCTGACAATTTGCCATTGTCTCTCTCTGCCCTTTTCTCTTGCCGTGTCCCATGTCTTCTTGTTTCTCTATCAGCTTGGATGTTTCAACATGACCCAACTCAAGCATGTCAAAGAGTAAACTTTGTATCTTTCCTGCCCAAGTCATCCTTTCCTCAATCCTTGACTCCATTGAAAACATCATTGTCTCTACTCTGCGAAACAGGCATAAAAACCATGCCTATTGTTTTTTATTGCATCCATTCTTTGCTCCCAATATTCACCCTGCCACTAGGTAATTTCACTGTGCATGGTTGCTAAAATATGCACCTTTATCTCCAGGCCTTTGACTAATGCTATAAAAGGGCCATATTCTGAATTTTGCTGGCTAGACAGCTCAACAGTTTAGATACTGGGATGCAAAGCCAGAGGTTAGGAGCTTACTTCCCTACTATGCCTCCAGGGTGAAGAGCCAGCCCCCCAAAAGAAAGCAAAGCAATCACACTCCTATACCACCCCATAGCACTTAGTACACTCTCTGGGTGGTTCACAAGAGAATGAGGCATACAATTATCTACCTGGGAATACATGGGAAGGGTTGTCATAACTCAGAAGTGACTTGATAGCACACTATTATCATACTGAATGTGCTTTGTCTAATTGATTTGATTACTTCAGTTGTTTTTCTTTTAAGCCATCCTTTGAACCTCCCCAAGCCTTTCACCTCATTCCAATTACAGTATCTATCATCAGTTGGACTCTGTGACACAGTCTTTCCTCAGGTCTCTACATCTCCATCCCCTTCTCTTGTATATCTGTCACTTATCAATACTTTTGAGCTCTGAGTCTGCAACTTTAAGAACATACAGTATTCTCAAAGTTCATACAAGTATAGCCCTTAATGGCCTGCCCCTCCTGCCATTACTTCTTTCCCTTTGACCCTTGTGCCTTCTCCTTTCCCATCCTTAGCCATTCCAATTTCCAACTCCATTTTATCTCTTCCAAAATATATTTTAAAATGTTAATGCTTTTATTCATTTTAATTCTATTTTTACTATCCGAATTGTACGGTCCCCTTTATGGGGAAAAGGTGGATATTACATAAATTAATAAATGTCATTCTGGTTCAAACAACACATGGGGGTTATCACACATATGTCTCCCCATGTTTTCTTTCATTTAAATTGGTGAATGTTTCCTCTCTATTAGTTTTCTATCTCCCAAGCGACTTCCATCTCTATGTTATATTATGTGCCATCATGTCAGAACCAAATTATAGTGACCCTAATAAGACTGCAAGGTAAGTGAAATATTTAAGAAATAGTTTTGCCAGTTCCACCCCACCAGTAAGTTTCCATGGCTAAGTGGAGATTCAAACCCAAATCTCCTGTGTTCTTGTCCATCACTCTAGCCACTACACCATGCTGGGAATCCACTCTCAACTCTAGAAGTGAAAATAAAGAGATACTGTACCATGTTTTCCCCAAAATAAGACATACCCATAAAATAAGCTGTAGCAGGATTTCTCAGCAGTTGCACAATATAAGCCACACCCCAAAAATAAGACATAGTGATAGGTGTGGCTATGCAGCATTCTAGAGCAGTGCGGTAAAGAAGATGGGCAGCCAATGATGTAATAAAAACAAGACATCCCCTGAAAATAAGCCATAGTATGTCTTCTTGATGAAAAATAAATATAAAACAGTGTCTTATTTTCAGGGAAACACAGGATGTATGAATATGCAATAGCACAAGTGAATGAGTGTATATCAGGAGCCTTGGTGGTACAGTGGTTAAACTGCTGTACTGCAACCAAAAGGTTGTGAGTCCAATCTTGATCAGGGATGGTTAACTCATCCTTCCATCCTTTGGAGGTCAGTAAAATTAGTTACCAGCATGTTGGGTGGGGGCAAAATGCTAATTAACTTGTGAACTGCCCAGAGAGTGTACTACGTGTGATTGTTTTACTTTGTGATATGGACAGAAATTTCTCTCATATATAAAATGAAATGATGTGGCTTATTTTCTTTTACAGACAATTCTATGGCTTCTATCACCCCTAAAATCACATATGAAGCAGTTTACACAGCTAGCTAGATGCTACACATGGAACAACAGCAACATTTAAACAAAACACTATAGAAATGAGCAGAATTAGAACCAATCAGAACACAGATGTTTCCACCCAAAATTAATCAGGCATGGATACTGTCTAACCACCTTTATTAGAGAATTGTATAACCAAGAGTTATACAACAGGGTTTACAACAGATGGTAAAAATGGTTTTATCTTTGCTAGTCCCAGTGGAGAGGGAAAGCACTTCTTATTTACCGGTACCAGTGATGGGATGTAACAGGTTCTCACCAGTTCTCCAGAACCGGTAGCAACTTTCTCCAGTGTCCTGGAGAACTGGTAGCAGCTTTGGAGGGGAACCACCTTCGGGGCTTACCTTTTCACTGGTTCTCCCACTGTATTAATGTATTTTTTATTTTATTTTATTAATTTATTTAATTTATTTACAGGTTTGTGTTGTGTGTGTGTGTGTGCTTATTTTAATTTTAATTTTATTTTTTTAAAAATTCTTCGGCCCCGCCCACATCATGACATCATGATGTTTTAGCTCTGCCCACACTGTGATGATGTCACGGTGGGGTAGTAAATTTTTTGACATCCCACCACTGACCGGTACATAATTATTTTTATGTTTATCTTAGTAGTTCTTATATGTTGTATTTTATGCTTTATGTGTATAAAATTTAAATTTAAAAAAATTGAACTGTTGTGTGTTAAATGCATCTTGGTAGAATGACCTTGATTCTTCTACTCATAAAGGGTTATTTATGTCTGAGAGTGCTACTGAATACAAATGCTTCTAATCTGTTTTTTGGAAGAGATAATATAAAACATTCCATGAGTAGTTGAGCAGTGTTATCACCTGTTTCTCAACATTGTCTGCAATGAAAGTGAGATATAGATGGTCACAATAAACAACATTGTTTCAAAGACAAATTAAAAGATACAGTGGAAATCCTGAGATTTCATGCTGTTATAAGACACAGGCATTCCAAAGCAAGAAAGTCAGGACTGGATGTTTTTTAGTACCACTGATAAATACAATTCACTGGAACACAAGAAGAGCATTGATTCTGAACAAGGCTTTGCTGTGGGTATTTCTTCCTCAAGAAGATTAAACAGTCTGGATTTATTTGCTTTGGATGTTTTTTCTTTTTAAATACCATTAAAATATTGTTGTTTCAAATCTGAGCAGATTTCCTTACATTTATTTTAAATCTGATATCTATGCTTTAAATAGCTAATATTGCTGGAAATCAGTCATGATTCTGTGTTACACTTTGGCAGGCTTTTTGGCAATTTATCTTCTATTTAATGTTATTAAATTGTTTTAAATTTTAAATGTGTATATATTTAAATTTAATAATAACATATTAACAATCCCTGTGCCATTCACACAGTCCTCATATTCCATAGGAATACTTTTATACATCACTTTCCCATAGATTAGTACAAGCCTCTATGTCTCTTTATATGTTCTATTATTGAGTTTGGTAGGATCTACTTTCAAATATAAAATTTGCAGCATTAGTGAATCAGCCATTCACTTCTCCTTCTGTAGAGGACTTAATGTTTAATAACTCAGTTATGGGATACACCGGAAGAGTCTCATCGAAAAGTGTGGCATTTCTGAACTACAATCAGACATACCCCAGGCAACGGCCACCTTCTGCCTGCTAATCTTTTTCACACTAGGTCAGGCGAATAGAACTGTGGAAACTGCTTCATTTTGGCAGTTTCATGTCTAACCTAGACGTGGAAGAAGACTCGGTTATGCCTTGCATTGTCATCTACTGCCACAAACTTTGACTGCTTGTGCTCACAGAAGATGGAAGGTAACTGACTCCGGTTTAAGGTAGTGGTGGGCAGCAACAGGTTCGCACTGCCCAGCAAGGGTGGCGGCGGCAAAACTGAGTGCCCTGGGGGTGGGGAGAAAATTGGGTGGCCACACCCACCACTTGCCCTGCCCAGATTAACACAGCTACCATTTTAAAAGTTTTACTCTGTGCAAGCATATTAGAGAGTAAACAAAACAAAAAGACAAAAATGTTGTGGCACCTTAAAGACTAACTGCTGTATTTTAATGTGAGCTTTTGTGGATCAAGTCCACTGGCTCTTTTGCTATAAACTGAGATGAGCACTGAACACTAGAGCTGGCTTTAGTAATGGTAATGGCTGGCTTTCGAGCAAGGGCAACCTTTACCTAATAACAGAAAAACCCTGATTGATATTCAAATTTGATGTCAGGTTTTGTCCCTGCAAGTGGTTCAAGGTCTCCCTTGCTCAAAAGCCAGTCATATCTGATTCTAGGGTGCGGTGCTCATCTGCATTTACACTCAAAGAGCCAGTGCTGTGTTTGCAGATGTATACATGACAATATGGCAGGCATGACTAGATCGCCCATGACGTAGGCTCTGCCCACAATATAGGCTCCACCCACTACATAGGCTCCACCCACGGTATGATAGCATTTTTTTTTTGCTACCCACCACTGGTTTAAGGCTATAATTCTGGGCATGCCTATCAAGGAACAAACACACTGTATTCAGTAGTGTTTACTTCAGAATAAAAATACATAAGACTTAGTTGCACACTTGCAATCCCAAGCATATTTATGCAAGGGCCAGCAAAGTTTTTGGAAAAACATTTTTTAAATTGACAATGTCTGGAGCCCCTCAGCACAACAACTGCCCTATGCTGCTTGCCCAGGGTATCAAATGTGTCCATACCCCAGTTTCCCAAGATTGACCATCTACACAAGAGACAAATAAATAGACCAGGACTCTGACAGGCTTTTTTTTTTAAAGTTGACTACTAGGTGGTGCAGAAGACAATTGGTAGACTGAGCCTGGCTGAGGGGGCCTGGCCTGGTTTGGAGGAGGTGGCATTCAGATTGCTGGATGGGCTAAGGCAGTGTTTCCCAAAAGCTGGTGTTTGGACTTCAGTTCCCAGAAGCCTAAGCCAGTATATTGACTGATCAGTGCTTTGGGGAATTGACTTAAGCTTCTGGGAATTGAAGTCCAAACACCAGCATTTGGGAAACACTGGGCTAAGGCAAAGTTTCTCAACCCATGGCCCATGGGCCAGATGTGGCTCATGGGCCAGATGCAGCCCTCCACCACCTCCAGAAGTGCCATATGGTAGAAGAAGGGCAAAATGGCCATCCGGCCTCCAATGCTGAGGAAGTATGAGGTTGAGAACTCCTGGTCTAAGGAGACTAGCCTCTTTGTCAGTAGGCCCATTCTTGGATGAGGTGGAAATGGCAGCAAGAAAGATGCTCTACCTAGAGCATGGCAAAACTATAATTACTGTACTTTGTCAGAGGGCCAATATACCTCAAGCTTGGCCAACCATGCCTCTGGCTCAGACAAGGAAAAATCCAGATGGACAGCTGGTCAACCCAGATTTCCAGACTGTCAATGCAGGGCATGGTAGACATTTCCTCTGGCCTGGAGATGACAATAATTTCAGTTTATTAATATATGGTATGCTAAATAATATTTGTGTTTATGTACTGTTTTTCTTTTTGTAGCTTTGGCAATGCTGCTAGTACTCTGCAGAAGTGAGAGATGCTGTTTGTTTACTGCTATAACTAACTCTTGCATTACGTTCAAGTCACAAAGTTGATTTGAGTGCTGCGTGCTCTAATTGCCAGAATGGCTAATTAAAGCTCTGGCTTTCATGACTGTAGCCCACTTTATGAATTGGAAAAACATATAAAGCATATGTTGAATAAAAATTATTATTAGTCTCCAAAATGTCACAGTGTGGTGTAGGGATAGAGTTACAGATTAGGACTCATGAGCCCTGGGTTTAAATTCCCACTTAGCCATGGAAGCTCACTAGAATTGTGGAGCCATAAAACTACTCCTCAAGATACCTCACTTACCTTGAAAAGGCTATTAGAATTGCTAGACGTCAGTTCAGACTTGACAGCAGGTAGCATAAGATAACACAATGCTCTTTGTAGTCTTTGCCAATCTGTGGGTAATGTTTGGAAGAGACCAGCGATGGGATGTAACAGGTTCTCACCACTTCGCCAGAACCGGTAGTAACTTATCCCAGTGTCCCGGAGAACCGATAGCAGCTTTTGGGGGGAACCACCTTCAGGGCTTACCTTTTCACTGGTTCCCCCACTGCACATGCATGCCAAGCACTTGGTGTGCATGCACGCCTACAGTGCTTGGCATGTATGCACGGCTTCCTTGCTGTCCTCCCAAGTGGGGAGGAGGAAGAGAAGCTGCTAGCCTGAAGCTCCCTTTAGCCTGCTCCCCTGGGTAAGTGACTCACCTTTGGATGTGGTGTGTCTGTGTGTATTTTAATGTGTATTTAATACCTTTACCTATATTGACATACTACTACCTGTGAGTGTGTGCTTATTTTTTATTTAATTTATTTTATTTTGTGTTTTTTAATTTTTTTCTTTGGCCCTGCCCATGACATCATGATGTCATGATGTTAGCTCCGCCCACACTGTGATGACATCACGGTGGGGTAGTAAAATTTTTGACATCCCACCACTGGAAGAGAGGATCATACAAAACTAGCATGCTGGGGGTAAAGCTTATTTCATAGTGTGGTATTTTCTTGTGTGCTGGAACTTTCTTGTTGAAGGTACTCAATAAAGAGCGAGAATCCAAAATTTGGGAGGAAAGTACTGGCCCTTAAATATTTTTTATTTCTTGATTCTGCTATCATGTCCTGTTGCACTCTTTGGGATTCATTTTAAGCCACAGAGGAATTTTTTGTTTGTTATTACAAAAATCTATCATTAGATTCACAGTTGAAGATTGGTATTTAATTAGCAGTTCAGGACCCAACCAATGGCCTAAGAACAGTTACAGTAACATCGAGGTATATAGGCAGGTCCTAGTAACTTTTATTCTAGAGTTAACATGTTCAAGTGCAATAAATCCAAAATTTCTAAATATCTAGGGAATACTTTACGTGTTGCTCTAAGGGCTCCGAATACTATGGGTACAACAACAGATTTCTTCCTCCATGTTGTTGTTGTTGGATACCAGTAACATTGCGTGGATTTCAGCAGCCCGGGGCTTAAGCCAAATTTGCTGCCCCCTGGTGGATGCTGGTTCCTGCCCCATCAGGGCTTCTGGGAATTGTAGTCCAAGAACACCCATAGCCCAAAAAGTGCTGCCTGGGGCAAGCCGCCCCCCTGCCCTACACCACTGTTTGATACAAATCTACCATTTGATCTACAGTTGAGGACTGGAATAAAATTAGCAGTTCAAGCCCTAACCAAGGGCCTAAAAACTGTTAAGGAAACATCTGAGTATACAGTATATGCAGTAGAGTCATTTTTTGTACAACGACGACTACTACTAATAATTTCGTGTCAGAAATTATTCTGGGTTGATGGGATTTTTGCGGAAGACTCCGCACAGGGAACACCAAAATCAGGCTCATTTTATGTCCCCAAGAGCTGGAATAGAGAGGGGGGGACTCAAGTCAAGTCGTCATGCCGGGTTTCGACTGCCAACTTGTCAGCAATAATAATAATAATAATAATTTATTTATTTGTTTATTTATTTATTAGTCATATTTATTATCCCACCCCAATCGGGTAAACCCGACTCTGGGCGGCTTACAGCATGGATTAAAATCACAGGTTAAAACTAGTATAATAGTTACGTTTAAAACCATAAAAATTCGTAAGAAAAATTAAAATTAAAATAGCGCACCGCTAAAAACCGGAGCAGGAAGAGGTGGCTGTCCCCTAAACCAACCAGCCTACATGGGATCCCACGTTACTGGGTCCCCATACATGTTCCGCGAGCCAGGTCTTTAAGCCTCAACGGAGAGACAGGAGCTCTACCTGTAGGCGCAGCTCAGTTGGGAGAAGGTTCCATAGGGCCGGGGCGAACACAGAGAAGGCCCTCTTCCTAGTGCTAGTGAGGCGGTTCAAGGTGCTGGTGCTGGTTATTACCTTTAAAGCCCTATATGGTAGTGAGCCAGGGTACCTAAGAGACCGCGTCACCCCAAGAACATCTGTCCGTCCCACCAGGGCGGATCGGAGAGGCTCCCTCGTTGTTCCTTCGGCGAGAATGGCGCATCTCGCCTGCACCAGGAGAGCCTTCTCCGTGTCCGCCCCGGCCCTCTGGAACCTCCTGCCCACCGAACTGCGCCTTCAGACAGAGCTCCTGCCCTTCCGAAAGAGCTTGAAAACCTGGCTGGCAGGTCAGGTTTGGGGACCCGGGAATACGAGCTCCCTTACCAGGTGGCTTATTTAAAGGATTGCCACCCTGGGTCTGGAAGTGGGACTGTGTATTGTTTTTAATTGTTGTGGTAGAATTTTGATGACCTTTTAACTTTGATGCTTTTATTGGTGTAATTGTTCTTATGTCTTTAATTTTATTTTTAGTGTCTTGTAAGCCGCTCAGAGTCGGGTTCTCCCGATTGGGGCGGGGTATCAAGTGTAATAAATAATAATAATAATAATAATAATAGCTGATGGAATAACAAGAGAGCCCCTCCGGTCCGCCCTGGTGGGACGGACAGACGTTCTTAGGGCGATGCGGTCTCTTAGGTATAATAATAATAATAATAATAATAATAATAATAATAATAATAATAATAATAATAATAATAATAATAATAACCGCCGGCATTTCTGAGTTATCCTGGGAGTGCTCCGAAAGCGCGAGGGAAGAAAGCAGGATGCGGAGAGAGTACAGCAGCCAAGGGCTGGGGCCACAAGCTCGGCCTCCTCGGTGGCTCCAAGAGGGGAGCCAAGCCGAAAGAAGCGCCTCGCCGGGGCTCCACCAACTCCCCACGTGCGCGCTGGCTGGCTGGCTGGGGCAGGGTTTTCCCTCCAGCCGCTTCCCCATTGGGCGAGAGCGAGCGCTCCCCCTCCCTCCCCCTGCCCCGCCTTAGTCGTCCCCGGCGCCCAGAGCCGCGCTTATTGCCCTCCCGCCAGCAGGGAGGAGAGAAGCCAAGTGGGCGCAGCGGCGGCGATGCCTGGCTCCCAGGGGACCTCAAGAAGAGACCAACCGCGGCTGCAGCGCTTTCCCGCGCCGGACATGCTGCCGGTAAGTTGTCTCTGCGTGCGCCTTCATCCCCCCCCCCGGGCCGCTCTCCGCCTCTCTCGAAACGCGGCGTCCTGAGGCGCTCCGGCGCGAGGCAGGGCTGGGGTGAGGCGAGCCCAGTCCCGGCTCCAGGCGCCCTGGCGGCCCCCGCCCCGCTTCCGCCGCCTTCTGGGCTTTGGAGCCGGGGCGGCGCAGGTGGAGCGAGGTGTGTGTGGGGGGACGCTCCCTTCGCCCCTGAGGAACTCGCCCCACGGAGCCTCCCTTTTCCTTCCTCGCGCGGAAGTGTGGGTCGGCTTTTATTTTTTTTTAACCAGAGGAAGCCAGAGTCCGGATCCTGACCGAGGCGGAAATAAAAAAAGCCAACCTTCTATAGTAGTCAGGGTGCCGTTTTTACGCTTTGGACGAGCCTCGCCGTCGGGCGCTTTCGGTGCACAGGTGGATTTGGAGGTTGCGCCCCTCTCGGGTGTAAGCGGACTAATTAGGCAGAGGAGTCGCGCTTCAAAAGAGCGGGGAGAAAGAGGAAAAGGGTGTCAGGTAATAATAAGAATTTCGTGTCAGAAATTATTCAGGATTGAAAGGATTTTTGCTGGAGAAACTTTGCCCAGCGAACGCCCAAATGACGCTCCTTTCATGTCCCCGAGATCTTTTCCCACCGAAGTGGTCCCTATTTAGTAAAGGTAAAGGTTTCCCTTGCTCGAATGCCAGTCATATCCGACTCTAGGGGTCAGTGCTCATCTCTGTTTCTAAGCCGAAGAGCCAGCGCTGTCTGCTTCTGGAGACGTTTCCGTGGTCATGTGGCAGGCATGACTAGACACCGGGGGGCACGGAACGCTGTTACCTTCCCACCGAAGTGGTCCCTATTTATCTACTTGCAATTTCTTGCTTTCGAACTGCTAGTAGCTACTTGCAATTTCTTGCTTTCGACCTGCTAAATTGGCAGGAGCTGGGACAAAGGCGGGCGTCCTCGGGAATCGAACGGCTGACTTCCCGCCTTCCAGCCAGCGTCTTAGCCAATTGAGCCACTCAAAATAATATTTTATTTTGACATAAACCTTCCTGGACAGGTAGGCCACTTCCTGAGTGAAATGTTACCCCCAGTTGAAAGTTGTGTCTGCTATAACCTGCAGAGACAGAGGGAGAGCAGCCTGTGTTTGGAGACGCAGGAGCAACCGAGAGAGGATGGTTCAGGTGGGCTTGTTTGAGTGCCGTTGATCTCCCAGAACTGATTGTTTCTGGAAATGGGCGTGAGATAAGAACAGCCAAACTACTCCCGTGCAGCGTTATGTTTGCTGGTAACAAACGTTGGCTGGTAATAGTAGTAGAACATTCAGGGAGAAGAAGGTGCGGTAGATTGAGAATGTAGATTAAAATTGCCTGGGTGTGGAAGGGAAGTGGGATGTTGTTTACTAGCACTTGTGAGCATAATGTTTCCTGCTAGAAGTGAAGGAAAGCAGCTTTAACACATGCTATTATGCTGGTACACAGAAGTAGCACATCCCTATAATAAAACAAAACATGTGGTGATGAATCCTGGCAAAGGAAGTCTTTTGTTTCACTTCGAGCAGAACGGCTCCTTTAAGGGTGCCACAGTATATAATTCAGAGTGAATACCTAATAAGAAGTGCAGAATGCCTCACAGGATTTGAGAAGATGAACTTCCAAAGGAATATGAACACAATTTTTCTACAGCACTTGTTGATGCATTCTTTAGTAGGCTTTCTGTCAGCATGCTCCTTTGTCAGACATACTTTATGCTGTGTCAGATGGAGTGTCCACTTAAGGAGGTGCCATTCTTTGCAGTTGGATGGGGCTGAAAAGATTCTTTAAGTGCCTCTGAATTCCACTTGGGTTTGGCCTCACTTACTGCATTTATGTAGGATAAAATTGTCTTTGTATCTTATGACAGAGTCATCTTCCTCCTCTGAAGTGCTATTCTGTTTTATGGCAGGTAGCTTCCTATTTTCAGTTAGCATTGGTTTCATGTGTCTGTTAATCTAAACTGCCTTCACACTAACCTGTACATCTTTTTAAAACCCCTTTAAATGTAAACATTTACTTCTTCACAAATTATGTATTTAAAATGTTTGAAGTGGTAGCCGTCTTTGCAAGCATATGTGATAAAACAGAGCAGCAAAAAAAGACAACAAATGTACAGTACAGTATTTGTATTTAACTGTGAGATTTCATGGACCAAGCCCACTTCACCAGACTCTTTTTTTTTGCTGTTCTGTTTTATTTACTCTCAGATATGTATTTAAAGCATGCAATTTTGGTATTGTTGAAGTTGTTGAGGATTGTAAGGTTCAAACAAGTACAGAAAGTGTGGACTTCTGCATTCCTATCTTCATATTATCTCAAGAGATTCATACTTCATTCATACAATTCTCAAACACCACATTTGTCAGTCTTTCTTATTCGGAACGCTGTTTCTGCCCCATTTGACCTTGAGGTTCAACAGAAGCGTACCCAAGAAATTTACCTTTAGGCACCAGAAGGCATGTACAAAACATCTGTCTTTTTCTATTGTTTCATAATGTTATTTTCTTCTATACTGTATGTACTGTACTGTTTCAGTATTGCATCTATTTTCAGGTCTCAGCACTTTGGTCATCTGTCCAAATTGCTGTTTATTTTGTATACTGTGAGGAAAGCATAGATTATTATCCTTCATCAGTTGTGCGGCAGGTGGTACTTCCTTTATGCTTGCCAGTTACATAAATAACATCTGCTGACAGTCTGTTTTTTAAAAACCACCGAATAAGGTTAAGAACAGCTGTTTGAGTAGGGGACTGTTGTCAAACCCACCTCCTTCCATGGCTTCTGGGAAAAAGCCATAGTATAATCAGCTCTAAAAAGAGAATTTGTTCATTTGAACGATATTGTTTCCCTTTCAAAATTCATACCACGCATAACTAATTTTCCTGTCACCTTTCCTTCCTAAATTGATTGTCTAAAGTTCTGTTCAATTAGCAATGATAATTTAGTTTCAGGGCTTTTCCAATATAAGTTGTTTTGCAGGTGACAAGAATATGATATATTAGTGTGACCTTCAAAATTCTGGGGTGGATCTTCTTCATTTATAACTGAACTGTAATCATCTTGGGGCTGATTAGATAGAGCTCCACTAGTACCTGTCCCAGCTTTGAAGTGTATTTTAGTATTGATTTTTTTTTGTTAATTGTATTTATATTGAAAGTGATCTTGCATACAAACTGTAAGATCCTCCATGTCTATGCAGAGCAGAACTAGTAGGATGCTATTTTATCTTTACATTATTAATGTAAATTGAATATAATTGCTACACATCTGCATACAAATGTGAAAATAATAAATAAATAAATAAGTTATTCACAGTTTTATCCACTATCAAACTAACTTTTTAAAAATTGGGTGACGACAATTCCAGTGCAGAAGTAGGACTAGGTTCCAAATGTTTGCTGCATTGAAGGACATTTTGGGATCAAAATGCACAACTTAAACAGTAATTTTCCCAGTCATGGTATCTGTTAATAGTGAAGGCCTAAATAAACTAGTCCTGCCCTATCACATACATATAGCCTATGTATGCTGTAATAATAGGTGGCAGTCTGAAGAAAGCTTAAGCATATCTGGCTCCCTTCCATGGGACTGTGAAACCTAATTGATCAGAATCTCTTCTAGGTCCTTGTATTGTCCTCATTTTGTAAAAATGATTGCAAGATCTGCCTGTTAAGGAACTAGTGCAGGTGTTGCCATCCAGTAGACAGGACTACTCTGTATATTTTCATTAACCTTTTCTAGCATTCTGATGTCTTCTTTTTAAAACACAATGACTTAATATCCAAATGAGATATGAAGCAACATGGGGAAAGAATATGGTTTAACATACGTTCTAAAATTGCAGCATTAAACAATTGTCAAATAGTTCTTCAGACTATGGTCTCACAACTAAATGCTCTGAAAACAGAAAGTCCCATGTTCAATTCTTGGCTGGGGAAAAATGTACTTGAAACCCTAGAGATTCTTTGCCAGACAGTTTTTGGCAATTCAGAACTTCCTGTGTTTTTGCTTGAAAGCAACTTAATTTTAGAATAGAAGCATTTTCCTAAAATAGTGCACTGATCCTAATGAAGCATGTATAACCTTGTGCTCAGGATTGTACTCAGATGAGCTTAACTTTTAGAATATTTTTTAATGTGGCTAAATGGTGTTCCTTTGAGAACATTTGGCTTTCTAATTCCCTGTGAGTAACTCTGAATATTTTGGGCCCACTGTCACATGTTGTAGGTATAATCTAGCCAAAATTAAGCAGTTAATTTTAAAGTAGATTAGTTTTTCAAGGAGTCAGTTGCTATTGTTACATCCCAGTAAATTTCCATGTTTGAATGGTCATTTCCACTCAGATGTCCTGAATCCTAGTCCAAAAATCTATCCACTTTGTTACTCTAGATCTCATCTTTTTCTTCTGCCATATCTAAATCTGAATACAGTAATAGCTTGGATAACAACTGCATCGTATAACAGTAAAATCGAATAATTTTGCATCGGATAACGATCTGTTAGTGTTATCCGATGTAGTCGTTCGTAGCAGCAGGGTGGCTGGAAAGCTGAATGAGGTTCTCCATTCAGCTTCCCAGTCATCCTGTAGCTGTGCAGGCAGGGGTGGGGTGGCTGGAAAGCTGATGGGGTGCTCCCCTGTCGGCTTCCCCAGCCACTCCACAGCTGTGGATCTGGTTCCCCGAAACTCCCCCAGCCAGCAAGGAGGGGGAGCAGAGAACCTGAAATGGCCAGAAAAAGGTCAATTTTCACCCATTTCGGGCTCTCTGACCCCCCTATCGGCTCTAGGGAGGTCGGGGAACCCAATCCGCAACGTTTTGGCTTGCTGCACTGGCCGGGGAGGTGGGGAAACTCCAGAAACTGCTTGGATTGGGTCCCCTGACCTCCCTGGAGCCGGCGGGGTGTGTTTCAGGGAGCCCGAAATATTTTTTTCTGCCCATTTCGGGCTCTCTGATCCCCTGCTGGCTCTGGGTGTGTGTCAGGGGACCCAATCCATGCTGTTTCCAAAGTTCCCCCACCTCCCTGGAGGCTGCAGCAACCCAAAACGTCGGGATTAAAATCCCAACGTTTTGGCTTGCTGCAGCCTCGAGGGGAACAGGGCTTTTTTTTTTAAACATTGTGCGATCAATGCATCGCACAACGTTAAAAATCGGCAGAATCTCTCTCAAATATCATCTGCACACATCACTGGTCTTCACAGGTAGCACAGCTTCAGCTGCTGACACTGAGAGTGGCAAAAATGGTTTTGATGAGAAAATGGACCTTGCTGGTGGTGGCACCTACAATGTGGAGCACCATTATCTGCAGAGCTCTGACAAGTCCTTGGACATATTTAAGAAACACCTCAGAACCTTAATGTTTAGACCTTTGGTTCCTAACGTGGGACACATGCCCTACAGGGGGATAATTTTATTTTTAAGGGGGGCAATTCAATAACAAGTTATTAACAGTGAATGATCTTTTAGGCTCCCTCCATGTGAATAGGAGTTCACTTTTTGAATAATAAGAATTATATGTCACGGTGGGGGGGGGTTGTCAGGATTTTACATATGGTTTGTTGGGGCATGGCCAAAAAATGTTTGGGAACTACTAGTTAGACCTTCTTCTAATGGTCAGCTTACCGGCAGTTGCTCAGCTTGTTTATTTTAATTTATATTATTTTATATTTATACTTTTTGTTTAACTGAAAACTGTCTAGAGTGGGAAAATCTCCCAGTAGACACTATAGAAATGCAATACAATCATACATACATGCATACATACACTAGTACCCCGAATAACGTTATGACTTGGTTCCACAAGTCCCGTCGTTATTCGGGTTTTAACGTTGGGCGATACATTGAACACACAATGTTAAAAAAAGCCCTGTTTCCCTGGAGGCTGCAGGAAGCGAGAACATCGGGATTTGAATCCTGACATTTTGGCTTGCTGCTGCCTCCAGGGAGGTGGGAGAACTTTGGAAACAGCTTGGAGCGGGTTTCCCCACCTCCCTGGACCCGGCGGGGGGGGGGGGGTCAGAGACCCCAAAATTGGTAAAAAAAAACGTCCGTTTTTTTAACCAATTTTGGGGTTTCTGACCCCCCCCGCTGGGTCCAGGGAGGTGTGGGGACCCGATCCAAGGTGTTTCTGCGCTTCCCCGACATCCTGAGCCAGTGCAGGAAGCCAGAATGTCAGATTTCGAATCCCGATGTTCTGGCTTCCTGCACCGGCTCAGGACGTCGGGGAAGCCCAGAAACACCTTGGATCGGGTCCCCACACCTCCCTGGACCCGGCGGGGGGGGTCAGAGCCCCCAAAATTGTTAAAAAAAACGTCCGTTTTTTTTTACCAATTTTGGGGTTTCTGACCCCCCCGCTGGGTCCAGGGAGGGGTGGGGACCCGATCCAAGGTGTTTCTGCGCTTCCCCGACGTCCTGAGCCAGTGCAGCAAGCCAGAATGTCAGATTTTGAATCCCGATGTTCTGGCTTCCTGCACTGGCTCAGGACGTCGGGGAAGCCCAGAAACACCTTGGATCGGGTCCCCACACCTCCCTGGACCCGGCGGGGGGGTCAGAGCCCCCAAAATTGGTAAAAAAAACGGACTTTTTTTTACCAATTTTGGGGTCTCTGACCCCCCCGCCGGGTCCAGGGAGGTGGGCAGACACGATCCAAGCTTTTTCTGGGCTTCCCCGATGTCCTGAGCCAGTGCAGCGACCCAGAATGTCAGGATTCGAATCCCGACATTCTGGCTTCCTGCAGCATAAAAGAGGGTGGGGGAAGTTCAAAATTAGCGCGCATCGGGTCTCCCGACCTCCCTAGAGCTGATGTGCGCTAATTTTGAACTTCCCCCACCCTCTTTTATGCTGCAGGAAGCGAGAACGTCGGGATTCGAATCCTGACATTCTGGCTTCCTGCACTGGCTCAGGACGTCGGGGAAGCCCAGAAACACCTTGGATCGGGTCCCCACAGCTCCCTGGACGTTTTTTTTACCAATTTTGGGGGCTCTGACCCCCCCCGCCGGGTCCAGGGAGGTGTGGGGACCCGATCCAAGGTGTTTCTGGGCTTCCCCGACGTCCTGAGCCGGTGCAGGAAGCCAGAACATCGGGATTCGAAATCTGACATTCTGGCTTCCTGCACTGGCTCAGGACGTCGGGGAAGCCCAGAAACACCTTGGATCAGGTCTGCCCACCTCCCTGGACCCGGCGGGGGGGTCAGAAACCCCAAAATTGGTAAAAAAACGGACGTTTTTTTTTACCAATTTTGGGGGCTCTGACCCCCCCGCCGGGTCCAGGGAGGTGTGGGGACCCGATCCAAGGTGTTTCTGGGCTTCCCCGACGTCCTGAGCCAGTGCAGGAAGCCAGAACATCGGGATTCGAAATCTGACATTCTGGCTTGCTGCACTGGCTCAGGACGTCGGGGAAGCCCAGAAACACCTCCAGAGAGATCAGAGGACCCGATCTACAGCTGCAGGGTGGCTGGGGAAGCTGACGGGGACTCCCTGTCGGCTTCCCTAGCCACCCGCCCATGCCTCCGCAGCTGTGGGGTGGCTGGGTAAGCCGATGGGGGAGCCCCCCGTCAGCTTTCCAGCCACCCCACCCCTGCCTCCGTAGCTGCAGGGTGGCTGGGAAGCTGAACGGAGAACCCCGTTCAGCTTTCCACCCACCCTGCTGCTAAGAACGACTGTTTCGTGTAACGTTAAAATCGCGTTACTCGATACAAGATGTTTCCGAAAATCTTGTAACGTTATGCGGATTTAACGATATACGGTACTCGCGTTATACGGGGTATTACTGTATAGTGGTACCTTGCTTAAAAAGCATAATGCGTTTCACGGGATTGCTCTTTAAGCGAGTTTGCTCTTTTAAGCAAAACACCATTGTAAGTGACCAATTATGACTTCTGGTGGTGGTGGTGGTGGAATTGTGAATCCCGATTTAGTTGTTAAGTGAGTTTTTGATTGGTTTTAGTTGTTAAGCAAGATGACCATTCCGATAAAATTTTGCTATTTAAGCGAGTTACTCTCTAAGCGAGGTGTTCTTTATGTAAGGTTTTACTGTACGTACCTACCTACCTACCTACCTACCTACCTACCTACCTACCTACCTACCTACCTACAGTAATACCTCGGATAACGTTTACCTCGGATAACGCTAAAATTGCATAACGTTAAATAATCTGGGGAGGAGAATTGGATCGAATAATGTTAAGGTCCTATGGGATGGATCAGGTGACAACCGCTAAAGCCTGTGCGGTTACAATGTATCTCTATGGAGCTTTAACGTTATCCGATCCATCCCATAGGATTTTAACATGCATGGGATAACACTAAAAATCGGATAACACCAAGACTTGTGGAACCAAGTTTTAGCATTATCCGAGGTATTACTGTACTGTGATGGGATGTAACAGGTGCACACCAGTTCGCCAGAACCGGTAGTAACTTTCCCCAGTGTCCTGGAAAACCGGTAGCAGCTCTTTTTTTTTTTTTGGGGGGGGGGGGACCACCTTTGAGGCTTATCTTTTCACTGGTTCTCCCACTGTGCATGCACGCCAAGCACTTGGTGTGCATGGATGCCTACAGTGCTTGGCGCATATGCACGACCTCCTTGATGTCCTCCCAAGCGGGGAGGAGGAAGAGAAGCTGCTAGCCTGAAGCTCCCTATAGCCTGCTCCCCAGGGTAAGTGACTCACCTTTGGATGTGGTGTGTCTGTGTGTATTTTAATGTGTATTTAATGCCTTTACCTATATTGACGTACTACCACAGTTCCTAAAAAGGCCTGGCGGCCTGGCTTGGTGTTTTTAAGCAAAGTCTTGGAGTTACCTCATTAATAAGCTACACCTGTGCTGTTCCAATTGTTGTTCCAATTGGAGAACCCTTAAGGAGGTACAGCTGTTTTGCATTTACATTAAGGCATATTATCCTAGAGAACTGGTTAGACAAAGACTTAGTATCTAACTTCTTTAACTGTTGAAAAGTTGAAAAGTGCCAAAATGAAGCCATCTTGTGGTGAGTTCATTCTGTAGTTCCTTCCATCTGACCTAGTGTGAGAAATATTAGCCAGAATAAGCTTTAAGCTCTGGTTTAAAAGCTCTGGTTGATTTGTGTTTGGAGTGGGTGTATTTTAATGTATTTTTTATTTTGTTTATTTATTTATTTAATTTATTTGCGGGTTTGTGTTTTGGGTGGGTGGGAGAGTGGGTGGGTTGAAGTGTGTGTGCGTGTGTGTGTGTATGCTTATTTTTATTTTATTATGTTATTATTTTTATTTTTTCTTTGGCCCCACCCACAACATCATGACATCATGATGTCGGCTCTGCCTACGATGTCATGACATCATGACGTCAGCTCCGCCCACACTGTGATGACGTCACGGTGGGGTAGTAAAATTTTTGACATCCCACCACTGCATGCATGCATGCATGCATGCATGTATGCATGCATGCATGCATGCATACATACATACATACATACATACATATTCTCAAGCACACACCTGTTTAGTATGTTTATATCCTAATGCAGCAGATATCTTAACTTTCTTTGCAGTTGGCACCCCAACCTATGTTCACAGCCAAGAAGCAACTTGAGCATGGGATCTAAGTGGTATTCTCATGACTAGAGATGACCAATCTTGTTCACAGTTGAGACTCATGGGAGCAGGAAAATTCTTATTGCAATTCTGAATACTTACCAGTGATTTATGTTGATGCTTTCTCTACTGCTTACAGTAGACTATAGAACAGTGTCTTACCTGTTTGGGTTTTTAATGTATAGGAGATGGTAAGATCTAATTAACAAGGTAAAATATTGTTATCGTGGCAGAAAACGCTGTATAAATATCCTGTTGCCCTTACAGGCTCAGCCACTTGGTAATTGTAGAGAGAAAAATGTGTCTTGTGTGCAGAAACAAATTATAAGCAACATTTATTCAAATTTATGGAGAATACCTATAGGTATGTATTTCTAGGCTCTTACATTACAAACCCTCTCCCTTGTTCATACCTGTTACTGCATTTATTTCTTCGCATGAACTTTTATGAAGCTAGACTGCAAAAGCTGTTGGAGAAATACAGAACCTCTTTAATGCAGCTAATTACAGAGCAGAGTTGTACATGCAGAAACATCCAGCTTTGGGTCCAGTAGAGTCTTCTTTTCTTTGCTCTGCATGCCTGGGCCCTGCCAGCCATTGCTCAGGTTAGGAAGCTCATGCACTCTCTGTTTTACAACTCCAGTTTTATCTCTCTAATCTTGGTTCTAGCTGGGAGAGTATCTCTGTTCAAAGAGTAAAAAGGAAGGAAGAGGGGTGTGTTGTGCTTTGAAGGGGTCTTTTCATGAGCATACAGTGGTGCTTATGTCAAGAAGGATAGAGCTTATAATGTTAAGCTAACTGAATAATTGTTGACTTTTTAGAGAGCAATTGTTACCTACATTGATTGATTATACTGTGGCTTATATTCATGTGACCATTCATATATTTAACCTAAATGCATGTGTGGGATCTTTAGTGGTTCAGCCAGTTACTGCCTCTGAGAATTGATCTATCTCTTGCAAGCTTAAAAGAACTGAAAATGAGGACACCTTCATCAATGAATAACAGAAGTTTAAACACAGGAGGCATCAGTTTATTCATAGGTTTCAGAGCATTTAAATGAAAACTGGCATTTATATTATTTAAAAAAGACTAAAAGCACCATCGATGCTAGTAATTTTAACAAATGTATGTTAAAGATGGCTTCTCAAAATCAACTAATTGACCACTTTATAGAATAAATTTTACTCTAGCCTGATCCAATACAGCTGTTCTCCTGCCGTTGTCGTTGACTGCAGCTCAAAAATGCATTTTTTTTCCTGAAGCAGGAAAAATGTCACTGGCATGACTTTGTTTAAGGTGGATCCCAGCTTGCCATGAAGTGACCCACACATTATGATCTCGGAGCAATCACCCACGGCACACATGAAGCACGACATGCAAGATTTAACACAAGGACTGCAATGTACTGCCACAGCCTTGAGGATATGGACAAGGTGTGCCTTCACAGCCACTCCATCTGGCATGGCCTCTTCTGTCTCCATGACTGTAGGGAATCAGAGTTCCTTCTCCATTCATTTTGCTGTTGGGCCCAATAGGATGGTTTCCAGTGGCAATTCCTCCACTGAGGAGGACCACCACCCCACCTAAAGGGGTTCACCCACCTGTAGCAGTTGGCCCCTTTCAGGTTAGTTAATTGCCACCTGACACTCAGCATTGAGTTGCTGGCTGTACGGTCTACTCCATTACCGTAGTGGGATGTCCGGCCTGCATTTAAGAAGAGGAAAAAAGGAGATGGCAAAACAGAGAACTGAAATATTGCTGTATCTCCGTGAATATTCCTTAATTTAAAAAGGGCTTTAGCATTTCTTAAAATTGCAATGACTTCTAGCATTGTCTTATCCCTGAGGGAAAATAAATTATCAGTGCTTCTTTTGAGAGAGAAACCTCAGTGTCTCCAATTCTGGTGTCTCATCAGACCTCAGATTAAAGTGTTAAATGGATTAAGAATGCAATTAAGAGGGAAGATTGACCTGATGACTTTGGGGTCTGTAGGAGGAGTATATTTTACTTTGCTTATAATGAGATTGTGCTTTCTGACAGACTTGTTTTTAAGAGGAGCCTCACCAAGGATATGTTTCAACTTGTAGCCAGAGATATAGGGGAAGTGTCATGCTGTAGAGCAGGGGTTCCCAACCTATCGCCCACAGCCCGCCCCTGGCCCTCAGTGCCATTCCATCCAACCTTTGACTACTACCACTGCCACTAGAAGGGGTCTGTTTATATCAGCTGTAAAACACGCCCGTGCTTGCATTAATGCTTCTGTGGCTGTCATAAATGTGGAAGTAGGTACATGTATGACCACCGTAAATGCACCCATGTCTGCTTCCAAGGGTGGGCATAGTCCGTCCAGCTCAGCTGTCTAGGGGGAGTGGTTAGGTCCATGGCGAAAAAAGGTTGGCCATCCCTGGTGCAAAATTTTAGGCCAGGAGAGGAAATACAACAACTCCAGCAACATCAGATACATCATTTCTGAAGGGGAGGCTTTCCCTTTTTGAGACTGAAAACTTTGTAGGCCAGTTTTATTTTAACTGTTCTAGAATATTGGTGGGTTTCTGTGTGCACAGGAACTTGTTAACAATATTTTCCGCATTATTGCTGCTACTACCTTCAGGTTGCAATCCTATACTCACTTACCTGTGTAGATGCACAGAATGTAGACTTTTCCAACATATGTGTATTAGATCACATTATTAGATATGTATATATTTCTTTACTTACCGTATTTGCCAGTAAATGTACCCCACATTTTAAAGGAAAAAAAATACTTTTCTACATTTTTCATAACTTTCCAAAATTAACTCCAGGAGCCAAGGAGAATGGGGTGGGGTAGACTCGTTTGAAGCCCATTTTCCCAACAGACTCCTTTGAAGCCCATTTCCCCACCATCCCACCACCAGCGGAGGAGAGTGGGATGGGGGAAAAAAAGAAGGATTCTTTTAATCCTTTCCCACCACCATCCCACCAGAGTGCAATGGGAGGGGGGATCCTTTAGGCTTGTTTCCACCCCATCTCACCCCTGCTGACCGTTAGCAGGCAAGGAGGGTCAGAATCTTCTGGACAAGAGAGCTCCTTTGGAAGCCACTCTTTACCCGGCTCCTAGCAGTCAGTGGCAGCCACTGAACTGTACTGGGGTGGCCCTTTCCTGTCTTCAGCCACCGATCCCAGGGTGGTGGTGGTGGCTGTCACTGGCATATAAGTTGCACTCTGTTTTTCCGGTGTATTTTAAGGAGGGGGAGTGCATCTTATACACCGGCAAATACAGTACTTCGTTTCCATCCCAGGATTCAAAACCTATCTTTAAACTGAACTTCAGTTTGTAGGTCAGAAGATCCTCTCAAAGTGTTAAATTCATGTTAGGCTATTTGATTGTGACCCAATCTGGTGAATGGAACCCAGTCTCAGGTGTCCGGCTCCCTTGGAGTAAGGGCCTGCAGGCACTTGTCCCGGGGAGCCATCCACTTGAGTCTCGGCAGCTGGCTCCCTTGGAGTAAGCGGCTGCAGGCACTCGCCCAAAGGGAGCTGGCCAACTGAGTCTTGGGTCTGAGTCTCGAGCGGGTGGCTCCCTTGGAGTAAGTGCCTGCAGGCACTCACCCCAAGCAAGCAGTCCGCTTGAGTCTTGAGAGGGCAACTCCCTTGGAGTAAGTGCCTACAGGCACTTGCCCCAAGGGAGCAGCCCCCCCCCCAGAATTTTGTTCCTGTGCTATCTATGGGAATTGAGGGGGGAGAAATCCCCCCTCTCAAACCCCATAGATAACACCGTGGCCCTTCAGTGATGGGGAACGGATTCTGTTCCTTTTCACTAAGGGCAGTGCCTGTGCTGTCTATGGAGCATGAGGGTAGGGGATTTCTCCAAAGATAGCACAGTGGAGGGGTGCCAAGTCTCGGGTGGCCAGCATCCTTGGGGTGAATGGATGTCTCCCTGAAGTCCTCCACAGTGCCAGTGATTGATCACTGGGACTGTGGGAGACTTTGGGGAGACATCCGCCCACCCGCTCGGTTTGTCTCTGAAGTTTCCCGCAGCGCCAGCGATCGATCGCTAGGGCTGCAGGGGACTTCGGGGAGGCATCTGCGGACCTGTGCGGTTTGTCCCTGATGTCCCCCGCAGCCCCAGCAATTGATCGCTGGGGCTGTGGGGGATTTCGGAGAGGCATCCACGTGCCTGCACGGTTTGTTCCCGAAGTTTCCCGCAGTCCCAGCAATCGATTGCTGGGGCTGCGTAGTTGTTTGAGAGGGAACGGCATCTGCCCAGCAAATGATCAGGCTTCGCTTGTGAGGGGAACATGTGTTGCAGAGGCGTAGCTACCGCCGTATCAGCCGTATCAATTATACGGGGCCCCCGGGCTACGGGGGCCCCCAACGGCAAAAAATAAAATTAAAAATAAAAAAGACCAAAAATTTACTGCGCATGCGCAGAAACTCAATCTGATGCATTGCGCATGTCAGATTGAGTTTCTGAGCATGCACACTTTATTGGAGCCATTTTTGGCTCCAATTTTTAAAAACAAGCCGGAGTCGGAGAGTCGGAGTCGGAGCTGCAGCTTTTAAGCAGCGAGGCAGCCCCGACTCCGAGGCCCTCCCCCCGGTCGCCGCGGGGGCTCCCTGCCTGCGCCAGCCCGGGCGGCGCTCTCCACGGTCGCTGCTGGGGTGGGAGTCCACCAGCTGCAGGACCAGCTCGCGGGCGCGCCCTGTCCCCCGGCAGGGGGCAGGTCACCTGGAGCGCGCCTGGAGCTGACCTACCGCGCGCGCCTGGAGCTCCCCTGCCGCGCGCGCCTGGAGCTCCCCTGCCGCGCGCGCCTGGAGCTCACCTGCCGCCTGCGTGCGTGATGGGGCGCGCGAGCTGGTCCTGCAGCTGGTGGACTCCCACCCCAGCGTCGAGGTGGAGAGCCCCGCCCGGGCTGGCGCAGCCTGCCAGGGAGCCCCCGCGGCAACCGGGGGGGAGGGCCTCGGGGCTGCCTCGCTTCGCCCGCTCGCCTTCCACAACTGCCCCTTGCCTTCGCCGTGCGTGGCGAGGGAGCGATCGGCAGCGGCGGCGGCGCGGCGGCGGTGACAGCAGAGGCGGAGGAAGAAGAGGCCCCAGGATTAAGGTAAGTGAGGTTTTGTGTTTCGGGTGGGTGGGTGGGTTGAGGTGTGTGTGGTTTTTTTTTTTTTTACATTTTAATTCTATTTTATTTATTTTATTTTTATTTATTTTATTTTTATTTTTGGCCCCGCCCACGACGTCATGACGTCATGACGTTGGCTCCCCCCATGACGTCATGATGTCATGACGTTAGCTCCGTCCCACATCTAAAGGGCCCCCAAACAATTTTTATACGGGGCCCCGGCAAGGTAAGCTACGCTTCTGATGTGTTCCCTCCGCAAGCAAAGTGGCGGTCCCATGCTGGGACTTTGCTTGGGGAGGGAGGGCACTTCCCTCCCCAAGCCAACTGGATCGCCCCCTGTTCCCTTTCCTGTTCAGAAAGGGAACAGGGCCTCCCTCTGTGCCTATACCAACTGCCAGGGGAAGAAGCAGCCAGGGCAGGATGAGGACCTTGCTGCCCCTCCCCCTGTGCCTATACCAACTGCCAGGGGAGGAAGAAACCAGGGCAGGATGAGGACCTTGCCGCCCCTCCCCCTGTGCCCACCCCAACATATTGTATTCTATTGTAATGTAATGTATTGTCTGTAAGCCGCTCTGAGTCGCCACGGCGAGTGGGCAGCAATATAAATTTGAAATAATAATAATAATAATAATAATAATAATAATAATAATAATAATAATAATAATAATAATAATAATAATAATAATAATAATAATAATCTAAGGTACTAGTGTATAGTGATCTATTCCTGTTTCTTATTTAAACATAAGCACACATACACAGAGGATAAATTTGCTGTTTCACCAGTGCACATATAAAAGGCAGGGCTGAATAACAAAGATATTTTTGAAGTAGGCTTGCGAAATTGCTGGATTATGGAGTTGAAGCCAACATGGAAGTGAGAGGTTTGAAACAATTTTTTGCTGCCAGAGTGTGTGGGTGAGGGAGAGAAACAAGTGAATTCCTTGGGCTAACTGGTTGAAGATAAAACCTACTCAGACTTTTTAAACCTTCAGATTATTTCTTAGTTGTTTGTCTTCCAGAATTAATCTATCAGTCAATGTGTATATATGCATGCATACATGAGAGAATTTGGGGGGGGGGAACCAAACATATTTTGAGATTTTGACATGTGTTTTGTGGATCATTGCAAGCACTTTATGATTTCTAAATGAGTCATTAACTAAAGGCATATCTAGATCAGATATTTACTCTATATCTAGAAGCAGTGCCTGCTAAATATGTGACTCACATTCAAAAAAGTCGATGTTGCAATTAATGAAGCCATGCATATAGTGACAGGATGCCTCAAACCTGGATCAGTTGAGAAAATATACCCTCTTGTTGACATCACTGCACCTAAGACAAGGAGAGAAGTAGCAGTGGATGCTGAAAGTACTAAGCAAGAGAATGACCCTCAACACCCTCTGAATGGATATGAGCCTCCCGTCCACCAGCTCAGATCCAGGAAGATCTTTATCGCAAGAACAAATATTCTTGAGGGTAAGGTAAAGGTAAAGGTAAAGGTTTCCCTTGCTCAAAAGCCAGTCATATCTGACTCTATGGTTCAGTGCTCATCTTTGTTTCAAAGATGAAAAGCCAACACTGTCTGCTTCTGCAGACATTTCCGTAGTCATGTGGCAGGCATGACTGGACACCGGAACACATGGAACACTGTTTACCTTCCCACTGAAGAGCTCCCTATTTATCTACTTGCAATTTCTTGCTTTCAAACTGCTAGGTTGGCAGGAGCTGGGACGAAGATGGGAGCTCACTCCATCCTGCAGTATTCGGGAATCGAACTGCTGACTGCCGCCTTCCAGACCATGTCTTTGTTACTTGAGCCACTGCAGTCCTGCTGGATACACTGCAGGGTACAAAGGAACAAGACCAAATTAGAAGATGGAGGAAGGAGCTAACTGGACAAGGAACATTATTAAAGGAGGATATAGCTGAGGAACCCAACCTCCCCTATGTCACTTGGAGGACCATGAATAGGTTGAGGGTTGGAGTCCTTAAATGCAAAACCAACATGCTCAAGTGGGCTGCTGGTCGACAACAACACGCTGTGTGAATGTGGAGAGATACAGAATCTCTCATTTACTGGTCGATTACTGACAGAAACATGTACCAATGATGACTTAAGTTTGGCCAGTGACAAAGCCAAGAAAGTGGCTTCATTTTGTCAGTCCAGGGTTTGATCAGGACATGAAAGAAGAATACGTGACTGGAATACTACTATGTCTGCTGCAATAAGTCTTGTGGTGTAAGCCACAATGGTGGTATGCCACTAGTTTATTAATTGAGACTTTTATTCCTATTCATGTACAAGCTGCGTAACATGGTATGTTACAGGGAATACAAGCCTTGATTCCATAACCATTTGATTTTACTCCAGCATAGGGTAAATAATAGGATTCGGGCCTCTGTTTTCTAAGCGAGGTTGCCTCGTTCCACAATTTGCAAGTTAACTTGCTTTTGTTTTGTAACTGGTTCCTCTGGGAAATTATTTGCATGTCACCATGCATCCCTGAAGGAAAGAGCAGGAAATTAACGTGTGATCTGGCCCTCATCCTCAACCACAGTTGTATTGAATTTGGTATAAATATTGATAAGTGAAACTCTGCTCTTGCAACAAAGCTTTTTTGGTACTGCTTCCATTTAGCGCATGCACACACACATTTGCTTTTCTCACAGGAGTCACAGCATTCTCTGGAAAGGTCTCCTGTTTGTGCTTTCCTAACTGAGACTTCAATATTTTTGGTTGATGTGAAGTATGACACATGTTTTGCTAGTTATGACATCTCTTGTCCTCTCTAACTCAGCCTTTATTTTGTGAAGGTGAAAAACATTCTCTCAGACTGTTTTTATAACTTGTCTGAAACAATGTTGATGATATTTTATTTCTTCACTCCTTTGCATTCTTGCAATAAAAGATACTTGAAAGATACTCCTGCCTCAAATGGCTTCTTTCTCTCATCTGAACTGTTAAAATAGCAGTATTCTCCTTTTAATTCCCCCCATACCAGGGATTCTCAACCTGTGACCTGTGGGCCAGATACAGCCTGTGGCACCATTTCGTGTGGCCCACCACCACCTCCACCACACCAGGAAGTGCCATTTGGTGGAGGAAGGGCAAAATGGCCTTCCAGCCCCCGAAGCTATCTGAGGGAGCATGTCCCGGCCCCCAGTTTTAAAAGGTTGAGAACGCCTGCCCTATACAATTATAACTACCTAGTACTGTGAGGATGTGGTTAGTAGATACACTTTACTTCCTTTTTCTAAATTATTGATTCTGTTGTTATCTCAGTAGGCTTTAGACCACTGTGCCTGAAGTTCATATTGCAGAATAACTATTTACAATGGGTCACTATTTTACAGTATTTGTTACTGTTGTCCTGATCTGGATCAGGACTGTAACAGGAAATGTTGAAGCTGTTGTGCCAGGATCTCAGCCTATATTAGAACTATGACTTTTTTCTTAGAATAAAATGTGAGTGGGAGGGGAACATAAGTACAGTACTAGTCTTAAAATAAATTTCTCTTTTGGCCCTCAGTCTGCGCCCACAGAGAATGGAACAGATGGATACAGAAGGCCAGAAAATATACATAATGGAATAACATTCTGCTAGTTGCTACCATTCTCATCAAACCTTCTCCTACATATTTTCCTGACCATTCCTGAAGCCTCTGTTTGCAAGATCATCCTAAAATTCGAGATACAGTATTGTACTAGTTTCCTTTCGTACAGATGCTCCTTCTGTCTGCTGTAGAGAAATCAAGTAGAATTCATACAAACAGTGCCAACTTTGTAGATTGCTAAGGACAACCATGAACTGGTTGTTTGTGTTCCTCCATTATTCATGAAGCTTCACCACCATGAAATTTGATGGCCAACATTGTTTGTGCAGTATTTTAAACATCTGGCTTCCTGTCTAAAAAAACTAATTGAATGATTTATTTTACAAATACAGTAGATGTTTCAAATTTTATTGTAGTTATGAAGCTTCTGAATTAGAAATGCATGTCTATAGCGATTGTATTTGACTGATGTTAAACTTTTTAATATGAAGGAAAGATACCTTGTAGGGAAGGAAAGAGAGAGGGTTTTGTATGTATTGAGTGGTTGTGCAAAGTACATCACAATTAAAAAGGGTTGGGATTATATATGACAAAGGAGTGGAATTTAAAGCAGAACTAAAAAAATCATTTGTACTGTCATTTGAAATTTGGGCAGACACTTTTATCCCATTAACAGTAAAACAATATCAGCCCCTGGGAAACAGTCCAGAAAAAACTGGGTTATACCAAGACCCTTTTGCTTTGACAAATTCTGAGCAGCACAAGATACTCAAGCTGCAAGAGAGA
Organism: Furcifer pardalis; assembly: GCA_030440675.1. Classification (NCBI taxonomy): domain Eukaryota; kingdom Metazoa; phylum Chordata; class Lepidosauria; order Squamata; family Chamaeleonidae; genus Furcifer; species Furcifer pardalis. Next base: position 85,002,301 of record CP126894.1, on the reverse strand, counting down.
ACATTTTTTTTGGCTCTCTCTGTTCAGTATCATCTCCTTTTGCTTTAGGGGAGGAACACAATAGAAAAGATCTTATTATTGGATAGTCAGATGCTTTAACCACTCTGAGATTTCTGCGGCTGAGAGTACAAAGCATATAGGCACAGGGTTAACTGCATATGTACAGTGAGTGTCAAGAAATTAGCTGCTGACATTCTAGCCAAGGGCAAGGTACTTGCTGTGCTTAAACATTAAATTTGCTGTCCTATATTTTTATTGTTAGGCACATTGTTATGTTGAGGTCAGAAATGTAATTGAAAGCATATTTTTCTGCCATGAATGGCAGATCCTTAAGGGCATTTTTTTGAAGATGTTTAAAGTCCCATGCTGAGTTTCAGTGCAGGAACATTTTCTGCACTTTATAGAATTGGAAAATCCCTTGTGCTCTTTAAGAGTTTTTGAAGAATATTCTGGCAAAAGCAATCCCTTGTGAACTGGGCAGACTCACAAGAACTCTGATGACTTAATACAGGGGTTCCCAAACTTTTTGGGCCATGGGCCGGTCATGTGATTCAGTGGGCTGGTCACGTGGTTCTTCCCACCAGAAGCGGAAGTAAAACATGCCTTGCAATCTGTTTTGCAACAGGATGAGATAGATTTTAAGCTGCTATTTTCTCTGCTTAAACCTGGGGTGCCCAAACTACACCCCATGGGCCAGATCCAGCCCCCAATGCCAATTCATCTGGTCCACACCATCATTGTCGTTCCTGGAAGCAGAGGTAAAATGCACCCATATGGACGCCCATATGGGCGTTTTTTGCTTCTGGGAGTGACAAGGACGGCACTGGCCAAATGAATTGGTGTCAGGGGCTGGATCTGGCCCACAAGCTGTAGTTTGGGCACCCCTGTGTTAATGGATCCAAAGAGCAAAGCTCCTGGCCACTTAGCACCAAGCAGCTCTGCTTGGTACATAATAAAACAATGTTATCATGAGATAGAACATGATAGAGAACTGTTTTGAATTACAGTATTTTATTACATTTTTACCTTGCCTTTTCACTGCAAAGTAGTATGCAAAGTGGCATAAATTTTTTTAAAAGTAAAACCAAATTTAATCATAAAATCCAAGCAAAACCAATCATAAAAAAGCATCAAATTTAATTAAGCAGATTAAAAGAATTAAAGTCAAATCAATAGAACAGTTTAACCTGGCCTGCTATATAGTTTTTAATATAACATGACTGTTTGAAGCAGGGATTCTCAACCTGTGGCCCATAGGCCAGATGTGACCCGCAGTGTTATTTCATGTGGGGCCCCCACCTCCTCCAATACACTAGGAAGTACCATGTGATGGAGGAAGGGCAAAATGCCCATCAGGCCCCCAAAGCTGTCTGAGGGAACATGACCTGGACCCCGGTTTTAAAAGGTTGATAACTCCTGGTTTAAAGGATATGTTGTACTTTCTTCTTAAAAGTGGTTAGAGTGGAAACTGATTGCAAGTCTGAAGGGAGTACATCCCGCAGTTTGGGTGGCCCACAGGAGAAAGCCGTCTCTTGTGTGCCTGTTGGGTGGGCCTCTGAAACTGTTGGCATTCTTAAAAGGAAAATCTTGTCAATCAGAGAGGCAAGGTGAAGTTCCTTAGATAATCAAGCTCCACACTGTTTAAGGCTTTAAATGTTAAAACTGACATTTCGAATTGCTCCCAATAAACAGCTTTATAGATGTGTTAAATAATACATAGGTCATGGTATCGAACAGTGCTCATCCAACACCATACGTCCTGATATAAAGTTCAGAATCATTGCAGTAAAGTGCCCTTTACTATCCCAGGGCACTGTGGCCAGTGATTGAAAATGCTACCAAAAGATTGAGAAGAACTAATAAAAGTGTATCCCCTTATTCAGTTCTGTATGTAGGCCATCTACCAAAGTAACCAAATCAACCACAATCCCATATTGAGCCAAATACCCAGTTGAACAAGTTCCAGTGTGAGGCTGACGTTGCAGGGCCACTACCCGCTCAAACATATTAGCCCAAAATTGTAAATTTGGTACTGGCCAATAATTAGTCTGATCAAGTCAAGTGCAGATTTCTTTAAGAAAGATTTATTCAGTGCTTCCTCCTGGGCCTCACTTAGAAGAATGGAAGGTTAGACACACACATACACCCCAAAATGATTGAAGCCTGATTTACCACATTTTGAAATAAGTCAGATAGTCCCAGATTATGATCTAATTACTACTTTTCTTCAAGAAAACGATTTCATCCACAAATCAAAGTTACCTAACTGTGCTGCTGTGCCAAAAGAGAAATAAGCAGTCCTCAGTGAATTCTTGAGAATTCCTTTAGTTGCCATTGTGGGTTAGATATGTAGCCCACTCCTTGGGTTAAAAGACTACTCCAGAGGCCTCATGTGTCTTTCTTTAACAGGCTTCTATTCAGGCTGGTACATCTTATAAAAACATTGAAATAATAGCAGTGAAAGAATAATGTTGTTAAGAAACTAGTCTCTCATTAGTGTGTGTTGAGCTTGTTCCTGAAAGGGACAGATTGGAATTTTGCCATAAATACATTGACTTTTCTGCTCTGCATTTGCTTGAAACCTATTAGGATTTTACTCTAGATAAAGAGACATGGTGTAGCTTGTGAAAGGAAATTACATCTGCTTAACAGTGCAAAGCTACATGATTGCTATTTGTCCAGGATCACATTTTGCATCTTGTTAATTAGCTGCAGTTTACTACTGAAGTTTATGCAATTTTGCATCCAGACATTGAGATGAAATTATCCTACTTTTTTAGCGCTCTCTCTCTCTCTCTCTCTCTCTCTCTCTCTCTCTCACACACACACACACACACACACACACACACACACACACACACACACACACACACACACACACACACACACACACACACACACACACACACACACACACACACACACACACACACACACACCCCTCCCTCTCTTCAGGTTTGCTCCAGTTCACCTACTTGAGTTTCATTGAACATGTTAATGACTTCAAAGTGTCTTCTCTCTCTCTGTAGAACTGATGTGGAACCACAACCACAGTAATGATTGCTCTATTATTTCAAGAGTTGCAAAACAATTTACTCACAACTTATTATCATTTTGAAACTACTTTCAAGGTGCAGTTTGATATGAGGTAACATAACACAGATCCTGCCCTTCTGTTTGACAGGTCATTTTTCAGGTGACTACTCTGAGTACACATTTAAATGGAGAGGTGAAACTGATAGTTTCATAAAGGAGAGTGAGTAAACTAGATTTTATTCTGTGGGATCATATGACCTGCTAAACAAATTACTGCTTTATTATTTTTTTAAAAAACCAGTTTACTATGTTGCCAATTATAGGCTCTGTTGGGGGCTATCAAACATATACAGTAAAACCCCAGGTTACATCTGCCTCGGTTTAAGTCTGCTGCGGTTTACAACAGCAAATCCTATGGAAATGCCATCCCAGTTTACAAATTTCTAATGGTTTTTTTTTTCAGTTTACAACGATCAATTCAGGACCATTGTTTACATTTTTCAGTGCATCCCTGTGGATGTTTCTGTCTATAATTTTTTGGGGTTACAAACGGAGGCTGTTTGAACGGACCTCCATCGTAAACCAGGGTTTTACTGTACTTGATCACTGGTTGATTTTTTTGTCTATTTTTTCTTCTCTGAAAGACCAATTTCTCAACGAAACAACCAACCAAAGATGGTTGCCTGATCTGTCAAAGACTGTACATAGATAAACAACAGATCTCCAGATATTGCATAACATACCTGAAAATCCAGTTTTTAAAAAACTCTTGCCCAGAGCAAGTAACACCCATTTCCAACCCACTACACCACAAGACATGAGCGCAAATCCTCCCAAAAAGGAGAAAGATAATGCCATCCCTCCCAAAAAGAAAGATAATATTTATGTTTGCCTAAGAGAGAAGGAGTTGAGAGAGGAGGGAGAGAGAGAGGAGGTGTTGCCATTTATTTTCCTAATGCTTACCTGTAGGTTTTGGTGCCTGGGACAAAGCCTTGGTTGCATTGCCTTAGTTGCAGCCCTGGCTTTGTCTGTCCTGAATTTAAAGTAGGTTGAGAAGCCTCTCCTGGCTTTTTGTTTTGCTTTGTCTGGCTGTGGATTCATGATGTGGTAAATATGTTGCTCCTGGACAAAGAGGAAGCAGGCTAAAAGAGAATGCAGTTTGTTTGTGTTTTTTTTTTAAATTTTTATTTATACTTTTCAATACACAAAAATCAAAAATAATAATAATATGAAAACAGACATGAAAACAGACATGAAAGTATAAGTACATCTATATAAATATATATATATATATATATGTATAAAAGAAAAAAAGAAGAAGAAAAAAAAAAGAAAAAAAAATCACCCTGTGTTATTTACAATATCCGGAGAAACTACGGTTATCCTTATTCATTTGTTTTTCCAAGAACTCAGTTGATCTGGTTCTGGTTGATTCCCTTTACCCTTATACAATGAATGTTCTATCAGGGGATGCCATATCTTCCAAAATCTATTCTCACGAATTGCACCTTTCCTGACCATCACCTCCCATGTTAGTTTGTCATTCAACGCTAATTCCCATATCTCTCTGTACCAATCTTCCATGTTTAGTTGAACATCCTTCTTCCAATTTCTCGCAATAATATGCCTTGCTGATGACAACATTATTGATATCAACTCTTTCTTATCATTATTCACATTCATTTTTTCAACATTTGTTAGTAGCACAGTATCTGGCCCCAGTTTTGGTCGCATTCCCATAATATTTCCTATTTCTTTTTCGATTTTCCCCCCAAATGCATTGACCACCTTACATGACCACCACATATGCTCGTATGAGCCCAGTGCTTGATTGCACCTCCAACATTTGTTACTTTTTTTATCGTCAATCTGGTGCAACTTCACCGGGGTCAGATACCATTTCCATAATAGTTTGTAATTGTGCTCTTTCACTCTTATTGACATATTTTTCATGATTCTTCTCTTCCATTTTTTCCTCCATTCTTGATTTGAAATTTCCACCTTCAACTCCTCTTCCCATATATTTTTTAATATTTCTTGGGCTCTGGTCCCTTTACTTAATATTTTGTAAATTTTACTAACCAGTCCTTTAATTACTAAGAGAATGCAGTTTGAAACCCTTTCTGCAATGTGTGAAATTAATTGTACTTCTCTACCTGCCCTAGGGAGCATAATGAAAAGTAGAGACATCATATTGAAAACAAAAATTCATATTGTCAAAGCAATGGTATTCCCTGTGGCAATGTATGGTTGTGAGAGCTGGACCATTAGGAAAGCTGAGCGCAGAAGAATAGATGCCTTTGAGATGTGGTGTTGGAGGAGAGTTTTGACAGCGAGGAGAACAAATAGGTCAATCTTCGAAGAAATAAACCAGAATGCTCCTTAGAAAGTCAAATTGTAAAGATGAAGCTAAAGTACTTTGGACATCAAATGAGAAGAGAGGATTCACTTGAGAAAGCCTTGATGCTTGGAAGGGTCGAGGGCAAAAGAAGAAGGGGACGGCCCAAGATGAGATGGCTAGATGGTATTGTGGAGACAATGGGCACAGAGCTCAGTGAGTTGAGGGGGATGGTGGAGAACAGGATTGCCTGGCGGGCAATGGTCCATGGGGTCGCAGAGGGTCGGAATCGACTGTGCGACTGAACAACAACAAAACCTGCCATCAGTTTGAGCAACACAGTTGAGACAGACCAGTTTGGGGCCACTACTTTCGGGAGGAATAAAGCAGGACATTGAATATCATTCCGTTGTGGTACATAAAGTAGCTGCGTTCTATATACTGTAGTTAGTGTGGGTTATTTTCTGCAGTGCCAAGGAGCAAGGTTGGCAGGAAAAAACAAAACCCTTCTTATGGCTTAGCAGTATAATTCTTCTTCCGTGTCTAGGCCAGATGTGAAACTGCCCAAAGAAAGGCACCTTTTGGTGAGTTTGTTTTGTAGTTCCTTTTGTCTGACCTAGTGTGAGAAAGATTAGCTGGCAACACAAATTTGCTGTTACCAGGGTATGCCCAATTGTGGTTCAAAGCTACCACTAACTGAAAAACTGCTCTCTGAAAAGAATATAGTTACCCTTTCTTAAGTTATTCTAAGTTCAACACGAGTCATTATGTGTGTATATACCTTACTTCTTGGGAGAGGGATTACTTAGAAGTAGCTAGTTGTTTTTAGCCAGTTATCAGTGCAAAATTTGACATGGACAAATTAGTTCAAGGAAGTAGGAGAACTCAAAACAAGTTAAGTAGTATGTGTACGTTTTTAAGGGTGGACCCTGCACAGCAGTGTAATTTTGCAACACTTGAGTGTACATCATACTTGTTTTGAAAAGATACTCTTGGTCAGTCATTCCATACAAAGTTATGCCTGTCCTTCTACTCATCTATCACTTTACCAGCTGACAGAGTATGTCATGATCCTGCTAAACTACCGAAAACTATGGATTTGATTCTCAGAGTGGAAATACCAGCCATGTGTGATGATGAGCAGAAATGTTCAGAGATCTGTGTTGAACGATAAATAGGGATAGAAACTGAAGGCTATGCTGTGTGACTGAGACTGAATCTATAGAGTCTCTGTCTGGGAAATGTAAATATATTTGGTCTGCTGTACAGTACTTGCATGTATGTTGCCATTATGTAGCCTGCTTTAAGACTACATAAGATCACTGCATTATCTCTTGTATTTTGACCTCTGTGTATGCATATCATCAATGCACTAATCCACTTTAGTACCAAGGACTGACAGTGTTGACACACTGAACTTCCTTGATGACTTGTCAAAACAACCTTTGGAAAATAAAAGCTTCACCATGTCCTAATTAGATGATGACCTGGTTTGGATTTCAGCCTTGCCTTGGAGGCATACTCATTAAGAAGCTTGCTAGTCCATCGAATCCAACCTTTTAACCTGGGGATGACTAATGTTCAGCATGCAGTAGCAAAGCTATGTTCACATCAACAAAGGAGAACAACCTGGCAGATTGCTATGGGAATTATTCAGAAGCCAGTGATTCTCTGGCTGCAAGAGTGTGTGAGCCTGACATCCATTTGCACTCTGCTCGCCATGATCCACAGTGAATGAACATCTGAATCAGCCCTGTGCTGCAGAAACTTTATTACCCTATTCCAAGTTGTAAAGGCTAGGGCAGGGGTTTTCACTGTTTTCATGCTGTGGGCCAGACCACACCCCTCAGAGAGCTGAGCAGGTCAGACACGTGGTTCCCTCATGCCGTTAATGCTGCTGTAAAACACGTTGGCAGCTCTCGTAAATGCATTTATGACAGCCATGGGTGTAGTTACGGTGCATATCCGGGTGTTTTCACCACTTCTGCCAGCAGCGGGCTATGTGAAATGGTGCTGTGGGCCGGGACCGGCCCACAGGCTATAGGTTGCAAACCCCTGGGCTAGGGTCTGGCCAGATTATCCTGCTATAGTAATAGAGTAGACCATACTGCCAGCAACTCAATGCTGAGTGTCAAGCGGCATTTAACTAACCTGACAACCCTGATGACTAACGGCCTTGGGTGTCAAAGTCCACAAGGAAGGGTGATAGTCTCCGAGTGGATTACATCTCACTTGCATCCATCTTGATGAAGGGCAGAAACTTCATCAATATTGGCCTAGGACCTACGAGGACTTTGTGTGCCAAAAGGGCTGAGGACCAGAAAGTGACTCGTTGAACTGGATCAGTGGTACGTGTGTCATGCTGCGATGCAAAAGGCAGATGAAAGGCCACTACATTATATTCTCAGGACAATCTTTATGGCTGATTGCCATGAGGATTGCTAATATTTGGATTTGGATATGGCAGAAAAAGAAGAAAGAGGCACAGAAGTTCTGATTTGGAAGGGGGAAGTTCTGATTAGAATTATAAAATATCACTTTGACCAGCTAGGGCAAAGTTTCCCAAACAAAACATTTTATTCTTTCTGTTGCTGACTTACCTTCAACATTTAATATTTTCAAGGCTTATGAATTAACACTAATTTTATGTTAAGAAACAAGTGAACTGGTTGTAGCAGGCAGTCATGTGACTACAGCTTATGGCCTGATTTCTCTCTCCATGTCCTTATTTAAGATTTTATTACAAATGCTTGGCTTCTTTTCTTGCAACAGAAAACAGTAGATGCATTGTAAACTGCTGATAATCACAGAAAAGTAGAAAATTATTTATGTTTATGATTTGACCACAATTGTCTCCTCTGTTGGAGCCTTGTTGAAAGGTTAAGAACCAGACCTATAATGAGGTGTATAATTTTTCATTTTGGTATTACCTAAGTATTGGAAACAGATATAAACATCTGTTAGATAACTGTATAGAGCTTATTGAGCTGAATATTTAGATGTTTTCTAGATTAAAATAAAATGAGCATTTATTGAAATAAATTGAAATGGATATTACAACATTGTAGTGGTTGCAAAACAAACCATCTGTACCTAGCCTGTATACCTTGAACCTCTGAACATATTAAACAGGAATGTGTAGAGCAGGAATAAAAAAAAAGCTCATATGACTTGTGACTGTAGAAGGAGAAGGTTGAAACATACGCCTTCTTATTTGTAATTTTCAGAGGTATTTGCATTGCTGATGAGACCCTGTTCTAGAAAAAGAATTGTCTTGGACTTTACAGGAAGCCAGAAGTAAGTTCTGCTTTCTCTTCTCTCCTGGAATATGCAGTTCTTCTTCCATATGTAGGCCAGACGTGAGGCTGCCAAAATGAAGCTACCTTTTGGTGAGTTCATTCTACAGTTCCTTTTGCCTGACCTAGTGTGAGAAAGATCACCACACTCACAGCCAACTGCTACTAAAATGGATTTTTCTTCCTCCCTTCCCCTGTAACCTTCTCTGGAAAGTCTGTTATGAAGGGTTCACCAGCCCACTAGAACAGCTTTCATAATGCCTGGCAGTTTGTGCAAGGGAAGAGGGGGCCAACCACCTCATGATTTTGCTGACACAAAGAGTTCCGTCAGTGGAATAAAATCATTGGCTCATGGCCCATTTATATATTTAAAAATGTTTTTAGGGCATCTTCCACCTCCCTGTATCATTCCATGTTGCACATTTTTAATATTAAGGAATATGTTTTAGTGCAACAACAGGTTTTTCTGTTGGTAAAAATTACACAACCAATGACTAAATTTCTCAGTACAGTAATAGGATTTCTCTGCATCAAGAAGAGAGGCACAAAATGCTCAAAGTGAATCACAGGTTGTGCATGATTTGGGATAAAAAAGTTTTTGTTGTTGTTCAGTCACATAGTCAAGTCTGACTCTTTGCGACCCCATGGACCACTGGACACCAGGCACTCCTATCCTACACCATCCTCTGCAGCCCACTCAGCTCTACACCCATTGCATCAACGATGCCATCTAGCCATCTCATCCTCTGATGCCCCCTTCTCCTTTCGATCTTTCCCAGCATCAAGGCCTTCTCGAGTGAGTTCTCTCTTCTCATTTGGTGGCCAAAGTTCTTTAGCTTCATCTTCAATATTTGTCCTTCCAAGGAACAGTCAGGGCTGATTACCTTCAGGATCGATTTATTTGATCTCTTTACTGTCCAGGGTACTCTCAAAATTCTCCTCCAGCACCACATTTCAAAGGCATCTATTCTTCTGCACTCAGCCTTCCTTATGGCCCTGCTCTTGCAACCATACATTACTACTATGAATATCATTGCTTTGACTATGCGGACTTTTGTTGGCAGGGTGATATCTCTACATTTTATTATGTTCCCTAGGTTTCTCATAGCTTGCCTCCAAAGAATTAGTCTTCTTTTTATTTCATGGCTGCAGTCACCACTGTAGTAATCTTGGATCCTAAGAAGGTAAAGACAGTCACTGCTTCCATTTCTTCCCCTTCTATTTGTCAGGACATGATAGGGCTGGTTGCTAGTACAGTATCTTAGTTTTTTTTGAAGTTGAGTCTCAGGTCAGCTTTTGTGCTCTGTTATTTCACCCTAATCAAGAGGTCCTTTAGGTCTTTTTCATTTTCTGTCATTAGGGTAGTGTCAGCTGCATATCTCAGGTTGTTGATGTTTCTCCCCACAATTTTAATTCTAGCTTGTGATTCATCCAGCCCTGCATTGCAAATTATGTACTCTGAATATAAGTTAAATAACCAGGGTGAACATATACTGACCTTTTCCTATCTTGTGGCCACTGCTGTGTTTTCCAAATCAAGTTGAACTTTTCAAAGCCCTAAAAGATGATGGAATCAAATTATTGCATTCTATATGCCAGCAGATTTGGAAAAGACAACAATGGCCACAGGATTGGAAAAGATCAGTACAGTATATGTTCCAATCCCCAAAAAGGGTAATGCCAAAGAATGTTCAAATTATCGAACAATTGCGCTCATCCCACACGCTAGCAAGGTGATGCTCAAGATAATACAGGATAGACTGCAGCAGCACGTGGAGAGAGAATTGGCAGAATTGCAGGCGGGGTTCAGAAGAGGCAGGGGGACTAGAGACCACATCGCCAACATAAGATGGATCATGGAAAAAACAAAGGAATATCAGAAACAAGTCTACTTCTGTTTCATTATTACACTAAGGTCTTTGACTGTCTGGACCACAACAAAATGTGACAAGTAATTAAAGAGATGGGAATACCAGAACACCTTGTATACCTCATGAGAAATCCGTACATGAATCAAGAGGCAACAGTTAGGAGAGAATACGGAAGGACAGAGTGGTTTGGAATAGGAAAAGGAGTAAGACAAAGCTGCATTTTGTCACCCTGCTTATTCAGTTTATACACAGAGCACATAATGCACAATGCAGGGATGGAGGAATCACAATTTGGGATTAAAATTGCTGGGAGAAACACCAACAACTTGAGATATGCACATGATACCACCCTAATGGCAGAAAGTGAGGAGGACTTAAAAAAGCTCCTGATTAGGTTGAAAGAAGAAAGTGCAAACGCTGGATTGAGACTCAATATCAAGAAAACCAAGATCATGGGAACAGGCCCTATCAGTACCTGGAAAATAGATGGGGAAGAAGTAGAAGCAGTGACAGATTTTACATTCTTAGGATCAAAGCTTACTGCAGATGGTGATTGCAGCCATGAAATAAAAAAGCGACTGATTCTTGGGAGGCAAGCGATGAGAAACCTGGGGAACATAGTGAAAAGTAGAGACATTACATTGCAAACAAAAATTCGTATAGTGAAAGGAATGGTATTCCCGGTAGTAATGTATGGTTGTGAGAGCTGGACCATAAGGAAAGCTGAGCGCAGAAGAATAGATGCCTTTGAAATGTGGTGTTGGAGGAGAGTTTTGAGAGTCCCCTTGACAGCGAGGAGAACAAATAGGTCAATCTTAGAAGAAATCAAACCTGACTGCTCCTTAGAAGGTCAAACAGTGAATATGAAGCTAAAGTACTTTGGACATCAAATGAGAAGAGAGGATTTGCTTGAGAAAGCCTTGACGCTGGGAAGGGTGGAGGGCAGAAGAAGAAGTGGGATGGCAGCAAATGAGATGGCTAGATGGTATTATAGAGACAATGGGCATAGAGCTGAGCGAGTTGAGGAGGATGGTGGAAGACAGAAGTGCCTGGCGGACAGTGGTCCATGGGGTTGCAAAGGGTCAGAATCGACTGTGCAACTGAACAACAACAAACTGGCATGTAGAGTGCAACACTTTAATTGCATTATCTTTTAGAACTTTGAATAATTCTACTGGAATACTATCATCTCCACTAGCTTTGTTGTTAGCAATGCTTTCTAGGGGTTCTTAACTTCACATTCCAGAATGTCTGGCTCAAGATCAATGCTCTTATCACTGTGATTGTCAGGGACATTGAGATCTTTTTTGTTGAGTTTTTCTGTGTATTCTTGCCATCTAATTAACCAGTTTATGAAAGTTATCTGACTAGGAAAACTGGGAAGGTAAAAGAAAATAATATCTTTGTTCATGGATACTCATGTTTTACATAGATGTTCAAATGTGATTTTTAAATTTTTCTTCCATTTTTATCATGGGGTAGTTTGAAATTTATTTTGAGAAATATTTCTATTACAAAATCTGCAATTCCTCCTTTAGCAATATGACTGGGGAAGCCTGAAACCTCCGGAGTTTTTGATGTAGTGTCTTGATCTCTGGCTTTTGCGTGCAGAAGATCCAGGCTCAATGGTGTTTTCAGAGAGTGGGTCTTGGATGATATATCTTTACTTTTTGGTGATTTGAATTCATGTTGATATGCTGCCTAAACTTTACTCTGATACTGTATCGTAAGCACACATCTAATGCTGTCTCTCAGTTGGTGTGGAATTGGGGAACATCAAAAACTAATTAATGTCACTTCTACTTTTGTCACTCAATACTTTACTCAAATTTTGCTGCTTTACTATTTACTGTTTGTGGATCTCCATTAATTTCTAGAGTATTTAAAGACCATGTATCTTAAAATCTGCCATACAACCACACACTTTTTAATGCAAAATCGCATTTGGAGTAGTGAATCTTTGGTAGCAACACTTGGTAAAGAAGGAAGAGGAACAGAGTTAAGCTGTTTGATTTCTAAACACAGTCTTCTCAACTATTTCAAAAAGTGAAAATTTTACTACTGTATTAATTTTTTCAGGAGGCGTGAAAATTTTTCAGGAGGGGCAACAATGTCACACTAACATATATAACATTGGCACCACGGAGTGGGTTGGGTGTGCTTGTTAGTTCAGAAGCCCCCCACGCCACCCCCGCTACAGCTCATCTTGGAATATAGAAAGACCGAACAGCTGAATTTGTAATAGGTTTAGACAGAAGCTGAAATCCTTTTGCTTGGAGTTTAAACTGCCAAAAGGAACCCACCCTCTTGGCTTTGTCATAGGCCAAATTTAAATACTCATCGGTACATGTTTCTGTCAGTAATCGGCAGACCAGCAAATGATTCTGCATCTCTCCACATTCACAAGTGTGTTGTTATCCACTAGCAGCCCCAACACTTCAGCCTGTTGTTCTTACATTTAGGGACTCTGACCTTCAACCTATTCAGGATCTTCGAAGTGAAGTAGGGAAGGCCAGGTTTCTCAGCCATATCCTCTTTTAATGTTGCTTAGAATAATAACCTGCAGCTGGGGTATACTCACTGAATCAGTAGAACTTATGGAGAAATTGATTCATGAAATCCACAATGATTCTTTGGGCCTAATCTAGTTATGATGTATTATGGGATTTCACCCAGAATGTTCTCTAATAACAGTTGACAGTGACTTGGATTTGAAGTGTGGCTTGTTCTTATCTGACCTACTTTTACTGGTATTAATGCTATATGTTTACTAAGTGTTGGAGAATGCCAGGTAGGTTTGAATTTGGAATGCAAAGGTTTTGTTGCCACCTATTTCCTGAGTTGACTTGCCTTATTATTAATAAAGATTCCAACATTCTTCCCCCTCAAAGATGTTTACAGCTCTGGACACAGCTGAAATTATACAGCACAAGTTATTTGTAGCAATAATAGCAATTATACTTATATACCACCCTATAGCATTTAGAGCACTCTCTGGGAAATTCACAGTGTAATTAGCATTTTTGCCCGCAATAAATTGGGTACTCATTTTATGACCTTGGAAGGATAGAAGATTGAGTCAACCTTGAGTTCTTGACAGGATTGAACTCACAACATAAGCAGTTTTGACTATAGTACTACAGTTTAACTACTGAGCCACAAGGGTTCCTTATGGTATAATCTAAATCCTTTTGGATTTTGGTTAGATGAAGTAGGCTGAAGGAAATGAGGAAGGAACTCATAAAGTCATGGCCAGGAGGGTTTTTGCACAACTTCGTGTCATACGCCAGTTATGCCTGGACCTAGATCGGGACTCCTTGCTCATGGTCACTCATGCTCTGGTCACCTCCAGACTGGACTATTGTAATGCACTCTACATGGGGCTGCCCTTGATGATCATTCAGAGACTGCAACTGGTCCAGAATGTGGCTGCCCAGGTGGTGTTGGGATGCATGCATTATCCCCATGCCTCTCCACTGCTTCGGGAGCTACACTGGCTACCAGTGTGCCTCTGGGTGAAATTCAGGGTACTGGTAATTACCTTTAAAGCCCTACATGGTAGTGGGCCAGGGTACTTAAGAGACCGTGTCACCCCGAGAACATCTGTCCATCCCACCAGAGTGGACCAGAGAGGCTCTCTTATTGTGCCATCTGCTAGAGAGGCTTGCCTCTCTATCACCAGAAAAAGGGCCTTCTCTGTGTCTGCTCCGACCTTATGGAACCTTCTGCCAACTGATCTACGACTCCAGATGGAGTTGCTGCCCTTCAGGAAAGAACTAAAAACCTGGCTAGCAAAGCAGGTGTGGGGCACCAGTGATGTGGTGACCCCTGCTTGCTGGCTGATATAGTAATATCGCTCCCTTGCTTTTTTTAAGCTGTTGGGGTAATTTCTTATTGTATTTTTAATTGAGGTTTTTACCGGTTTTAAGTTTGTATCTTGTACTGATTTTAATGTTGTAAGCCACCCAGAGTTGTTCTGAATTGGGTGGCTATATAAATTGGAAAATTAAATTAAATAAAAAATAAAAAATAAAATAAAGTACTTGGTGCTCCTCCCAGTTTGCTACCATCTGTAGAATTGATTACTGTATTATCTTTTCCATGTCATAATCCTGTTGAACACCAATGAGAACTCTTTGGGTATGATTTGTCACTCATCCGAACAGTGATGAGCCACCTAACTAGCATCATCTACTTCAGTTTTTACAGCTTGTCTAAAATATATTTTCAAAAATTTTGCTGATCAGGAGAAGTTGTAGCCTCCGCATTCTCCTTAGTTACCAAACTTGTGAATCTTATCAAGGGGGAAAAGGAGGAGGGATTAGTCTGATTTAAGTAACTCATGTTAGGCCTTAAATATCACAATAATCTTTTCTATGGTTTCACAGGCTGACTGTTTAATAATTTGCTCTAGAATTATTCCTGGTAGTCAAACTACCTGATACAGTAGTTGCCTGAAACTTCTCTTCTTCCTCCCCTTTTAATGACATTTTCTTGCCTTCATTGACCAAATCTGTTATTTTGAATGTTCAGATTAAAGATAGAATCCCTTGAGATTACATATACTGTACTGTACATAGATATAAAATTTTAAATTTAAAATCAAGCAAAAATCAAGCACCATCTCCTTTTCCAGCACTGACAATCTGAACTCTTACAATAAAAACATTTTAAGTGAATTCCAATAGTTTACTGGAATGAGGCGACAAATGGATATTTGTTGCAAGAGAGTTCTATTAAATTAGGTGCCAGTATGGAAAAGGTCCTGCCCTTGCCACTAGGACTCAGCTTTCATGTATCAGTGATATGTATCATGTATCAGTGATCAGCAGTATGAATTGGCTGTTGCTTGTATTTCCCATAGCTGATTCATAACTTCCTTAGTTGTGCCTCTTTGAAGAGTTGGACATATCGAGATGAGAAGAATAGAAAGCTTTCCTGCTTCCAGATTCAGAAGCAAGAGGGGAACATAAAGAGGAACTTCCTTTGTGTGCAAGGTTTTTTAAAAAGTTCCTCTTTTATGTTAACTGCCTTATTGTGGGTGTTGAAAGCATCTTGAAAGACTAGATTCAACTGCAGGTGGAAGAAATGGATTGCATGGCTGGACCTGTCATTTCTTTGTTAGCACCAGACTTGCTTTTGATAACTGTTTAGGAATGTTGCAGACACTTCTGATTGTGGCAAAGTACTGCTTGAGCAACGTTGACCATAGTGTCCACTTGTATGCTGTTTCAATTTCTACCCAAAATACCACCAGTGTAGCTTGTTTTGTATGGTACACCACATCTTTTAAGGTCACCCATAGGTAGAAGTTAAGGTGTGTTAAGTCAGAAAAACGTGGGGGAAACTCAACCACACTTCTTCATCCTATCCATTGTCCTGGCAAATTTCCATCAAGATAAGCTCTAACATCTCATGTTTCTTTGACTGTCCTGCCATCATACTATACACTGTTACCATAATTCAATTCAACTTCAAAAAGTAAGACATAGATAACATTTCTTAAAATGTGTATACATTTTGGCACCCTCTGTATATGCAAAGCAATTTATTGATGCTTTTAATTTTTGAGCTGATTAGAAATATTAATCTGGAGAACCAAAATATGATGCTTCTATCAGAATATGGTGAATATTTGTGCCATATCTAAATATATATAATGTGCCATATCTGAGATTAAACAAAACATAATGGGGGGGGGGAGATAAAAAATGTTGTGGCACCTTAAAGACTATCTCAACAGGAGTTAGTCTTTAAGGTGCCACAACATTTTCTCTCTCTCTCTCTTTTTTGGCTGCTTTCTTTTGTTTAATCTCAGATATGCTTGCACAGACTAATATGGCTACCACTTTAAACATTTCAGTAATATGCCATGATATTCTTGATTGTGAGAGATGCACCATTTCATGTGGCCCCACCACCACCTTCACCACACCAGGAAGTGCCGTGTAGTGGAGGAAGGGTAAAATGGCTGTCCGGCCCTCGAAGCTGTCTGAGGGAGTGTGACCCAGCCCCTGGCTTAAAAAGGTTGCCTTCCATGTTCTCTCAAATTTAAAACCTTCTTCTGATTTGCTATGTACATGTCATAGAGTCATGTTTTTCTTTCTCATGCCTTTACAAATTTAAGCTTGGCACAAAACCTTTGGTCTCTCTTCTCCTTCCAGAAAGGTCACTATGGCGATGAAAGAGAGCTACCCTGATGGTTTTAGTTCCTCTTACACTGCATTGAAATGGGATGTGGCAGCTTGTTGTTTCTGAGCTAGCATTCTGTCCTTGCAATATAGTGATATCCAGACCCTTCAAGTTTGTTAATAGAGCTTCTCGTTCTAAAAGATAGGCAGAGCAGAGCAATGATAGGGGAAGTTGGAAGTACGCCCTGCTATGTTCAATGGGAATCACTCCAAGTATGTTTAGACAGAGTCAAATCCCCATCTGATTAAAATCTGTTGACTAGTGAAGCAAATTTTGATTGATGAGACAATGCCACAGGTACAGCCTACTAAATGTCTTAACGTTCTGCTAGCATAGTAATATGAGCCTCTTCTGCCAGTGCAAGTGTTGCTGTTTGCAAGTGGAAAACAGGTGAAGAACATCATGAAGATCTCAGGAGGAATTTTTGCTAAACTTGTAATTTGAAGCTACATACAGCAACTTCTCAGTACAGTATTTACAAAAACAGTCCTAGTGTACTAGTCCCAAGAAGCTGTTCTTATGTCTCTAAATCAGTGTTTCCCAAATGTTGGGGTTGGGACTTCAATTCCCAGAAGCCTAAGTCAGTACATTGGCTGGTCAATGCTTTGGGGAATTGACTTAGGCTTCTGGGAATTAAAGTCCCAACCCCAACATTTGGGAAACACTGCTCTAAATTATTGAATTTGCCAATTCCTTAGCATATTTTACCACTATTGCAACAGGAGGGATATACTGTATCGCTTTCCCAGGACTCTGTTCTCAAACATCAGAGCTGCTATTGGTGATTCTTTAATATAAAAACAACTATCCTTTCATATTCTAGCATTGTTTGGTTACTTGGAGCAATTTATTTCTGCAGCTAGTTACAATCCATCTGTGTAAGTTTTCTGCAAATCTTGATAGTACTTTCTGTGAGAGCCATGATACAAGAGAAACTTAATTCAGCATAAAGGAGCATTGGATAGCTTTCCTGTAAACATGAAGGCTATTTTAAAACTTTTCAAATTAAAACTGGCTTTCGTTGGCCTAACTCTGTGTCCTGGATACAATCTGAAGCAAACACAGGAAATAAATGGCAAAGCAAATGCTTAGTCTTTGTAATAAAAAGAAATCAGAGCATCACACAGGGACTTGTTTCAGTAGCACTGACAATATTCCAGAAATACAACATGGGAAAAACATTATGTCTAGGAACTGAACTAACATGTTTAAGATTACTGTAAATGAGCCAGCACACTGACAAAAATGTTATGTATTAATCACTGGAAGATAACATTCTACAAAAATACTTTAGGGCTTACCGGTATATTTCTAGATCTCTGAGAGCACAGTGATTTTGCCTAGGTTAAAATTAGAAATATTTTTTACTCTGTATTTAGAGAAAAACATATTTATGCAGTTTCCCAAGCCAGAAGATACAATGTTCCTTGTAAACGTGGATACCACAGGGAATGCTTAGGCTGGAGACAGGCTATTCCAGCCATTATGGAATGATTCAGTCTGTTGGCTGTAACATATACTCACAGACTCATGTCTTTAACTCCTCGGTGATGTTATAATTCATTAATCCATCTCCCCACGGACACCCCAAGACTACACTTGTTGCTGAGATGGTGCCATAAATTTCTGGGGCTCACTTCACATTTTATTGGCATACATATTGCATCCTTGTACACAGTAGTGACATTTCTAATGGTAAAGTGGTTTAGTTCAGGGGTGGACACTACATGGTACCTCCCTGCGTATTTCCCCCACACATCCAATATTTTAAAAAGGGGTTGCTCGGTGTCCTTTTGAGCCATATGCGGCAAAATAGGCTCCATATTAGGGATTGCAGTGGCTTAGTGCCGTGATGGCGAACCTTGGCACTCCAGATGTTCTTGGACTTCAATTCCCAAACCCCCATGAATCCACACAAATGGGTTTACTGCAGCTCAACTGGTCTGCGCTCCCATCATCGCTCCTGGAAGTGGAAGTAAAATGTGCATTTTGTCAGGGATTTCCCTGGCGGTATGTGTGTCAGCATAGCAGAGTAGCAATTAGGCTGTTGCACAGCGAAAGATTCGGGTGCAAAGACACACACACATACAGCTTCAGTGAATGGTCCAGTTTACTTGTGAGTGAGGGAAAGACAACAAACACAGAACTATATACACAGGTACCAGTCTGTCTCCAAGCCCCACAGTTGCAACAGAGCTTGGAATCCCCTGATGACTCTTATTCAAAAGGCATGTACAGAGTCCTGGTAGCAAAAGCACTGACTGCAGGTTGCCAAAGTCAGTCTGCTTCTTCTCAGTAGTATGAAGTACCTGATAGTTCTCAGAGAAACTGAGCTTCATGCAGCACGTCTTTCTCCTCTCGAGTCAGTGGTCAATCTGTCACAGTTCTTCCTTCTCACTAAAATACCCTCCTCAACAGTTTACCCTCCTCAATATAACCTTCCCCAGTTGGCCATAGTTATACCGTGCTGTTGCTATGCTATACCACTAAGTGGCTACAGCTGTGCTGTTGCTGAGGCATGTACACCAGGTAGACACAGCCGTGTAATCAATCTGTGCCTCAATCCCAAACACCTGTGTTTAAGGCTCTGCAAGAGTCTTAAAGCTATATGCTGAATTGTAGAGCATATTAATCCTACAGAACAAGGGAGGAAAAAAGCCTTGTTATGTTTTCTAATAATTTCTCCATTGCAGGCAGTATTCTGCTGTAAGATCAGACAGAACATATTGTGCTTGTACTAAACTCATTGCATTGAGCTATTTATGGAGTGTACAGATTTTTAGTGCATGCAATAAATTGTAAGTTGCTTTTGCAAACTATTGCACTATTAATTTATTTGCTTCTACTTTCTGTACTGCAAATCCAAGCATAGTGAAGATTTAAGTTCATGCAATGTAAGATCCAAATTCATTACAGTAATTCTACAGTTTAAATGCAGTTAATAAAATTAAGAAAGGGACTAGAGTTGTATTGTTAAGTCAAGAACAGGTGGCAACAGGAAGTCTTTTAGGAAGAGGAAAGTTCCCCACCATTGAGAAGTAGATTATGTCCTGTCAAGTGCCATAAAGAAGTAAAATGTCCGGCAACAGTGAGAGGGGATTTAATATTTCCCTATAATTTACTGCAAATTGGATGAGGTTTTACATACTGCCTGTGAATTCTTAAATGTCTTCTTTGGTACTCTTGGGTAGTGGTATCAAAAAACAAAAACACTGCAGCACTTTAAAGACTTACGGTGATTACTATATTTTTAATGTGAGCTTTCATGGATCAAGTCCACTTCATCAGACATAGGAGTGAAACTTCAAGGCATGGACTTATATACACCAGATACAGAGTCACAGAGTGATTTAATCAGAATGACAGTTAAGGGTAGTTTAAAGAGGACGTAAGGAAAGTTAGGATTACTTAATCCAGTCCTTATGTGTGGTATAGTGAGTACTCTCTCTAGGTGATCAACAGCATGAAGATAGCAATCATTTAATGGAAAAGTGATAAGATAATTTTGGTATACGACTAAAACACTACATATCATTTGACGTTTGTATAAAAACATATCTTGCAAGAATAATTGTGTCACAGGAGACCTTTTAAAATGTGCTGACTTGGCAATGCTTGAGAGAAACTCCATGGTTCCTTATAAATTCATTCATTCATTCATTCATTTATTGGATTTATATAACCTCCCTTTTCACCTAAGTGACCCAGGATGGCTCACAACATCAGTTAAAAACTACACCCAATGCTAATTAAAACTGAATACTATAGAACTACCGTATCTAAAAACATTTATAAAACCTTTCCAATCCCCTTAAAAAGAAAGACACCCGGGCAGAAACTCAGTGCAGGGCTAAATAAGCCTTAATAAATACTTGTAGAAGAGGTTTGCTTTCATGACCTTTTGTAGCCTGCAGGTTTTTCTTGTGTTAATTACACACCTTTATGTTGTAAAGTGATTTGAGTGTGTCAGTGAATCTGAGAGCAATGTTGTCAGAAGGTCAGACTCCATTAGGAACCTGGATTCCTAGCAGAGTCACCCAAGGTGGAATAGTCACAGTTGAGAAAATCACCAAAAACCCATAATGTCAAAGAACATCATTAGACCATATTGGTTTGTCTGGTTTTTTAAAAAATATATAGCCATATAATAAACTTGGACATATCAAACAAATGGAATGTTATAAACAGGGGACTTTGTTCTTGACCCTTCATACATTTAGGGCAAAAGTATACAAACCATGAGTAAATGGTTTGACTAGACTTTGTACTTACTTAAACAATATTCCAAAAGTTGTTAAATTATAACCATACTGCTCACATAGAGCAGTTCAATGGGAGAGAAAGAGACATTTTACCTTAGTGAAGGAGGACTGTAAAAATTATTGCTGCTTTCTGTGTGATGGTTGTTGTTTTTTTAAACATACTTTGGATGGTTTTCTTTATGCAAGCATAGATGGGTAACAGAAATCTAGCCATTATGGTTATGGCTTTCTTCAAGTAAGAAAAATATTGGGGGAAAATATGATCAAAATTGCATCTGATTCACTGTTTTAAAGTCAAATCTTTTGAAAACCATGCCCTAGGAAATAAGAGCAAAAAGAGGATATGGGAAAAGTCCGATATTCTATCCATTCTGTTGAAGCTGAGCATGCATTGGACAATCAGTATTAGTCTGGCCAGGTTATCCTGCTATGGTAATAGAGTAGATCATACTGCCAACAATTCAGTATTGATTATCAGGCAGTGGTTAACTAAAGACTAACGGCCTTGGGTGGCAAAGTCCACAGGGAAGGGTGATGGTTCCCAAGTGAATTAAATCCCACTTGAATCCATCTTGATGGAAGGCAGCAGCTTCATCAATACTGGCCTGGGACCAAGGAGTATTTTGTGTGTTAAAATGAGTCAGAATCAGAAAATGACCCACGGAACTGGATGCAGTATGGATTTCACACTGTGATGCAGAAGGCAAATGGAAGACTCTTGCTTTATATTGCCCCCAGGACAGTCTTCATGGCTGATCAGCATGAAGATAGCCAATATTATGAATCGGATATGGCACTTGAAGAAGAAGGACAATCAGTGTTTTATCTGGAAATTCTGCTTTATAGAGCACAATTTGAGGTGTGTGTGTGTGTGTGTGTGTGTGTGATCTCTATAGTATAGTTGTAGTGTGTAATTATAAGACTGTTTTGACAGTGGTCTATTTTGTTCAGCTAGTTTTGTAAGTTATTCTAGTCTGTTCTGCACTGTATCCAGCTACCTTCTTAACTTGTAGTTTGTAAGGATTTGAGTCTTGTTCTTAGATGGCACTAACTTGACCTTTCTGTCTCTTCCTAGATGTTACATGCTTGGGAAAACCTGATAGCATCTTTCAGACAAACTTCATCTTAAGAACATGCCATTAGGATATTCCACTTTCTCTTCTCAGAACATGGGGGAAAAAGATATTGAAAAGAATAGCCAAGCTGGCCAAATGTTTGAAAACTTTGTCCAAGCCTCTACATGTAAAGGTACAATTCAGGCCTTT
Source organism: Furcifer pardalis (assembly GCA_030440675.1). Taxonomy (NCBI): domain Eukaryota; kingdom Metazoa; phylum Chordata; class Lepidosauria; order Squamata; family Chamaeleonidae; genus Furcifer; species Furcifer pardalis. The sequence goes on along the minus strand of CP126894.1, from coordinate 84,980,041 downwards.
AATATCTTTACTCGTCAACTTGAACTAGATCCTTTGGACAACAGAAACTTTTATACAAAGCTCAAATCAAAGGTGACCAGTTGGAAGGCCAAAGCCTTGTGGAACAAGCTAGATAAAAGAGCAAGTCATAAGGAGTATAAGCGTGGGAAAGCTTGTGCAAATACAAAGGTAAGGCAATTTGTTTGGGTTTGTTTTGCAGCTGAGTCATTGGATCTTCTACTCTATTAAGTAGCAGCTTCTAATTTCTTCTTACCTTGGGTACCTTGGAATCATTAATTCAGTGAGGAGTCCACGCATTAGTAGACATCTCCGTGAGATTATTCCGCACATGCAAATTCATAAATGTCTTCTTCCCAAAACAAAAACCAAACAAAAACAGCAACAAATTGTTTGACTAAGATACATTATTTGACATGATTATGTGACTCAGTCTCACTTCATAAAACACCAATTGATGGACTTCCGTTGTATATGGCTAAACATTCTGCCTTCTGCACAAAAATGTAAATGTTTAGTGGCTTAGCTTGTTAGAGAAAAACAGAAAGCATTTTAAACACACCATTTGGCATGTGTTTTCATGGATACAACACTCAGTATTTAATGAAGTGGCTTGCAGTTATAAAAACTTGTGTCAAATAACTGTTAATCTTTAAGACGCAACAAGTTTTTTTTGTTGGTTTAACTGTAGACTAACATAGCTGCCTATTAGAAATGTTTTCTTGCATCATTGATGGATATTCATAGTTGGGAAGATTTCAAAGAAATGGCCTCCTGCAGGGCAGTGTGCTAGCCCCCACATTGTTTAACCTATATACTAATTATCAACCACTCCTGGAAGCCACTAGAAGCTTTCTTCCTGGCAATTGCCCCACAATGCACAACCTTTGAAGCTGTTGAGAAAAAGCTGACTGAGGCCTTGAATTTAATGGCTATATATTGTAGGGATAACCAACCAAAACCAAACTGCCTAAAAACTCAATTCTGTGATTTTCATCTGAAAAACCATGAGGCATCAAGAAGCTTACAGGTGACTTGGAATGGCACCAGGTTCGAACATTGTGTCCCCCCCCCCCAAAAAAAAAAAAAAAAAACCAAACAAACCTGGGAGTTACCCTGGAACTATCTCTCACTTCCAAGATCCACTGCCTTAATGCCAAACAGAATGTTTTTGCCAGGAACAATATTCTGAGGAAAGTTGGGGTGCCCAACCACACACATTAAGAACTTCTGCACTAGCTTTATGTTACTCGGCAAGACAGTATGCTAATCCTGTGTGGTGCCGATCAAAGCATGCAGGGCAGGTGGATGTGGCCCTATATGAAACAGCAGGATTGGTCACAAGATGCCTAAAACTAACCCTGATACAAAAAGTCTATTAAAATTCTGTTGAGAAAGTGCTACTCAGAAAGAGTGGGTCAAAGCAAGTTCCTCGGAAACACACCTGCTATTTGATTACCAACCACAAAAGCAGAGACTAAAATCAAGGCATAGCTGCCTCATAGCCCCTGCCCCTCTGAACAATCAACCCCCATAGACCGCCTTAGAACCATGGAAGGTGAGCAAGGTGCTGCCTGAAAACTGGGCAGAACCACATGACTCTCTACCTGCCTGGTCAAGAACAACCATGGCCTGTGTGAAAAGCTTTAAAGAGACTAGGTAGGAAGATCGAGGGCTATTCTGAGAAAGTGGGGTTTTCCTGTAGATGACAGCCTATGTGAATGCAGAGAAGTACAAACTATCTTCCATATGATACAATGCACATGATGCCCCTCAACGTGCACTGAAGAGGACCTTATGTTGCCAAGAGAAAATGCTGTTAAAGTGGCCCGATACTGGGCAAGTGTCATCTAGCCCTTTTAATTCTATTTTGCTTTTAGATGTGTTAATTTTAGCTTTGTATGTTATTATATGCTGGTGGTGCATAGTTGGGAAGCAGTGACATTCACATTTGCCTCTTGCAAAAATGTATTTAGTGGTCAGCATCGGTAAAATTATCAGTCTTTCATACTTCTGATGATGCTTAATTTCCCTGTATATTACAGTTTTATTTTTTGTGGTGAATTTCCTTTTACAGATAGTTTCCATTGCTCACCAGACAGACACTATGTGATAATACAAGGGTTGTGTGAACTTGCCTTTTATTACCAGCAGGTTAGATTTGATGTACAGTATTCCTGTTTCCTTCCCGTTACTTTAATCTTTTAAATGGCTGGATGAAAAGTAACCACAAGGATGTAACTGTTGAACCAGCATATCTGCGTATTTCACACCATTAGAGTTCAAAGACAGGAAAGGAAACAGTATGGGAAACACATTTGGTGGGTTAAGAAATGATAGCAGCTTTGTAGTTTCCATTGCAAAGTTCTTGAACAGGAAGCTGTCAGTGAATGATCATTGCCTAAGGGAAACATCTTGTCAAAAGGCTTGAGCCTATGAATGAGAGAAAGGATTAGATATGTGTGAAATTGACTTCATTTGCCAGGGCAGTATTTCTGAAATAATTAGGTCACCCTTGCTCAAAAGCCAGTCGTATCCAACTCTAGGGTTCAGTGCTCATCTCTGTTTATAGCTAAAGAGCCAGTGCTGTCATAGTCTGCAGACATTTCCGTGGACATATGGCAAGCATGCCTCAACCCCCACATGCACAGAATGTTGTTTACCTTCCCACCAAAGTGGTCCCTATTTATCTACTTGCAATTTTTTGCTTTCGAACTTCTAGGTTGGCAGAATTAGGATAGGATGATGCAAAATGCACAAGTAAAATTCTTGCCATTTATCTTCAGATTTAAAGAATTTGAGTGGCTTTTTTGTTATTTTTATTATTTGGTTGGGATTTTTTTATTATGTTTGTATTTTCCTGCTTAAAATACAGCAGCTATTATTATAGGGCTGTCCTAGTTATATTGCAAATAACAGCTTCACCTGAAAAAAAATAAGAGCCATGCATAAAAGAGCCAAAATTGTTTTTTTACTGCACTGCTATCAGAGTAAGCAGACTGCATGTATAACACTCCTTAATCTGGGGAATGCAAATGAAAACATTGACTGTGGACTGCAAGCTTACCGTGGCTATCAAGCAAGCATTCCTTTCTTATGATTCATAGTCTGCTGTGAAAATATATCTATGACATATGAGTGATAGGAAGCACATCCAGACAAGAACAACAACCCACTTATTACTTTGACGTAATGGTGGTCCTGGGAGCTAAATGTACCAACTTGTCAACTTGCAGCTAGTAGATTAGTACAGGAAAAAGGGGGGGGGGGCGTCCATGAGTTCCAAATCAATGGGTCCAGTTCTGCAAAATGAGGATACTCAATCGTTCAATATTTGCTGTTCTGTTCCTAGTGGCCAAGCACCCGTAAGGAATCCTACAAAAAAAAAAAGGCACCCAATTCCTGTGCATTATCTCAAAAATCATGCACAAGGACTGAGGAGCTGCATTCACTGTGTCCAGAAAGTCTCAGGGGAAAGAAGCCAAAAGGGCAGAAAATTGTGTTAAAAGCTGTGGGACCAGGAGGGATCCAGATTTATAATTCTAGTGCAAAGTATGTCAAAAGCATAGTAAAATTGCAATAAATCTAAAATTTCTTTTAGAAGGGTGAATGTTTTTAAATAAAACAATGGAGCTCCTCTGGTGGCTTAGTGGTTTAGTTGCTGAGCTGAAGACTGGAAGGACAGGGTTCAATACCCAAGAGCTGCACTTGGGGACATGAAAGGAGCCTCATTCAAGCATCCCCTAAAAATCCTTTCATCCCAGAGTAATCTCAAGAGATGAAAACACACACAATAAAACAATATGTCCATATAAGGAACATAGATCTGTCTGACATACTGCAGGCCTCAAATTTGTAGGCTGAGCCAAGGTAATTTACAAAACCTGATATTGTAGTGTATTTGAAAGTGATCTAGAGCAGAGAAAATGCATGCAAATGTAGAACTACTACTTGGAAGATGAGTGATATTCTTCAAAAACTGCTACTGAAGAATGGCTGAAATGGCCAGGACCTAGTCTGAGGGTACAAGATTGCAACTGCTTTGCTGAAGCTAAACTGATCTAGGTCTAGTCAGTCCTTGGATGGAAAAGCATCTGGAAAAGTCCATAGATGTCTTCTGAGTTTTATGGTAGGAGAATGTACAGAATTAACTACGGAAAGATCATTTCTGTAATTCTGCACCTTAGAGTCTGGTTCATTTGGTATTCCTCCTTCTCTCATACATATTTCCCCCTCCTTGTGTAGATCCTCAGGTGCAGATGTTGCATAGAAGGACACATCTCTTGTGAATTGGCTTTATCCATGGTATCTTGGTTTATACACAGTTCCATGTTCAGAGAGTTGTAGACTTTAGTCTTCCTTGAGGCATTTTTGAGGGAAATGAAGAGCACATTGTGAATGGGCTCATGTATGTTGCTAGTTGTTCATGCAACTTTTTATGAGTTTAAGATTGCTTGAAATACTTGTATTCAATATAGTGGGAAGCATTGAGTTCTTGGGTTGGGCAAATTCAGCTTAAAGGCCATAGGTTAAAATTGGACAACCCCCCCCCCCAATTCTGAAGTAAGCATTACAGATGTTGGGCTTTAACCCTGCCTGGTAGAGTCTGTTAGAGCCTGCCCTGTTCAATCTTTGAGCATGGGATGTTGAGAGCTTTGTGGCTTGTTAACAAATCTGGGGCCTCTGTGCTTACACATAGTGACCTCATCTGGATTAGATTCAATATTCTTAGTATTGAACATGAAAAAAGATATAGCTGTTAGCTTCATCACTAAAGCATTATATAGTTGACCCTGAGAACATCTCCCATCTGGTGAAAAGATTCATTCAGCAAAAATACATGGACAACTTTAGTAACCAAACAAGGCTGCAAGCAGTACGGGTGAAACTTACTCATCCCTGCTAGTACAGTTAATTCTCTGCTGATCTCATAGTATCCCCCACTCCCATATTACTCAGACAATTTTATCATCTTGAACAATTAGAACTGCTGCCAGACAGAGTGGGGGAAATGGCTGTTTTGTTTCATTCCTGCTTCTGCAGAGTTCACTGCTTGTCAAGAAGTAGATGAACAATGGCCTCCACTTGAGTGGTCCTTCCGTTCACACTCAGAATGTTTCTTCCCCTGTGATAAGAGTTTAGACAGGTCTTTAGATTGTTCTGTTTTGTTCCCCATTTGATTATTCTGACTTTCTGTAGAGCAGGGGTTCTCAACCTACGACCTGTGGCCGGACTCAGCCTGTGGCACCATTTCATGTGGCCTGTGTCGCCACCGGCACTGGAAGCGGACATGTTTATGACAGCTGCGGATACATTTTATGGCAGCGTTTACAGTCGTGCCCGCTCAGCTGTCTGAGAGGTCATGGTTCAGCCCGTGGCTTGAAAAGGTTGAGAACCCCTGCTGTAGAAAAATGTATTTGAAGATGTCCCCCTTCTACCAACCTCAGCTTCTCTGAAAAATCTTTTCATGTGCTTGAAGTAGATTTGTGACTCTTTCTGATGAGTTGGATGCTTAAGTTAAACTTCTGTTTGTTATAGTTGTGTCTTCCTCTTGTAAAACTGCAGTGTGTGTATGAGTATGTGTGAGACAGGGGGATATGTCCCTGTGAGAGCCTTTTTTGTGCAGGAAATCTGGCTGTAGTGACTCTCTCTTTTTGTTGTTGAATAAACAAACTGGCATAGTGGTACTACAGTGCATCTACCTAGCAGTGATGTACATAGGTAGAAAATATGGTGAAGAATTGACTAGGCTAGTCCTGACTTCAGCATACTGTATTAAGCTTTTGCAATGTGAACAGAGATTACTCTTTTATTTCTGTAAGAATTGCTAGCACAAAACCATAGCTCAACTTCACCAGAAATGTCAAGTCAGTTGACTTTAAAAATGTTGACTGATTCATTTTCTGTTCAAGGGGAGAAATGACATTGTGACTTGTTCAAACCAAACAAATGATAAGAAGAGTAAGATGTTTTGATAACTACTGTGGAGCTAGCTGATTTGTAGGAATATTTGTGGTTATTTGATTTTTAAAAATCAGCATAATGTTCATCATAGGAACGTTTTTCCTTCTTACAATGTGAATAAAGTGGGATATATACCGTATATGCCGGCATACAGGACGACTTTTTCACCCCCAAAAAAATGCCTCCAATTGGGGGGTCGTCTTGTCTACCGGGTGCACGTCATTTGTGTTCCCAAATACTTACCGGGGCTTGGGCAGCAGCTCCAGGGAGACTGTCGAGTCCTTCCCCGCCACCTTCTTGTCGCGGTTTTTGTGCAGCGGCGGAGCAACCGCCCGCACGACTGGGGCTGCTTCTTCGGAGCTCCTGCCGACTGCCCTTTATCCCCCCGGCCAGGTGGAACAAATCTGGGGGGAGAGGCGGAGGCATCCTCAGTTGCCCCACGGCCAGGGCAGCGGAGCAACCGCCTGCACGACCGTATTCAAACTCGCCTGCATTCAAACTCACCCGCATTCAAACTCGCATTCAAACCCGCCCGCATTCAAACTCGCACCCGCAGCAACAGCCCGCACAACCTCATTCAAACTCGCCTGCATTCAAACTCACCTCCATTCAAACTCACATTCAAACTCACCCGCATTCAAACTCGTTCCCGCGGCAACCACCCGCACGACCACATTGAAACTCGCCCACGTTCAAATTAACTCACATTCAAACTCGCGCCCGTGGCAACCTGATTGGCTCCTCCGTCTCTTCGGGAAGATCCCGCCTCAGGCTCCCCTTCGCCCAATCAGGGGAAAGGACAGGTCTTCCTGCGCGAAAATATACCGTAATATTTTCTGAGCAAAGCATATCAGAGACTAAACAAAACAACATCAAAAAACTTGTGGCACCTTAAAGACTACGGTAACTCTTGTATTTACTCTTTTGCATGTGTGGAAGGTGTGCGGAAGAGGGGGTGGTCTTATGTAGCGAGTATATAACAAACTATATTTTGAGTGGAAATGTTGGGGGGTCGTCTTATCTACCCAGTCTCCTTGTACACCGGCATATACGGTATCTACATTCTAGGCTTGTTATTGTGCCCTAATTAGACAGAAAATTGGAGACCTGTTAATAATGAGTGTTTATTTTAAAATTTTGAATTTTAAATGGTACAAAGAAGTTTGAGATCTAGCAATAAATGATAAACTAACATGCAATATTAAAAAAAAGGATTGATAAGAGAAAATGTATTTGGGTTTTTCTTCTTCTTGGGTGTCTAGGCCAGATGTGAAACTGCCAAATGAAGGCACCTTTTGGTGAGTTCATTCCACAGTTCCTTTCACCTGACCTAGTGTGAGAAAGATTAGCCAACAACACAAGGTTGCTATTACCAGGGTACGCCCAATTGTGGCTCAAGAATATCACAATCTTTGAAGAGGCTCTTTAGAATTTATGTTGGGGAAGGAAAAGGGCGATGACCCAAGCAAAAGGTTATGTTCTTCTGGAAGTAGTAAGGGCAATATAGATCATGAAATAGAAATACAGTGGTACCCCACATAACAAACTCACCATATAGTGAAAAATTCGCACAACAAAGCGTTTGTTATGCAATGGCGATATCCTGCATAACGAAAAAAATTCGTCATGCGGGGTTTTTGGTAACCGGGGTATACCCGCTTAATGGGAACCCCAGGTAATGAACAATTTTTTTCATTATGCATGGCATCTCCCATAGCGAACTGCATAACAAAACAAAACAAAACCCACATAGTGAAGAGCTCCGTGGAACTGAGGTTTTTTTGTTATGCGGGGATCTACTGTACTGGTATCTCTGTTGGTCTTGATACTAAGTGCACTAGTTTATATTATGTTAACAAAATTGTAATAGTGTACATGTTTTGTACTTTTTAATTGATTGTTTTTACTTTTATTTTTCATTTTTATATCTATATTTTCTTATTTCAACTTATATTAAATAATTAAAATAAATAAATTTCTAAATATATTAGTGTGGAGTAGAGGGCAGTTGACTGGAATCTAAAGATCTTTCAAACTTAAGGCCAAAGCAGTTCTCCTTCCCTCCATTGATGATTTCTAATGCAAGTTAAAAATCTTTTTTAAAATGAGGAATGAATCAAAAGTTTCCTGAGAGATCAGACCCATAGACACTATAGCTTTTGAAATGAGAAACATCTCTTCTGTTCTGATTCATATGGCTTCACAGATGCAACATACTCTTAACTGTCAAGGGCACTTGGTTGTCCTTGATATGCAGTTTTCAAAGGAATTTAGCAGCTTTTAAAGTTAATAAAAACATACCTGTTTGCTTAGAATAAATTGTTCCAGCTCTCTGAATGTCATTCAGACCAAGAATGCCAATGGCATTGGCACATTATTTCATGACAGCTAGGAGTCTAAGAGCATGGTGCGTCATTTAGGTGGAATCAAAACCATAGTGATTGATGGGTGCTGGTAAATATAAAATATTAGTCAGCAGAAGCAAGCCAGGAATTTTCCTGAAGCATGCCAGGCAGCAAGAAGCCATTACCAGCCAATTTCTAAAAAGGGAGATTCTGTGGAAAATGACAAATAACAGAACAAATTGTGCTTAGAGAGCAAGCAAGGTGAAGCAGGCATGGCCAGCACAAAGTAAAAAGTCATCATTTGTTCTTTATTCTGTAACACAATTGTGCTGGAAAAGATTCAGGCTTCGAGATCCTTTGATGTGTGCCCTGTTGACAAATATAGGCTTGAATATTTATGGACTTGGCATGCTTTGTAAATTGAGAGACTAGGATTAAAATCTAGCAGCACCTGATAAGAGAGGAATTTCTATTACTATACTTCATAATTTAGGGCCAGGGGTATTGAGATTATATGTGAAGAGAAAGGAAAATGCTTAGAAACTCCTTTTGTCTTGGTGGTTAATACATAGAAGGGTAATTAAGTCATTGAGATAAGATTGCTTGGAGAGGTAAAGCATATCACATAAACTTTTTAATGTGTATCTTGGCTTGTGTCTTGGTATCTGGGTGCTCAAGTTTTATTTTAGTAACTAACGCTTGTTTAAGCAAGTGTGACTGATAAAAATATGCATGATGTGGTTATTAGGTGCCATCAAATTATCTCTGACTTATGGTGTCCCTATGAATGAAAGAGCTCTAAAATATCCTGTCCTCAACAGCCCTGTGCAGCTCTTGAAAGCTCAATCTATTTCATATTTGGTCTTCCCCTGTCTGTCTGCTTGCCTGCCTGCCTGTCTGTCTGACTTATACCCCACCCATCTGGGATGGACTCCCACTCTGGGCAGCTTACACTATTAAAAAAGCAAAACAAACACCACTAAGACAATAAACAACCTCTTTCCACCTAATCAAAATCAGAACCGAAGACTCCAAACTCTTGTGACAGAAAGGCAATGAGAGGACCTCCTATTTCTTCTCCTTTTCGCTGTTCCTAGCATTATTAGTCTGCTTTCTAGAGACTCTTACTTTCTCATGATGTGCCTGAAGTAATATAGCTACAGTTTCTATATTTTTGTCTCAAAAATAGTTAAGGTTTGATATACTCTAGATTAGGGGTGCCCAAACATTTTGGGCCATGGGCCAGTCACATGGTTCAGGGGTGCTCAAACTGTGACCTAGAGGCCGAATCTGGCCCCTGACATCAATTCATCCGACCCACGCCACCCTTGTCACTCCCAGAAGCGGAAGTAAAACGTGCCTGTATGGGCGTGCTTTACTTCCGCTTCTGGAAGTGGTGAGGGTGGCGCAGCCTGGATGAAATTGGTGTCGGGGGCCGAATACAGCCCCTGGGCTGTAGTTTGGGCACCCCTGCTTTAGATTGTTGCCATCTAGGCTTGTATATTGTTAAATCTGGTTATTGTCTTTTGTTGTTTGTTTTAATGGTCTATATATATTATTTACTGTTTCTTTTGTTTTATTTTACATTGAATTTCTTCTCCTTTGCTTTTGAAGCCACCCGGAGTAGTGTTTACACAAGTTATTGGTGGAGTCACATGCACACACATGTGAACGTGTGCATGCACACATGAACCCACTTCTTTGTCTTTCTGACAGTCCAGTGTGTCTGCAGTTCTCCTCCAGCACTGTAGTTGAAATGTTTGGGAATAGTAGCCATGTTAGTCTGTGTTTCAGGCATATCAGAGAATAAAGAAAACAAAACAAATATAAACTCTGTAGCACTTTAAAGACTAATTGTTATATTTCAACGTGAGCTTTCATGGATCAAGTCCACATAGTCAGTCCATTGTACTGTATTTGAAATGAATCATCTCCCCCCCCCCCCCCCCCGGTCAGCTTTCTTTACCTATCCAGCTTTCACATCTATACATGGTGATCAGAAAGATACAAGTGTGGTTGATGTGGGACTTGGTCACCAGTGACACATCTTTGATGATATTTTCTAATTCCTTCATTACTGCCCTTCTGAATCTTAGTCTGCATTCTCTATTTGCATTGTCTGAAAAAGGAATGACATGTTTGATTCTTGGATCATCTTGTTTTAAAGATTAAAATAGACTAAATTACCTTAGTGAGAGCTGAGACTTTTTTTGTATTTGATTATTACCCAGTGATGTAGCTAGAGTTAATGCTTTGAAAGTACTGTACAGTTATACCTCGCTTAAAGAGCATAATGCGTTCCACAGGATTGCTCTTTAAGCGAGTTTGCTCTTTAAGCAAAACATCATTGTAAGTGACCAATTGTAGGGGGGATTGCGAACCCCGATTTATTTGTTAAGCGAGTTTTTGGTTGGTTTTATTAAGCGAAGCGAACATTCAGAGAAAATTCTTCTCTTTAAGCGAGTTACTCTTTAAGCGAGGCGCTCTTTATGTGAGGTTTGACCTGTATGCGAGGTACAACTGTATTTTATGTTGACTGTAAGCCACCCTGAATTTCTGTGGCGAGGAGGTGGTGATTTAAATCAAATAAATAAATAGGTTTTCTGTTTTAACCACCATAATATCCTGAGCCAGTCTTACCTGATTTTGGAAACTGTTTGTGGCTTATTATTTTATAGGGTCTCCAGACAGAAAAAATCCCATTAAGAACTCTGGAGAACTGCTGCCTGTCAGGGTTGGCAGTAGCAGGATAAATAGATCTGACTTAGTACAAGGCAACTTCCTATGTTCTCCCTCAAAAAGGTAACCTTTACCTGAATTTTGAACCTAATTGAGAAACTCCCAGAAGCTGTGGTTTAATCCATCACTTTCACCTTTTAATGAATGTTAGTTATGTGGAGTTCTGTGCTTAATACGTGAGATACACTGAAAGACTTTCAAGCATGAGGTAGGTGAGACTGTAATAGAATTTGAAATTATTAATGGATACAGATCATCTTACATATGCTGATAAAGATTTGTTACTTGCAACCTTGCATAGCTTTGTCAGGCATGAAGAGTTGATAATCTAGGAAAATTCAGAATAGAAGTGCCATTTTTCAGTCACAAAACAAAAATGACAAAGCGATAGAACACATTACTGTTTATCCTCTGGTTGTTGTTTTTTTGGAAGTATACTGTGTAGGTGGAAAAGGAGAGCAAGAACTGTGTATCATCAGCATACTGGTGAAAGCAGACTCCAGATATCCTGATGACCTCCTCCCACAGCCTCATATAGATGTTGCATAGCATCAGGAGATTGCAGACCCCGAGGCACCTTGCACTGTTGCATGCAAGGATCAGACAAATTCTCGCCAAGCTGTACTCTCTGAACAGGTTTTTCCAGGAAGGATTGGAGCCCTGCCAAAGCATGGCCCCTAATACCTATCCCTGCAAGCTTGTCCAGGAGTATCAAAGTTGATGATACTGAATGTCGTTGACAGATCTAAGAGAAACAAGAGAGGACTCCCCCCGGTCAGCTGCCTTCAGTACCATGGCAAGACCTAAAGTCAGACTGGTGTAGATCGAGGCAGTCAGTATTCTCCAGGAATAACCTCAACTAGTCTGCAACCATGCTCTCCACCACCTTACCCTTAAAGGGGATGTTGGTGACTGGATGATTGTTGTTCTGATCGTCTGTTGGCAATTTGGATTTCTTCAGGATAGGCCTTATAATCGTCTCCTTCAATAGGGCTGGTAAACTACGCTCCCAGAGATAGGAGTTAATCTCCTCAACCTCCACATGGCATACATCAGCTTTGGCCCTGAGTGTCTCTGCAGCAGAGTATGCTGCTCCAGTATGGAATGCATCCACACACACAAAAGAAATTGACATTGCCATAAATGAAGCCATGCATATAGTGACAAGGTGCCTCAAACCTACATCAGTTAAGAAAATATACCCTCTTATTGGTATTGCTCCGCCTAAGATAAGGACAAAAGTAGCAATGAATGCCAAGAGAACTAAGCAAGAGAATGACCTTCGATTCCCTCTGCTGATCAGGGCTTCTGGGAATTGAAGTTCAAGAATACCTGGAGTGCCAAGGTTAGCCGTCACTGACATAGGCTATCAAATTCTAATCAGACTGATACAGAACCATTTAAGTTATAAGGGGGAGATGAAAGATCACATCAGCTAGACAATTCCTTCCTGAGCTAGACAATTTCTTCCTTGAAATAGGTTATATTGTGAGATAGTATAATATGCAAACATGGCAAACATGGGAATTCTAGTTGGAAAGCACTTGTAAAGTGCAATGGCAGCAGTTGTAATTCTGTGTGGAATAGATTTGGTCTCCCCCACTTCCAGTTGGATTATGTACAGTAATACCTTGGATAATGCTAAAATCGCATAACGTTAAGTCATCTGGGGGAGAAAATTGCATCGAATAACGTTAAGGTCCTATGGGATGGATCGGATAACAACCGCTGAAGCCTGTGCGGTTACAGTGTATCTCTATGGAGCTTTAATGTTATCCGATCCATCCCATAGGATTTTAACATGCATCGGATAACACTAAAAATTGGATAACACCAAGACTTGTGGAACCAAGTTTTAGCGTTATCTGAGGTTTTGCTGTACTTGAATTCTTTTGCTTTCTGATACCATAACCATTACTGGAAACACTGTTATCTGCTGATGACTCTGATTAAAATAGCTGGAGTTTATGATGTCTTGAGGAAAGGTTGACAAATAGCTGTTATAACTTTTCCGTGAAAAGTAGATTGTCTGCATTTCTCTCTCTACAGTAAAATATATATTTGGTTTAGTGTACAGTGTGTTGCCTCATGCTTATTTGTGGTCAAACCAAGATTGGCTTGTGTAGTAAATTAGAAGCTTTAACTGAGATAGAAGTATCTGCTAAAAATATAATGTATTTTTAGAAGAAAATTGTCTACTTTTGTCAAAAAGCTCTTTTACATGTAGAGTTAAAATATAGTAAGAAAAACTGTAAAAGGCAGACATTAGAGATGTCTCACTAAAACATTGCTTAACTGCTTTCTTTTAGATACTTTAACAGCTGCTATTCTTTGCAGATAAATTGGATTAATTCTATGGAAATAATCTGTAATTATCCTGTGAAGTAATTGCTTTTTTATTGTGACTGTGTCTGTGTAACTATGTGGTTATGCTGAGAACCTTACCAGATAGTGTTTGGCCAAATGCATGTATTCTATTACAGTATACACTAGTACCTCGGATAACGATGAGACTTGGTTCTACAAGTCTCATGTTATCCAGTTTTGAGCGTTGTGGGATGCATTGATTGCACAACGTTAAAAAAAAGCCCTGTTTCCCTGGAGGCTGCAGCAAGGCAGAACGTCAGCATTTGAATCCTGATGCTTTGGCTTGCTGCAGTCTCCAGGGAGGTGGGGGGACTTCAAAAATAGCACGGATCGGGTCTTCCGACCTCCCTGGAGCCTGCAGGGGGGGTCAGGGAGCCCGAAATGGGTAAAAAAGGTCCATTTTTTATCCATTTCGGGCTCTCTGACCCCCCTTGCCAGCTCCAGGGAGGTCGGAAGACCCTTTTTCCAAAGTTCCCCCCCCCTCCTGGAGGCTGTAACAAGCCAAAATGTCAGGATTTGAATCTTGAAGTTTTGGCTTGTTGCAGCCTCCAGCAGGGTGGGGGAACTTCAAAATTAGTACCCATCGGGTCTCCCGAGCTCCCTGGAGCTGATGTGCGCTATTTTTGAAGTTCCCCCACCCTCCTAAATGCTGCAACAAGCCAAAACATCAAGATTTGAATCCTGATGTTTTGGCTTGTTACAGCCTGCAAGGAGGTGGGGGAAGTCCAGAAACAGCTTGGATCAGGTCTTCCAACCTCCCTGGAGCCGGTTTTTAAAAAATGGTTTTAAAAAATGGACAGGTTTTTTTTTACCCATTTCAGGCTCTCTGACCTCCCTGCTGGCTCCGGGGAGATCAGAGGACCCAATCCAAGCTGTTTCTGGGCTTTTCCCACCTCCCTGGCCAGTGCAACAAGCCAAAACATCGGGGTTCGAACCCTGACGTTTTGGCTTGCTCCACTGGCCAGGGATGTCAGGGAAGCCCAGAAACAGCTTGGATCAGGTCCTCTGATCTCCCTGGAGCAGGTGGTGGTGGTGGTGGTCAGAGAGCCCAAAATGGGTTAAAAAACAGACTTTTTAAACCCATTTCGGGCTCTCTGATCCCCCTGCCTGCTCCAGGGAGATCAGAGGACCCGATCTACAGCTGCACGGTGGCTGGGGAAGCTGACGGGGACTCCCTGTCGGCTTTCCAGCCACCCCACCCCTTGCCTCACCAGCTGCAGGGTGGCTGGGAAGCTGAATGGAGAACCCCATCCAGCTTTCCAGCCACCCTGCTGCTACAAAACAACAGCATTGGATAACGCTAACAGATTGTTATCCGATGCAAAATATCTTTGGAAATTTTGCATCGTTATCTGATTTTAGCGTTATCCAATGCAGTCGTTATCCGAGGTATTACTGTACTTGAGTGTTTACAAGCTTATAATTGGTTTGATGTCTATTTGTTCTGGACTAGTGAGGTCTGAACTAACAAAAATAATAATAATACAGGAATATCTTGATGGATATAAAAAAATCCCAGCAATACAATTATCAAGTAGAAAAATAGTTCTCAATATAGTTTCTACGTCTCTTTGCAATCAAATGTCCAGAAATTTCTTTACCAGTATAACAAATGGGATTTTGTGAATGGTGAAGTTTGTACAGAAGATTCTGAGTTTATATGAAACTCTGGAATACTCAGTTTTCTGTTGCAGAAAGAAGCTTCAGGTTAATTCAGTAAAAATTGTGTTACCTGTAATTTTTTAGAGCAGTATTTCTTAACCTTCTTTTAACCATGAACCCTGTCAATAAACAGAAAAAGCTTGTGCCTGCAATCTTTAAATATGACAGAAAGAGGCCTGTTAGTTACAGATTGGAAGATTGAGAGGGAGGGAGCGGTGGGTGGATTTGGCCTGTCCCATATTTAGTCTAGAATTACCGGGTGAATGTTAGTTTTTTGACGCTGGAGGAGTGGTGGATTTGGGGCATCTTTAAAGTCAGCATGCACTGACATAATCTACATATAAACGACCTCTATGCTATCCGGAAATTAAGAAAAATTAAGGAGCAATATTTATTTACTTACAATTACATCCAAAAAGAATGGGTGTACTTGTTTTTGTTGTGATCTGCCTTCAAGTCAAAACTGGTTTGTAGCAAACCTAATACAGGGTTTGAGGAAAGTGAGATACTTTAAGGAGTGGTTTTATCAGTTCTACACATAAACTCTACTACCACTCTGGATTAAAATTGCAACAGTTTTAAGTTATTTTGTCCAGAGCAAAGTCAGGCTAAGTTTTTAATTACTGTATTTATTAAATTTGGAACAAAGGAAAAGTTTGTGCTGTGTGTTGTCAATTTGGAAGAACTTATTTTGCTTTGACATGGCTTTATTTCAAAGTACTCGGATAACATTATGACTTGGTTCCACAAGTCATAATGCTATCTGGTTTTTAACGTTGTGCGATGCATTGATTGCACAATGTTTTAAAAAAGCCCTGTTCCCTTTCCAAGGAGGAAAGTGAACAGGGGGCATCCAGTTTGCTTGGGGAGGCATCTCCAGCCAGCCTGATCCCAAAGCAGGCAGCCCAGGCAGGTTGTCTGCTTTAAGATTGGGCTGGCTGGAGGCACCTGATACCCCCAGCCAGCCCGATCTTAAAGGAGGCAGCCCAGGCGGGCTGCCTGCTTTAAAATCGGGCTGGCTGGAGGTGCCTGACACCCCCAGCCATCACACCCCAAAGCAGAGAGCACGTAGCCCCGGTTTGGCTGGGGCAGGGACCAGGCGTGCATGCCTGATCTCCCCTCAACCAAACCGGGGGTCTAAACCTCGGTAGATCTCTGCCCCAAAGCCTGCAGGGCTGGTCTCTAGTCTTGCGGGCTTTGGGGCAGAGATGAGCGTCAGGGAATTTGAGGCAAACAATTGCATTGCACAGCGTTAAGATAAATGTTTGCCTCAAATTCCCCGACGTTATCCAATTTTAGCGTTATCTGAGGCAATTGTTATCCGAGGTAGTACTGTATATAGATCGTATCTAGCTGAACAATATGTATTAGAATCTAAAAAAACCCACACACAGAGAGAAGATATTCTTTCACTTCTTACCAAGCTTTGAAGAGAGAGAAAAAACAATGCAATTCCCTGATTTATCCCTGCACTTTCATTGGGAAATCTGCTTCTATGTCTCATACAGTGAAAACTGTGCCCCACCCTCTGGTACTTGTGGAGGTCAAAGCAATGATCATAAAAGCATTGGCAATCCACCCGCCAACTCATAAGGCCCCTTGTTGGCAGCTGACTAATGTTTTGAAGTACATTTGTGCATAAAAAGCCACACACAAACTTACCAGAGAAAGAACAGCTAAAAGTCAACATTTATTCTGGGTGAAAATATTTTGTACTGGGCCTAATTCTAGAAGTATATTGTTTGAAGCATGAACCTGAATATTTGGGAGTGCTACTGAATTAGGCAAAAGTAAGCTGGCTTTTAAGTGATGAATATAGGATGAACCTTGATTGAAACATTGTGCATAAGGAGTTGCCAATATAATTAATGTTTATTGCTTTATTTTTGACTAAACTTAAAAGCTAATGTCCCAAATCCAAGAAAATATTTACACCTGTATTGGTGTAACTGACAGTGGCAAGTAGTCAGTAATTAATGAGTCATGATTGAATTCATTGTAGCACACCTGTCATGTGATTAAGAATTTGATCAGGAATGCATTAATGAGAAGGCCATTTGCTTCTCTGAGTTAAGACAATGCAATTATACTGGAGTAAGTAGTCACTTGGATTTTGGACAATATCCAATACAGGTATTGTCTCTTATTAAAATGATAATTATATGTATAATGTTCCTTATTAAAACAATTCTGCCTCCCAACAAATCCAGTCTTGCATGTAGCCAATCAGAGACAGAAGGAACTTGTCCATAAAAATAGTGTACAGTTGTGCCAGAGGACCTCTTTTTGCAGTAACATTCAGCCCTGTATCTTCGGAACACCCACTTCTTCACAAATTGGCAAGAAGTAGGAGAATGAATCTTGGAACTTTTGGTCCTGTCCAGGAGGAGCACAAAAACAGCCCGAGTCCTCACTTCTTAATAATGTTCTCTCTTCTTTGTAGAAACCTAAGCAATATTGAGGGGGTGCCCAGTGTGGCATGATAGATCGAGTGATGGATTAGAACCAGTTGGGCTCAGTTCCCCTCCCAGACTTATTAGAGTCACTATAAGTGATCCCCTCTTGATTGGAGATAACAATAACAAATAAGAAATATAAATATGTTTGTTCAACTAGAATTTTGCAAGGTTTCCTGTCTATGATGATTTGGAGGCAGTAAGAGGAGCTTTTCTTTTTGTCCTGTTACTACAAGATTTTATGGGGCGAAGGAATTGTTCCTTCAAAAGCAATTTGAATGAGTCACCTTGTATAATTGGCGTTGTTTATATGTGGCTCTTTGTTTCCTTTGGGCCCCCATTTATAGTACTCAATTGTTGAAAGTAGATAAATGCTGTGTACAACTGTTCCGTTATAAGGCTGTTGTTTGTCAGTATGTAAAGTTATCTTATTAATTATAAACAGTACGTGCTGAAAATTATATGGATGAAATTTTTTCATCCATATAACTGGGCCAGTTGGTTTATTTTCTTAGTATAGTAACTAGGACTTTATTACAACCATCAGTGTCTTGCATTTGAATTTTTATGCTAATCCAGTACAGAGAGAAATGTGTTCAGAAATTGATTTCTGCAAGTGAATTTTCTCTTCAGATGGTGTTGCAATAGAAACTCACTTTATCTCTAATGAGTTCTGTTATTCCCTCCTGCTCACATTTCACACTCTGCCCATTCACCATCCATGTCTGTCACCACCATGTGGGGCTGTCAGCGACTCCTTCTGGACATGTGCCAACATTACCTTAATGTTACCTGGTACTAAACTCCCTCCACTTCAGTCCTCTCCTTGTCCCCTCCTGGGTCTCCCATACACCAGCAGCTCAAATTTGTAACTACTGCAGTTTTCCATGGAGTGCTGGTCCAGCAAAAGATTACCTTTTGCTGCAACCTGGAAGATCCACACTAAAAGTGATCCCCAGAAAATATTTAAAAGGAGAGAATGGTAGCAGTGTGGCATCTCCTGGCTTAAGCTGGCTTTACTCTGTCCCCCTCCTTTAAATAAACAACAATTTATTAAAAGAATTGAGGTATATTTCTCATAAAGGATGTTAAAGATACATTGTTCACAAAATACTGTATTTTTTGGACCATAAGGCGCACTAGACCATAAGATGCACCCAGTTTTTAGAGTGGTTTTTTTTAGAGTTTTCACAGCGTGAGATCAGCACTCTAAAACTCTAAAAACACTAAAAATGCTTTTAAAAAAGCTCTAAAAACTGGGTGCGCAATTGGCACTTGGGTTGGGGGAACCAGCGTGTGTGCCCGTTCCTCCCCATAACCCAAGCGCCAATCATGCACTTTGATCCATTGGCGCTTGGGTAGTGGGGAAGAATGAATGCACACGCCTGTCCCCCCAACCCAAGCACCGATCAAGCACTTTGATCAATCGACGCTTGGGTTGGGGGGGAGGAATGGGTGCATGTGCCTGTCCCCCCACCCACCCAAGTGCCGATTGCGCACTGAGATCAATCAGCGCTAGGGATGTGGGGAGGAATGGGTGCATATTGTTCTTTACAGAGAGTCGTTAGTTTCTGAATGTCAAGTCCAACACAAAGCAGTTGTTGGCTTCACTGTGTAGCCAAAGGTTCTGATCAGCATTACTTGAGATAACTGTAGAACTATCTCGGTAGAACTTCATGGCAAGAACAAACATTCAAGAGCAAAGTCAAATTAGAAGATGGAGGAAGGAGCTCATTGGACAAGGAACAACATTAAAGGAGGATATAGCTGAGGAACCCAACCTCCCCTATGTCACTTGGAGAAATCTGGATAGGCTAAGGGTCGGAGTACCTAAATGTAAGACCAACATGTTCAAGTGGGGGTTGCTGACGGATAACAACATGCTGTGTCAATGTGGAGAAATACAGAATCAGGCTGATTTACTGGTCTGCCGATCGCTGCCAGAAACATGCACCGATGAGGACCAAGTTTGGTCAGTGACAAAGCCAAGAAAATGGCTACAGTTTGGCAATCCAGGGTTTGATTGGGACACGAAAGAAGAAGACTAAGTTCTAAAAGTGGGCAAACTTTGTAAGGAAGGCAACACATCTTGAACACATCTTTGAACTGATGGACGAACTTCTAAGGAAATGTATTTAGGTCTGAGGTGTTAATTTCTTCTTCCCCCTGTAACTCCTGCACACATGTGGCTGAATCTTCTCCAAATGTTGCAGAAGACCTACTTCTTTATCAGCTTACTGTGAAACATGTCAACATTTAAAATCTGTTTCTGCTGGTTGTGTTACAATGAATGTTTCCATGTTTCTTTCTGCAGTGTCTAATAGTTGGAGGAGGTCCATGTGGTTTGAGAACTGCCATAGAACTTGCCTTTCTAGGAGCCAAAGTTGTTGTTGTAGAGAAGCGAGACACGTTTTCAAGAAACAATGTGCTTCACCTTTGGCCTTATACTATTCATGATCTTCGAAGTCTGGGAGCAAAAAAGTTTTATGGGAAGTTCTGTGCAGGATCCATTGATCATATAAGTAAGTATTGTGGACAGTAAGAAATAATGGCAAAATTGTTTTTCTTCATGAAAATATGCATATTTCATGAAGGTTCGTGCTTAATATTGTGGTGATAGGGCCAAAATATTACTCAGCTGTTTGCTGACACCTTTGGTTGAGATCAGTTGTGCTTGTGTGGAGTTACAACTCCTGTCTTGATAAGATTTGCTAGTTCATTACAGCAGATTCAAATGCTAAAATCAATACCCACTGCAGAAAACCGTCCGTGCCAGGCATTTTTGGGTGAAAGAAATGCTTTGGTAGGTAGTTAATAGAATGCTGCATTCCACTTCTTCATAATCTGTGTTTCCTATCAGTATTTTTCTCTTAAACCTTTTGTTTTGGCTTTGCAGGTAATTTTAAAGAAAATGTCAGGTGGCTGTTTGTGTGAGAGTGTTTGAAGAGCCAGTGTAGAAGAGTAGTTAAACTGGGGCTTCATGGGCTCTAAGTCCCTAGTGAGCCATAAAACGTATTATGTGACCTTAGGTCACTCATTCTTTCACCTGCCTCACCTGACATGTTTTGGGGAAGATGACATTAGGTAGGAAAATCCCATGTTATATAACCTTAAATTGATAGATGGTATACAAATATCAAGCTGTCCTAAACATGCATCTTTGTAAGTACAGTATATAATAGCTATTATTTAGTATAGTAAGATGCAGCTTGTGTAGGCCCACTTAATCACTGGAGATTGGATGAGTCAACTCACCTATAAATTTCATTGTTTTGATGGACAAATTACGACATTAAGCAATGGAAGTACAGTAATACCCCGGATAACGATTGCATCGGATAACGCTAGAATCGGATAATGATGCAAGTTTTTTGGAAAAAACTTGCATCGGTTAACGATTCTTTTAGCGTTGTCTGATACAATGGTCTGAGGGGGTGGGGTGGTTTGGGTAGAACTACCCAATCCACCCCCCCACCCGCAGCGGTCTCTGCCACTGCAGTAGGGTCAGGGAAAAATACCCGCCTTTCCCCGACCCTACTGCAGTCGCAAAGCCTCCTTGTCTCTTTCCCTCCCTGTATTTAAACTACAGGGAAGGGGGAAAGAGAGAGACGTGATTGGTTCTCTAGAGTAGTAGTTTAAATACAGGGAGGGAAAGGGAGGGAGAGAAAGACGGAAGCAGTTCTTTTTTCCTCCCTGTATTTAAACTACAGGAAAAGAGAGGCTTGTGTTTTTTTCTTCCCCTTCCTGTATTTAAAACACAAGCCTCTCTCTCCTTGTAGTTTAAATACAGGGAGGAAAAAAGACGTGATCGCTTCTTTTTCCTCCCTGTATTTAAACTACAGGAAGAGAGAGGGTTGTGTTTTAAATTCAGGGAGGGGAAGAAAAAAAACAAGCCTCTCTCTTCCTGTAGTTTAAATTTAACCGCTGCGGGTGGGGGGTGGCTTTAAAGGCAGGGAGGAAAAGTTCTTTCCCTGCCTGCCTTTAAAGCGGTTTGTTTGTTTTAGCGTTGTTCAATGCATGCATCGGACAACGCTAAAAATCAGATAACGTCATGACTTGTGGAACCAAGTCATAACGTTATCCGGGGTATTACTGTACAGCCAAAGTGTTCTTTCACATTCCTGCAAAGCAAGATATTAGACCATCTAGTTCATTTTTAGCAATTGTTTTTATTATGAAGAAAATGAAAATGCAGATCAGCTGCTTTTATAGGAAATAGCAACAAAGATGTGCACTATTTCTGAGGAGTTTCAATTGAATTAAGAAAAATATTTTTTGTACCTTAATATCATTTAATGGGAAGAATTTGAATGTGTATTCTTAAAAGAAGGATGAGTTATATTACTGCATTGTTTCTGTTTCTCTAGGTATTAGGCAGCTTCAACTTATCCTTTTCAAGATTGCACTGATGTTGGGAGTTGAAATCCATGTAAATTTAGAGTTTGTGAAAGTTCTGGAGCCTCCTGAAGACCAAGAAAATCAAAGTATGTCATTGTACTTACTAAGAAAGAAATGTACAGAAAATTAACTGATCTTTTAAAATCTTTCCAAAAAGTGTGAGATAGCATGTTTGAACTAAGGCATTTATGTTTCCATTACAATATTTTGATGACATTTTGGTTAAACTTTATGCTTAATATCTTCTGTCAGACTTAAATGTATACTAGAACTGAGCCTGAACTTTTAATTCCAGGAAACCCTCTTACCTTGTTATAGGAGAAAAAGATTTAGTAGTATGAAAATCTCATGTCCTGTTCCTGATAATATTGATTGCATTATAGTCTTGTTTAAGGGTCTGATCTCAGTGAGGCCAAAGGCCAAATTTCAAATATGCCAGTAGTCCAAGAGCTACATTCCTCAGAGACAAGGCTAAAAGAAGAAAGGGAGTGACATAGAAACACTTGAATATTTTATTATATAAAGGCCCTTTCAAAGTAGCACTTCTGTGCTGTATTAGGTAGCAACACTCAGAAATGAAAAACTATTCTCACTTCCACAGGTGAACATCTAGGAGATTTTCAATTTCTCAGAATCATTAATGCTTAAGCAAAGCATGAAGGAGACAGGAGGAGGAGTTTTCTCATTTTTGTTTTCTTTTCTGTTAAAAGCTAAAAAAGATTGGTTTAGATCATGCTATGCAGGGTCATGGGGTGTGGCATGGTAGATCATTGTATGTGGATCCATGGATTGCCCCCCAAATTACACACCACATGACATGATGTGTAACCTGTAATTTTCTAAAGCAGTGTTTCTTAACCTTCTTTCAACCATGTATCCTGTCAACTGCAGCCTTTTTCTTCATGGGATGTTTTCTAAGATACATGGAGTAGTTTCAATAGGCAGATATATAAATGTACATATTCAGGGAAAGGATTTTTTCCATTTCCCTTTCAACTACCTATGAAACAAAAAAAAACCTTTTAAAAATTGTACATACTTTTCCTTAAAACCCGTTTTTAGAATAGTTTCCCCATAAAATAGCACAAAATATTTCTGTAGACATTTCCCCATGATATATCTATTTTCTTCAGGTTTTTATGTGCCTAGAACTAAATCTCAACAATTGATAAGCGTGTGTAGCAAAGGGTTACTGCATTCTAATATATGTATTAATCCTGAAAGTATACATTAGTTGAACAAAAAGAAATTGTTCTCCTTTTGTAGAAAGGAGGCTGTATTGAATCTTCTTAATAAGGTTCAAGACATTCCCCTGAATGACAAGCTTGTTGCTTTCAGAAATAGGCTGGCGGGCTGAATTTCTTCCAATGGATCATCCTTTGTCAGAATTTGAATTTGATGTCATAATTGGTGCTGATGGCCGCAGAAACACATTGGAAGGTAGGTTATACATGCTAAAATGTAACTCTGGAGGGAGCTTGATGGAAGAAAACCTCCCGGTATTTCCCTTCATGATAAACACCAACCTGGATTATACTTAGTTCTTAAATTATAACTTTCTAGTCTTAGAAAAAAAGCTAGCAAACTGTAATTTTCCAACTGATCTGAAGAATATTCAGTGTCATGCACTTGTAAATGTTTCATTAAAATAAAACTTGATGTTCAGCTTGCTGGATTTTATGACAAATCTGGTTAGCAAGGGTAGTCTGAGTCGTATCTATTTTTACTCTCACAGCAAGATTTCTTCAGTTATGTGCATCAGCAGTTTGACTTGTTAAACAAGTTCCTGTTTATCTTCTGCTGACCAATCACAAAACAAGCATGCTAAATTCAGGATACATAGGTGAAGAGAATTTAAAGACATTGCTCACCAGTTGAAGAAGTATATCTTTTAAAAAAACATGCTAGATGTATCATCCAGTTTAACCCATGTTCCTTCAATGTCAGAGCAGTATCTTACTTATTGATCTATCTGTCCAAATGGCTGACTCTGTCTGTCCGTCTAATCTACGAGACAAATTTTAGTAATATTGGTGATGGTTTATTTTTCTTGTAAGGCTTTAAGAGGAAGGAGTTCCGTGGAAAGCTGGCTATTGCTATTACTGCTAACTTTATAAATAGAAATACAACCGCAGAAGCGAAGGTGGAGGAGATCAGTGGTGTTGCTTTCATTTTCAATCAGAAATTCTTCCAAGATCTGAAAGAAGAAACAGGTAGGTTATCTTTTCACTTTACAAGAATGGGAAAGTAAGGCAAGTCATTGAATCTTACTCTACAGCAGGTATATAATGATGACGAAGTTTATTTTTCAGTATTTATTTATTTATTTATTTATTTATTTATTTATTTATTATTTCGATTTATATGCCGCCCTACTTGGTGAAAACCAACTCAGGGCGGCTTACAACATAAAATCGAATACAATACAATATAACAGATCAACAGTACAAAATCACACCATCCCAAAATACAGCGCAACAAAATAAATATGAACATAATATAATCAAAATACAGTCCGTAAACAATATTCAGTACAAATGGACAGTAAACAATATATTCACAATACGGTTCATACCCAATACAAAAGCCATACAGTAATCGATTCAATAATGTAAAAATACAAAACACCGTCCCGCTGCCCATACACATCCCCCCCCAACATACCTGCCATCCAGTCCTGGTACGACTGCGACGAACACCCACCCCCTATCCCCAGGTAGTCTCTGGGTGGCGGCAGGGCAAAGTCCAAGTTCTCTGGCCTCTCTCAGCCCGACCGGCTGAGAGCAAGAGGATCAAGGGGCCCCAGAGGGAAAGCGGGAGCCCCGGAGGGAAAGCCGGAGCTACTGCCGCGGCTCCTGTGGGCGGCCCTTTTCAACTCCCTCAGACAGATGTTGCGAGTCTGGGGGAGGGCGAGACGTCTCCGCGGGCTGGCGGCGTTCTTCGGCCGCGGCTCCTGCGGGTGGCCCTTTTCAACTCCCCCGGACAGGTGTTGCGAATCCGGGGGAGGGCGAGACGTCTCCGCGGGCTGGCGGCGTTCTTCGGCCGCGGCTCCTGCGGGCGGCCCTTTTCAACTCCCCCGGACAGGTGTTGCGAATCCGGGGGAGGGCGAGACGTCTCCGCGGGCTGGCGGCGTTCTTCGGCCGCGGCTCCTGCGGGTGGCCCTTTTCAACTCCCCTGGACAGGTGTTGCGAATCCGGGGGAGGGCGAGACGTCTCCGCGGGCTGGCAGCGTTCTTCAGCCGCGGCTCCTGCGGGCGGCCCTTTTCAACTCCCCCGGACAGGTGTTGCGAATCCGGGGGAGGGCGAGACTTCTCCGCGGGCTGGCGGCGTTCTTTGGCCGCGGCTCCTGCGGGCGGCCCTTTTCAACTCCCCCGGGCAGGTGTTGCGAACCCGGGGGAGGGCGAGACATCTCCGCCGGTTTCCAGTATCATGGAAACATTCAGCTTATAATGTGGACATTGTAGGACTAGTGTTTTTGTTAAACGATATAAAAACACTTTAGGTAGCACACAATTCCTCTAATGAATAGGCTATGCTTTTTGCAACTCTATTAGTTCCCATTGATCTGCTCTCAAGTAGTCTTGCTACCTGGCTATTTTAACCAACACTTGAATGATCCATGATGACTCTATGCATGGGACAACTCAGATGCCACTGGTAGTCCATAAATGTTGACCTTTCTGAATACATCTTACTGGGCTGAACATTCTGTGTCTGGAATTAAAAGTTAATCACCAAATCTTGAAATCAGCCACAAAATATGGCCATACTTATGGAATTTGACAAGTTTAGAAGCAGGTTGCATTTTGGGCAGCAGGCGCCATGGGTGGGTGCGTGCTGTCACACCAGTTCCCCAGATGGAAGAGATGAGACCTTTGAAGTAGCATCTCTACTTGTTTAGCTTGATGCTGAGTAAGGAAAAGAAGGTCGTAGAAACTTCAAATGCCATGTGGTTTAAAATATATTCGAATGATTCCCCCCCCTCTCTGTTTGCTTCTCAGAAGCTTTAGCTCACTAGTGTAATGGTATACAGTATTTTACTATGCTAATTGCATAATATTGCATCAGCCACGCTTTGTGTTGTGCTGTGGTCATAGCATTTTTATCTTCCATGAAAACCCTTTCCTTAAAGTTCTTTAGACAAAAGAACTGATTTTCAATTCTAGTGAATTTTTTGAGGTTGAAAATCAGAAGATGGGGGTGGAGGCGCTTTCTTGTGAACATTCATAATGTCTAAGCTGTGGTTTTGGTGGCTTATGTTTTACTCTGTTCTCACTGTGTGATCATCACCTTGCTGCTTTTAACTGCAGTCTAGCTGTATATCTATTGAGATGTTTGCCAAATGTGAATGATAAAATGGGATGGTGAATGTGTGGAGATACATGTAAACCCTACCCCTTAAAACATTCAGTCACACCTGGTGGCATCACAAACTTATGGACCATTATAAAGTATCTTAATTGCAGCAATTCTGTAAGGGTGTTCAGCCTGATGCTATTACAGAGTTCAGCATACATAGAACTATGATGCTGCTAATTGTGTGGGGGCACTTATACACACACACACACACACACACACACACACACACACACACACACACACACCACACACACATACACCTCCTGTTTAGTGCTCAATGTATTCAAGTCTGAATAGGGCTTGTTTGATTGCATGAAACATTCAAAATTTCATTCTGAGCTACTATCAGCCCTGGGACTAGGACCATTTTACCTCTTTGTAACTTCTCAAATCTCATATGAAGATATGTTTCTAATAAGAAAAAAGGCTAGAGAGCAAGTTTTAATGCTTGTAGATTACCTCTCATACAGTGGAACACCCCTGTATTTGTCATGCAACCCTTTGTTCCCCAAGTCAATTTTTTCTTCAGGGTCTCTGACAACCCTTTGGAGCAGATTTTGAGCTGCAATAGTAGGCTGCTAATGGATAGGAAATGCAGTCATTTCTACAAATGGATAATACCCCATTGGTAGAAGGACAAGTTCATATGTCACCCTAAAAATGTAGTATAATATAAATGTTTGTGGACTAGAATTGAAATCTACACTACAATTGTGTCTTAGTCATAACCATAATTATTGTGTTGAAAATTATTTCTAGCTGGCTGGCTAGCTCAGCGAGTCAGGTTTATGGCTGTGGAGCCAGATACCTAACTGTGCATCCCAGAAAAGCCAGTGTGGGTAATCTTGGGCAAGTTGCACAATCACAGAATGCACCCAAAAGAAGGGAATTGTAAGCTACTTTTGAGTACTGTCTAGTTTTGTTGTTGTTCAGTCACACAGTCGATTCCAACCCTTTGCGACCCTATGGACCACTGTCCGCCAGGCACTTCTGTCCTCCACCATCCTCCTCAACTCACTCAGCTTTGTGCCCATTGTGTCTACAATACCATCTAGCCATCTCATGTTTGGCCACCCCCTTCTTCTTTTGCCCTTAACCCTTCCCAGCATCAAGGCTTTCTCAAGTGAATCCTCTCTTCTCATTCGATGTCCAAAGTACTTTAGCTTCATCTTTACTATTTGACCTTCTAAGGAGCAGTCAGGGTTGATTTCTTCTAAGATTTACCTATTTGTTCTCCTCACTGTCCAGGGGACTCTCAAAACTCTCCTCCAACACCACATCTCAAAGGCGTCTATTTTTCTGCGCTCAGCTTTCCTAATGGTCCAGCTCTCACAACCATACATTGCCACCGGGAATACCATTGCTTTGACTATACGAATTTTTGTTTGCAATGTGATGTCTCTACTTTTCACTATGTTCCCCAGGTTTCTCATCGCTTGCCTCCCAAGAATCAGTCGCTTTTTTATTTCATGGCTGCAATCACCATCTGCAGTAAGCTTTGATCCTAAGGAAGTAAATTCTGTCACTGCTTCTACTTCTTCCCCATCTATTTTCCAGGGACTGATAGGGCCTGTTGCCATGATCTTGGTTTTCTTTATATTGAGTCTCAAGCCAGTTTTTGAACTTTCTTCTTTCATTCTAATTAGGAGCTTTTTTAAGTCCTCCTCACTTTCTGCCATTAGGGTGGTATCATTTGCATTTCTCAAATTGTTGATGCTTCTCCCAGCAATTTTGATCCCAAATTGTGATTCCTCCATCCCTGCATTGCACATTATGTGCTCTGTGTATAAGTTGAATAAGCAGGGTGACAAAATGCAGCCTTGTCTTACTCCTTTTCCTATTCCAAACCACTCTGTCCTTCCGTATTCTGTCCTAACTGTTGCTTCTTGATTCATGTACAGGTTTCTCATGAGGCATATAAGGTGTTCTGGTATTCCCATCTCTTTAATTACTTGCCACATTTTGTTGTGGTCCACACAGTCAAAAGCCTTAGTGTAGTCAAATGAAACAGAAGTAGACTTGTTTCTGATATTCCTTTGTTTTTTCTAGTTAGAAAACACTTAAAATGTCACCATAAATCAGAATTGACTTGGCGTAATATAATTAATTAATTTCAATCTACATTTTATTGTGTCATAATCAGTTTGTTAGGCTTTAAGTTGCCAGAAGACTACTGTATTTTTGTCCTTGTTAGAATTTTCTTACTTGTGCAGTTATGAATATTTGGATATGAACAAATTCCAGAGTGAACGATTTGTAGAAATGGAAACATTTATTTGATAGGTTAGGAAACTTAATGTCTCAACACAATTGAAGAATCATTTTCAATCACAATCTGTTTTTTAATTTATATGAGGTAAAATTTAACTGTGTTAAATTTACAGATTTACCGTTTTCTTCATTTTCTTGTTGTTATTTGTTTGTCTTTACAACAAAAATCTATTTTCCCTCCCTAGGAATTGACTTGGAGAATATTGTTTACTATAAAGATAGCACTCACTATTTTGTGATGACTGCAAAAAAACAGAGTCTTCTGGACAAAGGAGTCATTATTAATGTATGTATCTAAATATAGGCTATGGTCTTTTTGTCTAAATGTTATTTAGATATTCAGTTCTGATCTTTGAGAAATCTTGAAACTTTCGATATGTATGTTCCAGAATATTGCTGTTGCACAGTACATTTAAGATACACTGGCTGAAATCCAGCAGTGTAATATATTCTGTGTAAGGTTGACGTCATCATTAGCAGTGGTGGATTTTTTAGAAATTAAAATTTCCAATCCCTTCACCACAGCCCAAAACTCCCTTGCGATCCCTTTCATTATAAGGGAGCCATTGGGGACCAAGTCATTGGGGGGGGGGGCAACTTTAATTTCTAAAAATCAGCTCTGTAGCATTATGAGTCTTTCTTTGTCATATCCTGAGGCTTTACTTTTTATTGTCTAATTTCTGAAAAACCACTGCAGCTGATGACATCATTAAACTTACATGGTATAAATTATATTGCTGCTGTAAAGACTGTTCTTTTTCTGCTCCAGTGTTAGTATGCATGACCACAGTTCAAATAAGGACTGATGTTCATGTCTGGAGGGTCTGTGTTTAAAATTTTATGTATCTGGTATTCATTTTAAAATTCATTGTTTCCCTACTTGGCATTTAAATATACCCTTCTTGGGTGCCAGTAGAATTTTGTTTTTGGTTTTTCTTAAACCTCCATTCACCTGTCGAAAGGGAACCATTTAAATTTAAAAAGATAGTGCTGATATAAACATTTGTTAACTGGATGAATTGACCCAAATCTTCATTAGGGTGTGTGTATTGAATCATAAAGTGGAAAAGAGGGTGGACTCAGACTGCACGGTGCATATAGAAATAGGTGGGAGGTTTGCACCCAAATTGGGTGTGGCAGGAATGAGCTGGCCCATGGATCATCCCCAGGCCAATAAAACAGACAGGAATGATTGCATTCCTTTACAGTCACACACATTTTAATGTTATGTGTTGCATCACAGGTACCTGTGCAAGAATATACCTGTGTGTTTCCATGTTTTGCACTAAAAGAGCAGGGAAGCACTCCAAGAGCTTTGTGCAGTGGTGGGCTCCAACATTTTTTACTACCTACTTGGTGGGTGTGGCCAGGGGGAAAGCCCTGTGTTGCACCCAAATCAGGACTACTTTATTTCAAAACTTGAATGGCTGGGGCCAGCCAGAATTTCTGCTATCAGTTCTGGCGAACTGGTGTGAACCTACTGATGCCCACCACTAGTTTTGTGCCACACAAGGAAAAGTAAAATTCAGTGAAACTGGATTCCTTACAATGTTATTAGTAAACTTTTTTGTAATAGCAACCTTTGATTTATACTTTTGTTCAGGTATACTAACTGCCTTGTCTCTTGTTATAAAGAATGCATGTGTTGCATTTGACCTTTTTTTAGAAGTCCTGTTTTGGAGATGAAAGTAAAAATTTACAGTTCAGTTTGTTGCTTATTTTATTGAAATTTGTGAAGCGTTAGCCATTTTACTCCTTGCAAGCATCTCAGAGAATAAAGAAATAAAGAAAACAACAACAAAAAGGCAAAAATGTTGTGGTACCTTAAAGACTAACTCCTGTATCTAAATATAAGCTTTTGTGGATCAAGTCCACTTTGGCAGACTTATTTTATTGACTCTCTCCAAACCAGTGTACCATATAGCATTGACTAAGTAGTTTTCTTGATATAAGCTAGTAAATAATTATTTAAAATGAATATTATTATCTTGTTCTAACCTCAGGCTGTTCTTCTTTGCACATGGAATGAGATAGGTCTTTCCATGACAGCTACATAAAATAGACCAGTGATGGTGAACCTTTTGAAGACCAAGTGCCAAAAATGCAACTCAGAACCCACTTATTTATCACAAAGCACCAACACAGCAACAGGGGAGGAAGGAAACACTCCCATTGGGCTGCTGGGCAGGGTGAACTCTGTGCTGGGTTGACTGCATGAGTACCCACAGAGAGGGCTCCAAGTGCCACCTCTGGCATGCATGCCATAGGTTCGCTACCACTGAAATAGACTAATGATACAGGTTTGTTTTTTCATTTAGGATTATATTGACACTGAGATGCTGCTCTGTTCAGAAAATGTAGACCAAGACAACCTGCTCTCCTATGCAAGAGAAGCTGCTGACTTTGCAACTGATTACCAATTGCCTGCTTTGGATTTTGCAATTAATCACTATGGGCAGCCAGATGTTGCCATGTTTGATTTCACTTCCATGTATGCTTCTGAAAATGCTGCATTAGTACGAGAGAGGCACAGACATCAACTGTTGGTCGCTCTTGTTGGAGACAGTCTGTTAGAGGTAGAGTGTCTATGTGTGTGTGTGTGTTTGTTTCAAAAGACCACTTAAACTCCAGGCACATTGTTTGATAGTGATAAAAAAATCAGAGTTTTTACCCATTGTGTATTAAAACATTTGTGATGGTACATAAGAGTTGAAAATTTTATGTCAGAAGTTTATGGTCTGTGCAAAGCATGCAGGATTAATTTAGCCATTGGCTACAAGTTACTTGGTCTCAACTGCAGTAAAGGATTTTGCTAGTTGTAATTATTATACAGAGCTAAATATACATTCTGTTCAAGAGACATACCGTATATGCTGGTGTATAAGATGACTTTTTACCCCTGAAAAACATGCCTCCAAGGGGGGGGCGCGTCTTGTACACCGGGTGCACTTCAGTTGGATAAAATACAGTAATACCTCGGTTAACATTTACCTCGGATAACGTTTACCTCAGATAACGTTTAAATCTCAAAACGTTAAGCAATCTGGGGAGGAGAATTGCATTGAATAACGTTAAGGTCCTATGGGATGGATCGGATAACAACTTTTAATATCAGATGACGAACAGGAGTTTGAAGGCTTTTAAAGGGAAAATGTCACGCCAGCAAACTTGCTAGGGACTTGCTCTCTCCCTCTATTTGTTATCTTCCTTCTATCATTGACAGTTCCAGTTTGGTTAACAGATTAGAAAACAAACAGCATGGCAGCTCCCATAGGTTTATTGTTCCATTCAGCTTTAGTGAATTGTCTTTGGTGAATTACGTTTAATAAATTTATGTTTTATGTTTATTGTACATGTCTGATAACATACAGCCTTGTGACAGTTTTTCTGCATGTCATAAGCATTTGAATATAAATTAACATGTTGAAATCAAATCTGATGTTCTTTTATGTTTTATTTGGTGTGTGGAAGGTGTGCGGAAGAGGGGGTGGACTTATATGGCGACTATATAACAAACTCTATATTTTGAGCGGAAATGTTGGGAGGTCGTCTTATACACCCAGTTGTCTTGTACACTGGCATATACGGTAATTTAGGACCTGAATTAGATACCTATTTCAGCTTGCCTACATGAAACAGAGAGTTGTAGCATTGGTCTGTTAGGTTGCCCTGTCATGAAAGCCAGTTGTATCCAACTCTGGGGTTCAGTGCTCATCTCTGTTTATAGCCAAGGAGCCAGCACTGTGCATTTGCAGACATTTCCGTGGACATGTGTCAGAAATGCCCAGATACCAGAGTATACAGAATGCTGTTTACCTTCCTGCCGAAGTGGCCCCTATTTATCTACTTCCAATTTCTTGCTTTCTAACTGCTAGGTTGGCAGGAGCTGGGACAGACAGGAGCTCATTCCATTGTGCAGTACTCCGGTATTGAACCCCGACCTTCTAGTCTTCAGTCTCAGTGTTCTTAACCTCTAAGCCACTGGGCTAGCCAGTGGTCTATTACTCCCATACTTCATAAGTTACGATTACAATCTCCTTACCAATGAATAATATTCTGGATCTTCAGCACTTGCCAGCTAACTCCATCACTTTGGGTAGGAATGTGTCATTATGCCACCATTCATAGTTTACAGTGGATGCTTCCTTAGACTTAAGACTAATGAATGGCCTGTTGATTTATAGTATGTGAGCAAGATAATGCTTTCTTCTCTTCTGAAGAAAGCAAGAATCGAGAGATGATGATGTCTTGAGAGTTCAAATGCATTTAGATGTTAACGTGTAAATACTCCTTTGTAGCCATTCTGGCCAATGGGCACTGGTTGTGCAAGAGGGTTCCTGGCTGCATTTGACACGGCATGGATGGTGAAGAGTTGGGCACAAGGGAAGCCTCCACTTGATATTCTTGCGGAGAGGTAAGGATGCCTGCTGTTTCTCCCAGTCATGAACAAAAGAGCAAACTCTGCTTTTCCACCCAAAGAAATAACCTCCATGGGCCAACATTTTAGCTAGATAGGAACAGCCAGCTGCTGTACATTTTCCTTCTGTCCCTGATTAGGGGCCATGTTAAAGCACATATTCAAAAATGTGTGGATGATTTTACAAAATCATGATTAAAATATAGTTTGCTGGTTAATTATTGTGACAAAACATAATAGTCCACAGTTTAAGCCCTCTTTAGGCATTCTGTGACACATTGAGCCTCTGCTTCTGTCCCCTGCTGAGGTGCCATAACTCTCCTGACCTATCACTTTTATGGGTTGAATAGGGACATCCAGGCTGAGAAATCCTACCCAGATAGATCTCTCCAGGGGATGGAGCTATCTGGGGCCAGCTTTTGAATGCTTTGTTCATATGCCTTTATAGTTTTATGTTTTTGCACAGCTATCAGAACATGGAGTAGATAAATGCAAAATATTATATGTGCAGAACTAGATTTCCTCCTCCTGTTGCTTGTTGAAACACATTTAACTGTTGATGTTGTGGTTTATTGTGAAATGTGGAAACTGGCCCTTTGCATCCTGTTTGACTATTGTGGTTGCAAAATCTAATGAGCATATTGTGCTGCTAGTGTGGGTTCTAGCAGATGAACCAGAAAGTGTAAGAGAAAAGCAGAATATATTGGTGTGTGTATAAAACTCAGCTCACATGACATTAGATTCCACTCAAGAGCAGTTACCTTTAATGGTGTCAATTTTTAAAAATTAGTAATATGTCATTTTCAAGTCATTTACTGTCCTAAAGGTATCAAAAACAGACTCTAGAGCAATCATTACTACAATGCCTTCTCTTGGATATGGTGCCCTGTAGCCCCATTCCTTCCTTTCTGTATCTCCACATCATTTTAAACTAATGTAGCCTCTCTTCCTCCCTCTCTTTTTTACTATCCCACTTATGGGCTTTGCCACATTCACATTTTTGTCTCCCCACCTTGCCACTCTGCGACTTCATTTACAGTGTTTGTCCCTTCCTGTGGCAGGGGATAGAGCAGCTGAGGATTTATTTGGGATGCCATTGTTTGTGGTAGTGATGAAGTCAAGAGTTGGTCTTGGGGTGGGTGGGAAGTTTCATATAAGGGCTGAAAAAGCATGTTTGTGGATGACAGTGAGCCCTATAAAGTCACAAATTGAAGTCTGGGTGAGTAATAATAGTTGGGTGACTGTTTTTGTTGCTGTTATGTGGTTAAAGGGGTTGTTCTGTGTGGGAAGAAAAAAAATCAAAGCCAGATGATTTTGCATGATGTAATTTCATTTCTTCGTAGTTATTTTTGTGCCTCAGGCAGGCATACTTCTGTCTGTCTCTCTGCTCTTCCCAGCTCAAATGTTTATTTTTGCTCAAGCAGAGTGTTCACAGGTACCAAAGTTCTAAACAGAGGCAAGAACATGTAAAGTGAGGACAGAGCTTGGAATATTTGCCTTATTGTATTTCAACTCCCAGGATCCTTCAAATAGATTCTAGACCAGGGGTTCCCAACCTTTTCAAGCTGGGGGTTGGGTCATACTCTCTCAGTCAGCTTTGAGAGCCGGATGGCCATTTTGCACTGCCTGTGCAATGGGGATGGCCATTTTGTCCCAACAGCTTCAAAAGGGTAGCCATTTTGTTTCTCAAATGCCCTTGGAGGGGGGCACATGAAATGGCACCATGGGCTGGATCCAGCCTGTGTGCCTTAGGTTGAGAACCCCTGTTCTATACTCTGCAGTCCCAGAAAGTAACTTTTCCCATTTTTGGGGGGTGGGTAAAAAAAAAAGAGAACACATCTTATTAAAAAAAAAACACACACAAAACTCTTTCTACCTTCCAGGGAAAGCATTTATAGACTCCTACCCCAGACAACTCCTGAAAATATAGCTAAGAACTTTGACCTATACACCATTGACCCTGCCACTCGCTATCCAAACTTGAACTCAAGCTGCGTTCGTCCCCATCAGGTGAGCTGAAACATGAATTGTAAACTAGATGTAAACTGTACAAAAAGAAGAGCAACCTCATTTTGCTGAGTTTTGAATTCCTAAGAAAAAGTGGCTTGCATATGCTAAATCTAATTTTGGAGGCAATAGTCATTTTGAATAAACGAGCCGTTTCACTTGGTTTCCTTACAGTGGAATCGAATGGTAGATAAAGATTATACCCAAACCTATTAACTGATCCTATTTGGAATGTAAGAAATTGGAGAGTTTGAGCTTTATCATGAAAACCATACCTTGGAAAATGTACTTTCTTAAATTACAACTCCTAGAATACTGGCTGGAGTATTTTGGTTACTGTAGTCCAAAAAGTAACTTTCTCCAGCTCTGTTGAAGATGTATTGGATTCAACTGGTGCCTATTTTATGGGATTATCATTGTCTTCCGTCAGGTGAAGCACTTGTACATCACAAACGAATTGCAGCCTTGTCTCCTAGAAAGAGCAACCTCCATTAGAAGATCAGTTGGGCTTTCAAGACAAGGTCTGAAATGAATATCCTGTTTTTAGCGTGCTTTTTAACATTTTTGACATAGGGTTTGTCATTTGAAACAAGTGAACATAACTTTTTAAAATGACTCTTTTATTTCAGGATCAGGCATGAGGCCAAACAAACTTTTAACCTGGTGCCAGAAACAAACAGAAGGTTACAGAAATGTTTCTGTTACAGATCTCACTAGTTCATGGAGGAGTGGTCTTGCTTTATGTGCCATTATACATCATTTCAGGCCTGACCTTATGTAAGTTTTTATGTATGCAGAATGCTTGGTAATTGTAGGGTATGCCAGCTTCCTTATAAAAGTATAGATTGCAGAGTCTCCCCCCCCCCTTTTATTTTAGCATCTGTTTTTGCAACTGTATGCATGTCTTTGTTCAGCTTCCCCACTAGATGTTCCCACTAGATGTTCTTGGCCCAGTTCTAAAACTGTATGGTATAGTGTTCAAAATAACTATTAGTTCTATCATTCTTGCTTACTTTGGTAAAAATCTAAGTTATTTGGAGCTTTTAAAAAGATGAAAATTACAGAAGCTGCAGTGTGAATATATATTAGAAGAGGATATTTGTGTATTGAGAAGATAATATATTTTTATTACTTCTCTACCAAAAGGATTCTGAGCAATGGAAAACATCTCAGAATAAACACATACGAATTCTGGAATTTGTTTTGAGTGATCAGTTTGATTGTACTGGCTGCCATGCTACATATCTAAACTCTGTTGAGAGAGACATCCCACAGAACCTCTGCACAATGTTCCTTTCCCTTTTGATTACATACTGAGAGCAGTCTGTTGTGCTTTTTTCTCTGTGCCCTCCAAAGGTGAATAATTGTGTAGTCATTGCAATTGTCTTCCTTTTTGGGAATTTCCATTTTAGTTGCCAAATCCCATTGATTAGCTATAGCCTGTGTGGAATTGCGTCACTTGCAGCACCAAGTACGCCTCTGGTTACGAAGTCATCCTTTGAATCTCCTGCTGCATTGCCATTGTGTGCCTTGGAGTGAATTGAGAGATATCTAACTGGCAACCAGCTAAATGGTGGCAATTCACCACTGAGATTGTCACTATTACACTCAGGCTGGCTATACTAACCAATAGGATACTAGGCTGGCTATCCATGATGTAACTGATGGCTTGCCTATTGGTCCAGATCAGTGATGGGATGACAAAAATTCTACTACCATGCCATGACGTCATGGACGTCATGGGCGTGCCCAATGTCATGACATCATGACGTCATGGGCAGAGCCGACGTCATGACGTTGTGGGTGGGGCCAAAAATAAAAATAAATAAAATAAAAATAAACACACACACACACACACCCCTCAGCCCACCCACCCAGCCAGACAGCTACAACACAAACCCGTAAATAACTTAAATAAATAAAATAAAGAAATAAATAAAATAAAAATTAAATAAAAATACAACCACCCACCCAAAACACAAATAAATTACCCACCCACCCCAAATAAAAAACCCTCACTTACTTACCTTCCTTGGGACAACGAACCCCCATGGCCCGGGGCCACCCGGCAAAGCGCGCCACCCCTGACTGCAGCCTCCTCCTCCGAAGGCCGCAGCCACAGGAGCCACCGCCTGCAGCCGCCGTCCACAGCCGCTGCCGCCAGAGCTGCCGCTGCCTGCAGCCCTGTGGCCTCCTCCTCGGGCCGGTGCCTTTTTGGCCTGGCTCCAGTTGTGGCCATGGCCAGGGGCGGCCAGGGGCTGCGGGCAGCAGTGGCTCTGGCGGCGGCTCCGGCCACGCGGCCACGGCCGGAGCCACCGCCAGAGCCGCCGCTGCCCGCAGCCCCTGGCCGTGGCTGCAGCCGGAGCTGGGCCAAAAAGGCACCGGCCCAAGGAGGAGGAGGAGACCACAGGTGCCCGGCGGAGGAGGAGGCTGCAGGCGGCGGCGGTGCGCCCCGCCGGGCATCCCCAGGGCATGGGGGCTTGTCGGCAGTGGATGGCCCAGGGAGGCTCGGTGGCCGGAGCCATCACCAGAGCCACTGCTGCCCGCAGCCCCTGGCCGCCCCTGGCCGTAGCCGGAGCTGGGCCAAAAAGGCACCGGCCCAAGGAGGAGGCCACAGGCGCCCGGTGGAGGAGGCTGCAGGCGGCGGCGGTGCGCCCCGCCGGGCGTCCCCAGGGCATGGGGGCTTGTCGACAGCGGACGGCCCATGGAGGCTCGGCGGCAGCGGACAGCCCAGGCAGGCCTCAACGTGCCCCGGGGGAGGTGCCCTCCTCTGAGGGCTGGTGCTGCCGCCGCCCCGAAAGGTGCGGCTCCGGCTCCAAAAGAAAAAATAAATAAATTTGGAGCCAAAATGGCTCCAATTGACTGCGCATGCGCAAAAACTCAATCTGACACATGCGCAATGCGTCAGATTTGGTTTCTGCGCATGCGCAGTCAATTGGAGCCATTTTGGCTCCGATTTTTTTTAAAAAAAAATCGGTGAGGCGTCCGGAACTGGACGCCTCAAAAGTACCCTCCCGGAGAACCCTCCGGGATTGTTCCTACCGGTTCCAGGGAACCGGATGGAACCGGGATCATCCCATCACTGGTCCAGATTCTTGAAAGTATAGAGGCATACTTGTTAAAAATGTAATAATCATTATGTATAGCTGTAAGGTACTGTACATAGGGCTTAAAACATTTTGCAACATATTACTTGGTATATAGTGTATGTAGCTAGTTAGGGTTTTTTTAAAAGCTGTTTCTTTCTGTAACCATGTCAAAATATTTTAATTGCCTTCCAGTGTGCTTTCAGAGTATTGGTGGGAGTTTTTTACTATTTAATACACAATTTTCCCCCTTACTCCTAATGGCCCTGGCACAGGGAACTAGAAACTTTGCAAATGCCTTAAAAATGATGCACTATACATTCTGCATGTTAGTATTCAATTTATTTCCCTTATTTTCTTCCCACCTAGTTCCATAATAGCTTTTATTTCCTCATAAGAGATATATTTATGTTTACGTAGATTATTTGTTCATGTTAGAAAATCTGAACATGTGAGGACACGGAGCACTTATCTCTCTTCTGTTTGTTTATTTATTTATTTATTTATTCAGATTTATATTGCCGCCCACTCGCCGAGGCGACTCAGGGCTGCTTACAGTCAAAACCGCAACAGTACAATAAAAATTTTAAAATATAACCTCACAAAATACAAAATACAACCAAACTAGAACACAGAATAACTCCCCTCAGGCCATTGTTGTGGGCCCAGAGAAGGGGGCGATGTTCTCAGCCACTCCTAGGCCATGGAGTCTTCTCCTCAGGCCATTGTTGTGGGCCCAGAGAAGGGGGTGATCTGTTATGATTCTGTGCATGTGGAGAACAGGAGTCTAAAGGAGGGAAAGTCTGCTACTTAAGAAATCTTTTCATTTAACAGGGGACCTTCTATAATGAAGGGCCCCATGTAAACAAGAAGTTTCCTTCTTCAGGACTATATCTGCAAATTACAGGAAGCGTCTGTCTACTGATGGAGAGTGACATAATATGAGGAACTAGCCTTCTTTTAGTTTAGACTCCCCCCCCCCCAGGGTTTCTTAAAAATATTTCTGAAATAGAAAATTATTAAAGAGGCAAAAAATATATTTATATATTTATATTATATATAAATATATAAAATATATAAAGAATGTTCACTGTTTTTTTTTAAACCAAGTGACTTTGGCTCACTGAATGAAGAAGATGCTATCAGAAACAACCAGCTGGCATTCGATATTACAGAACGAGAGTTTGGAATTCCTCCCGTCACTACTGGAGAAGAGATGGTGTCTGGTAGTGAGCCTGATAAACTCAATATGGCTATGTATCTCTCAAAATTCTATGAGCTATTTAGAGGAACACCTCTGAGAGCAGTGGGTAAGTTGGCCTAGGTTGCGCTTATGCTTAAAAGTGAAGTTAGGCTTTGATTGTTTTTCACCCAGTATGATTAACTTTGAGGTTGAGCCAAAGTTTGTCTTCCAAGTCCATTACAATTGCTCTGGAATGTTCAATTCTGTTTATCTGTACATCACAGTTGTCCCAGATGGTGTTTCCTTAAATTATTTTGGACAGCAACATGACATGGTCGACATTATTTATCTTTATTCAATAAGCCATTGTAGTGGGTTGGTTCTGGAACTGTTGGGGTGTTCCATCCAAAGGGAAATGCAGAAATTGAAAGACAGCATGAAACTGAGATTTTCATAAATAGTAAAGGCAAAGGTTTCCCTTGCTCGAAAGCCAGCCATATCCTACTCTAGGGTTCAGTGCTGATCTCTGTTTCAAAGCTGAAGAGCCAGTGCTGTAGAAACAGATAAATTATTTTAGTTTAAAGCATTTTTTTGAGATTAAAACATATTATTATATCCTGTCATGTAAAATCTGATTTATGATTACCCAGGGTTTTCTAGGTAGAAAATACACAGAAGTGGTTTATCACTGCCCTTCTTCTAGGGGTGTTCTGGGGCTTTGCATTTTGTCCAGGAATACCACAGACTGGCTCTTCTCCCAGGAGGGACAGTGGGGAATTGAACTCCCAATCATTGAACTATCTAGCCATCCAGTATGTATCCAGGATTGGTACATTTGTTTTTGTCATCTTTATTTAGCAAGAAAAACTTTGTATTTATTTTTACCTAATTTTATTACATTTTTGTGCTTATTTCTTATTTTAAATTACAGATGATTTTTTTAAAAAGAGGGTTAGATGGTAGTAAATGAGAGGTGCAAGGTTTTCTACATAAAAAGGGGTGCTGAAAAGTTTGGAAACTACTACTGTGGTACTGCAGAGAAGGTTGTTGGTTCCATACTTGTTCAGTCCCAATTTTTTTGTCATCTGTATTCTCTCCATGGAAAAACAATTAGTCTGTGTTGTCTGCGTTGGGCAAAAGCAGTTTCCCCACTGTGTTGTAGTATTTTAAAAACCTGCATATCTCAAGTGTTTTATGCCTTGCACTGAGCTTTGGGATGGTGGAGCCCTTTTTCCATATTACCATATTTGCTGGTGTAAGATGCACCCTGCTATTACCATAAATACCCACTATAGGCCACTATATACAGTACAAGACACACTCCATTTTTCTACTGTATTTTAAGAGGGAGGAGTGGTTATACACCAGCAAGTACGGTACTATGGCTAATTGAAGGCAAGGTAAATTCGGACACAAGTAAGATACATTTAAGATTCTCCCCCCAAAAAACATTTAGTAAAATCTGGATCAGAGAAGAGATTTCTGGACCAAAATGGAATGAATTGAACGTTTCAAAATGCTGGTGTTTGCATTTCTAATACAGGAACATAACATTGCATTTTGGTGATTGTCAAGAAAATGGCCCTGTAAGAGTTGGCATCTTTCTGGGGAAAAGTGAGAGGCAAAATAAATTACACTCTAATTTAGCTTGACTATCATTTTTAGTTTTCCATCTTTGTGAATGTCAGTGTTTTGCCCCTACACATAGATTTTTTCCCCTTTATTGTCCCACCCTTTTAGTTAATAAAATAATGAAGTCAACTCTGAGTAATCAGGTTCAGTGAACACTCAAGGTAACTATCTCCAGGCCTTGGCTTCAAGGCTTAGCTGGAGTGTCAGGGAGCAAATTACTGCTCAGGTCAGCTATTAAGAAGGAGGAACAAGTGGAACTTTGCCCAAGGGAGCCTTCTTTTTCTTGAGGCACACTTCAGCTAGAGGGTGGAGGTATGGGTGGAACGGAGAGAGAGTCTCATAGCTGAGATGCACAGGCAGCCCGAAGACTGTGGAGTCCCTTGACAGTGATGTAATTAGTCAGGTTGTCAATTCAATAACCTTCTAGAGACCAAGG
This sequence comes from Furcifer pardalis, assembly GCA_030440675.1. Classification (NCBI taxonomy): domain Eukaryota; kingdom Metazoa; phylum Chordata; class Lepidosauria; order Squamata; family Chamaeleonidae; genus Furcifer; species Furcifer pardalis. The sequence goes on along the minus strand of CP126894.1, from coordinate 84,938,723 downwards.
GTTCCCAACTTTTTCAAGCTGGAGGCTGGTTCATGCTCTCTCAGTCACCTTCGAGGGCCAGAAGGCCATTTTGCCGTGCCTGCATGATGGGGTGGCCATGTTGTCCCAACAGCTTCAAAGGGATGGCCATTTTGTTTCTTGAATGCCTTTGGAGGGGTGGGGGCCACATAAAATGGCACCAGGGGCCAGATCCGGCCCACATACCTTAGGTTAGGAACCCCTGTTCTAGACAATTGTTTTGTACAGGACTTTTAGCTAATACTGTACTTCAAATTGTGCTGCTTGAACACGAAGTATTTAATTTTAAAAAAAATATGTAGAATTTTTGCATTTTAGGAGTAAATTCCAATCTAGTTGCATAAAGGAATTGTTTAAAAAGCCTAATGTGTATTTTCCAGCCAGTTTCCTTAATTTCCTTTATTTATTTTAATCTCTGTACAGGAACTGTGGAGAAGCAGAATGGTGAAAGAAATGATAATTGTTCTGCTAAATCAACCAACTTCATCTTTAATAACTACATCAATTTAACGTTTCCAAGGAAGAGAGTGCCTAAAGTAAAATTCTTATATCTTTACTCCCCCCACCCCACCCTTATTGTTTTTAGATAGTTTAAGTGTTCATGCTTCTCCTGTTTAATGTGATTTAATATAAATAAATGAAATTCATTGAGAGAGAAAATGGATGAGAACTGGAAAATAATATTGGTAGAGGTTAGCTACTGGTTTTGAAGTAGGATCTCATATTCAGAAATATTGCATCTTTTATTAGAGTCAGAAAGTGATTGTAGAGAATGGCTACCTCCATCATGTCTTGCTTGTGAATTTCCATGGCATATGTGGCTGGAGATGAGAGTGAATTACTAGATATCACAAACAACCCTTCAGTTTGATTGAGTGGATGGAATTATTCAAAGAAGATAGTTGGTTGATCAGCATCTTTAGAGCAGGAGTTCTCAACCTTTTAAAGCCAGGGGCCGGGTCATGCTCCCTCAAACAGCTTCAGGGGCTGGATGGCCATTTTGCCCTTCCTCCACCACATTGCACTTCCAGGTGTGGTGGTGGTGGTGGGCATATGAAATGGTGCCGTGGGCCGCATCTGTCCCACAGGCCGCAGGTTGAGAATCCCTGCTTTAGAGCATATATGTGGGTAAAATGTGTTTTGCCACTCATCATACTTGCTCTGGAAAAACTAAGAAAACAAAGTACCATCTCAGTGGTTGACTATGCCACAGTTCCAAGCTGAACAGCATAAAGTAGCATGCTGAGATATCTGACTTCATGGTTTTCTTGAATCACAGTTTAGCTGTTAGAATAGTTTGTTGCTTCATAATGAGTGAAAATCTATACTGGCATAGTATAAATAAAAGCATATGCATTTTATATAATTTTAAGAGGTACCTCAGTTAAGCAAGGAAAGGTTGGAAATGATGAAAGCACATGATTTTAAAGTTGCATCTTTGCAGAATTAAAGCTCAGAGCAAACCTTCCTAACACAAAGTATAAGATCATTTGTATGCTTCCAGTTCTATAAATACCATTCCCGAATCATATGAATGTTCAACTACCAGCCAGTAACCTCATGCCCATTTTAGGAAACAGCATTGCTTCCCTCAGCCTTGCAAACAAAACAGAGATGACGTGTTAACTCAACAGAAGCCCAACTGACTAAAATCGAATTTCCCAGAAAACATGCACAAACTCATCCCAAATCTTTCAGGTTTGTTTAAAAAGCTCCAATAGTACATATGAAGGTATCACTTACAACATTTTTGTTGGAAAGGATAATATCAGTATTCATTTATTACTAGGTTATGTAATTCCTAAACATGTACCCTCTTTTATGTTAGTGTTGCATGGTAAAGTTGGTCAGAAAAACATTTTAACTTATTTACTTCTTCATTTTAAAATGTATTTTTGCCTAGGACCATAAAAACAAAATGGAAACCATGTGGTACTTCTATATATAGAACTATCCAACACTCTAGATTAAAAATTACAAATGAAAGGATTTAATTAAAACTTCTCATGGGTACTATTCTGTTTATAAAACAGTCCCTGAGACACCCTACCAACCAATTTCTTCTTCTTATACAGTAATACCTCGGATAACGCTAAGACTTGGTTCCACAAGTCTTGGTGTTATCCAATTTTTAGTGTTATCTGATCCATGTTAAAATCCTATGGGATGGATCAGATAACGTTTAAACTCCATAGAGATTCATTGTAACCGCACAGGCTTTAGCAGTTGTTATCCGATCCATCCCATAAGACCTTAACGTTATTCAATCCAATTCTCCTCTCCAGATTACTTAACGTCATGCGATTTTAGCATTATCCGAGGTAAACGTTATCCAAGGTATTACTGTACCAGGATAGCCAATGGCTAGGATTTCTGGGATTTGTAGTCTTAAGAACATGGGGCGGGGGTTTCATGACTGCAAACACTGCTCCAGAGGGTTGCAAAGTTCTTTAGTACAGCATACAGTCATAGCATCATGAAGGTTCAGGAGGGAAAGGGTGAACTGACTAAAATCCCCTTCCACAAGCCCCAAGGCAATTTTGGATCTAAGCCTCTGCCTCTTGATCTAGAAAAAAAACCCAAAGGAAATAAAACCTTGACTTTTAAGATGCACATTTTTGGGCCTCAGTATTTTATTTTTGTCTACAGTGACACATAATGTGGACATTCATAAACAAGACATGAAGATAGTCATTCCCAATGAGTCATCACCACATGGTCTTAGTAAAATATGTTGTTTTGTCCTATCATTGAGTCTCAGTGCAATACTGCATTTAAAAAATGTTGGTTGTAATCTGTGGGATGTTAATTTGATACAATAGGTGTGCAGCTCCGTATGGGCAATAGGAATTATGTTATCAGCAGTGGTAACTTGCTGCTAATAAAAGGCTGGGCAGCTTAGTGAATTGATATCTGACCAAAAGGCCAAAGGCTGGAAGTCCATTGTGCCTGCTGGGTGAAGAGAAACATGTTTTGCCTGGGCACTGTTCCAGGATTCCTGCATAAAAAAGAAATGCCATAGCACTGCTGTGCATTTTGTACCTTGAAAAAGTTGCCATAAATTGGAATTGACACAATGGCACGTCATTATTATGAAAAGCTTCCTTTGGTAATTTTGTGGTGCCTGTAACTTCATGTGATTGTGTGCATATCATGTCCACCACAAAATCACCAGAGGAAGCCTTCGATCAGCGGCTATTTATTGCTGATGATGACATGATTCCCACTGAGTATGCAAAGCTACACAGCAGGAGTTTAGTCAGTGTAAGAGCTTTCTGTGACTTATCTGTTAACAAAGGCTGTCTCTTCATTTTTTATAAATCCTGCATCGTGTCTATCATATTCACCAGGGTGTAAGACACAGGTATGAAGTGGGTTGGGGAGGACGGCAGCATTTATAAAACAATATAAGCCATGCTTCAATTGAAAACAATTAAGTGTCTGGTTTCCTTTTATGTGAAAAGGAAAATAAATCCCAAACAACTCCTGTCTAAGCTCTTGGGAGGAAAGGTACTATTGTGCTGTGAGAGAGAATGCATGAACTCTAGTAGAACAGTTTGTGCCATCACAATGTTTAGTCTTCTCAGGCAGGCTAAGGCTTATTCAGTACACACTAGCAAAAGTCAGTACTTGGAAGGCCTAGTGTTTTAACATTCTGTCATCTGTTTCTTTTGGTACTGGCCCAAAAGTTAGGGTTGGGATAATGCCTGTTCCATCCTTGACAATTTATTATAAGCAGTGAAAATATAAAAGGAAGTGTGTGTTTCTTTGATCTTGCTTTCTGTTGTAATGTTGGCACCCTAGACTACAAGACTGTAACCTGTGAATGATCTTGACAGTTTACAAAGAAGATATGGGCAGATCTGACAATGTCCAGGAGGACAAAAGTGGCTTAAATATTATCATTCATATTTGCTTGAAACTAATCAGTCTATTTATGGTAAAGAGGTCATGATGTACTTGATGGGTGTTAAATCACTAATACTTAACAGATAGCTTCTAAAATCCCATGACTATGAAAGGAATTTTTTGAGTCTTGTAGCCTCTAAATCAGGCTGTAGTGTGCTTTTGCTCTTATGAGATATTGTTATGTCAGCCAAAATAAGATGCACCTACAAATATATACAGTTCAGTATTTTCATGCCATAAGGTCCTAAGGCAGGACTTTCTAATATTTTGTAACTTTGGGGTGCTGAAGAATTTACAAGTATTCATTAGCAAGGCTGTAACTAGCCTCTTTGGCAGTTTGGGCAAGTACACCATCTCTAACCTACGCCACACTGACTCATGAATGTATTTTAGGGGATTGTAGGGGAGGAAAGAGGACTTTTAAACTTCAAAGAAAAAGAAAGTGAAAAGGGCCAGGAAGTATTGTCCTGATATCAACTGACTCTCTACATTTTGGAGCCCCCATTGTATTGGAGCCGCAGTTGCTTCATTAGATACAAGTTTTCTGGGAAGTGTTGCTGGTTATTTTCCTGATACTTTCAAGTCAATTCGTTTCCAAATTTGACACCCTCTAGATTTTGATAGTTTGAAAAGTTACCCTAGTTATCCTGCCCAGGTTGTAGCTCTATTTGTTAGTATGAAAAAATAACCCACAGTTATGTCTATGGGTTAAATTTTTTAAAAAAACTAGTCTCAAGGAACAAGTCTCTTGAAATCAATGGGATTTCTATTACTGGTGGCTAACAAGTTCCATTCATTTTAGTAGCTTTCTCTAACATGAGATCTAAACCATTATGACTCAGTAGAAATAGCTCTTGGCCTTGAGCGAAATGAATATGCTGGTCATAACTAACAGGATTTTGGCCACAATGTGTGAATAAGACAGACCAATTAAAGAGATATAGCTACTTCATCAAGTATGGCTTCATTCCTAGATAATGGAATTTGCTGAGAAAAGGAATTTATGAAGGAGAAAAATAATTTCATCTAACTTTTATGGTTACTGAATTAGAGTTAGTTGGGCAGATCTTTATCAGTGAAAACATTTACATGAGTAATTAGCAACTAGACAAAGGCTACTTACTGCCCAGCCTTCTTTTTCCTCTGTTATCTCTCATTACATTTGATAATAGATTGGAAAATCTGTGTTACCTTATTTAACAGTCTTTATGACAATAGGTCAATAGATTCTAGATGTGTATGAAATTATGAATGATATGTTTCTCCTTGATTTTAGGCAGAAGAAAATGAAACTAGTAAAAGACGGCGTAAAAGTCTCATAAATTTTGAAGAGGTTGGTAATTACAATCACTAAGGATTTTTGTGTGTAATATAATACATTTTGTCTACAACAAAGGTGAAGTAAAGCTTTCACATTTAAGCATTTAAGCTATCAATTCTATCAAAACAGCATTTTTGTTGTAAACATTGGGATTGTACAAAGAAAACACAGTTTTATTGGAACAAACTTTGGTTAAACTTCAGTTTTTTCAAACTCTTAACTAAACCCTCACTTTGTGTATTTCCCCACTGAATGACAATGAGTTAAAGGAATTGTGTATTTCCTCCAGTTAATCAATTTTCTCTTTAACAGCAGAATTTTATTGGCAGCTAGTTTAAGAAAAACATGCATTATTCTCAGTTAGTCTAATCTTCCTCTGAGAACAGAATTTCTTCAGAGGGGCATGGCTTAGGAATCAAACTAAGCCCATGTTTATCTTCCAATAACCAATCAAAAACTAAATTGGCTAAATGCAAAATATTTTGATGTACAATACTTTGTGCTTTGACAGCAACTGTCTCTTATCACTTGAGGGAACAGCTCTCATATATACATAGCATTTAGAAAAAAAACAGCCCCTAAGCCTTGGGATTAAAATATGATTCCTTAAGAATATTAGCATGGTCATTTTTCTGCATCAGAACAACCATCTTTCTCTAGTTTTTGAAAGATAAGAATAGAAGGAACTGCTGTTGAGTGGTAGTCAAGATGAAGAATGTCAACAGTGATCACATTTTCTTGCTTTTATTCATTGTAGGTCTCAGGTTCTTTTGATCGGAGAATAAGTTCTGTTAATCAAATAGAATTGAAAGAAGCAATAAATCAAAACAAAGTGAAGTCCATGGCAACCCAACTTCTGGCCAAGTTTGAGGAAACTGCACCTACTAGTTCACTACGAAGGCAGGTGGGTGGGGAAAAAAAAGATAAAATTAATTTTTGGAAATGAAAGGAAGTATTCCTAAGGGATAACCGGCTATTTTATTTTGAATGCAAAGCCATTTGGTTTGAATTGTTGCAAGTTCATCTCCTTTTGTGAGTAGCCATGGTTTCTTTTGAGATACAACAGTTTGGGAAAAATTGGTAAGTCTGAGCAGCCTTTTTTATAGTTAACTGCTTGGTTTATTTTATCAGTTGCTTTAAACAAATTATTTTACCTTAATTTCTTTTACCCACATTGATGCCTTTGTTTTACTACATTTTAAAAAGCAAGAAAACTCCCCAAACAGGAAAAGACTCTTCATTTTAAATAAGAAAGTAATGCTTGTAACTGTACTGTTGAAAGTAAAATAGATACTGCATATATCTAGATCACAGATAAACAAAACCCTGCAAAATGGAGGCACAGTAATACACCCTTCTTTTTCCTTAATTTTTACCCTAAGTAAAAACTAATAATCTCATTTGCCATTCTATGCCCTATATTGTGCATCACTAGTGGCATGGGACAGGCATTAAAATTGTAAACCTCTGCAGCCAGATTTGTAGTGTACTCCTATCCACAATTACATCATCTTTACTTGACCAGTCCTATTGATCCACATGTGGGAGAAAGAAGTCTTGTTATGTTTAATGAGCTTATTCCTAAAGAAGGTTGTTCTTTTAGTTCTCTTCAGGAAACCAGAGTAGAGTTCACCTCCTATATTTTCACGCAGTAGAAGTTAAGATACAAATAGAGTGCTAAGTAAACCCATGTGTTGAATGATTTGCAGTGTTGATCTGAGGTTTGGATTTCTTGGTTTTGGGGGATACATGGTTGACCATAACATTTTGCACTAAAATAGTGGCTTGTGAATTTTTGTATTTTAAATATTGTTATGGTTCCAGATTTCAAACTTTGAACGTTGTATTTTCTTGTATTCCATCTACCTCTTGTAACTGTGCTGTTGAGCTTCAGCCTTTTCTCCTTCTAACCTGTAATGGCTTTTGGTCCTGCTCTTCTACTTCATAAAATATTCCTTTCTTTCCTTGGACAATTCTCCTTTCTACATATAAGGAACCAATAGCTAAACCAGCTTTGCACCTTCCTTCTGAATCTCCTGTAAACCCTCGCTTTGCTAAACCCAAGGAGGCAACCTGTAACCCATCATTTCTACCAAAAAGTCAGGTAGGCATTCATAAGGACATCAGCATGTTTTACTGATATTGATTTCTAAGTGCTTGATAGTACGGAGCATGTTAGATGATGCCTAGTTACCTTCCAAAATGGAGATTTATTTTTATTTTTTTAAAAAGAGAATTATATTGAGATTCATGGTGGCTTACCTGGTTGCAATGTTGCTGTTTTTTGGATTGTAATGAAATGTCAGGGCTGGTTCACATAATCCTTTTACTGGCTAGTATGTGGTTTGACATCTCCATTGTAAAGCCATTTCTAAACTACAGTGAGCATTAGCTAAGGGACCTGTGGTCCTCCAGAGGTAGTTAGGTTTTATGCCCCTCAGCCCCAGCCAGCAGTGAAAAGTGATAAGCATCTTAGTACAACACCATTTGAAACAGCACATGTTATCTCAACTTCTTTTAAATGTATCATTCTAAAAGGCCGCCAGATGAAGACAAAAGATGTATTCTACATAAAAAGTGCAGAGCAGGAAAGGGCAAAGTCTATGGCTCCTAACAAAACAGAGCTAACACAAGGGTAGGATTCAGCATAAGTGGAAATGCCTCTATGTGATATTTCTATCTTCTAGTGCAAGGGTCTGCAAACTTGGCTCTCCAGATGTTCTTGGACTTCAATTCCCAGAAGTCCTGATCAGCATGCATGTTGATCAAAGCCTCTGGGAATTGAAGTCCAAGAACATCTGGAGAGCCATGTTTGCAGACCCCTGTTCTAGTGTCTAGTCATGCCTGCCACATGACCATGGAAACCTCTGCAGCAGCAGACAGCGCTGGCTCTTCGGCTTAGAAACAGAGATGAGCACTGACCCCTAGAGTCAGATACGACTGGCTTTCGAGCAAGGGAGACCTTTACCTTTACTAGAGAATACCAAGAGATATGAAATATTCCTGATTATTAAAAGAACTGACAGGTCTAGAGTATACCTTCAGGAAATATTTAGTATCAAACACAGTTATCCTGAATTTTCAAAAGTGTCTGGAAGTTTCCTGTGTATTGCAGCTTACCATTAAGTCTCCCATATCTAAATTATGCAGTTGTCATTGGCATATGCCAAAAAACCAGGCTTAGCCTGCTAGGGAAATGGAGCTAAATTTGTGGATTTTGCCACTTTTCCATAGAAAGGGAAGGCAGATTTTCTTGAAACTACATAAATGCTTTGATATGAGAATTGGTTGTGGACGAATGATCCCCACTTTCTTCTTTCTCTTCATCTTACCGACTGAATGCAAAAAGATAATTGATTTTATATCCAATAAATTACTGTAGTGTTCTTTACTCTCTGGCTTACAGTTTAAAGAGAGGAAATTTTGCATTAAAAGTAGTCAATATCATTAATAATTATAACTTGGGTAATGTTCTCCGGAGGTTATTTCCTCTTTATTATGGTAGTGATTTTCTTGTGCTTTTTGTAGCAATATGTTATTCTCTTGACATAGGTAACTGATTTCTTTTGAGGCACCTGATGATCATACCGTTGGGCATTTATGCAGTATTTGTGATTTACATCATTTCACAAACACAATCTCAGTGATCCTTGTAGCATCTCTGCATAAATGCTGCTATTAGTCTCTCACCAGTGCAAGTTATGAAGTTGAAAGCTGAGGGAGAGAAAAGGGGACTTGCTTATTCTCTGAACTAAGCAAAGGGCCCCAGAACTCCTAAGCTGTGGAAAGCTGCATGCTACAGTCCACAGCATGAGATATTTGCTGCCTTGCCTTGTATCTTGAAAATAAAATCAACCCTGTGGGGAAAAGGGCCCCTCTGCAGAAGGTGCATGTTGCAGTCTGGTTGCTGCATGTTCTAGCCAGCACCAGTATAGGCTCTGCTTCAACAGATCCTTTTTTTCATTCTAAGTGTTTTCACAGTTTCAGGCAATAGCTAGGGCTGAGCAGCCGGCCAAGGAGCCCATGCAGTCTTTCCCTGCTGCTGCTCCAATGGTCAGGCATTTGGGCTGTATAGAACGAACTGAGCTGAAGTCCAACCTTTCTGAAACCCTTGCATCATCCTGTCCTGCTGCCTTTGCATTGTCTGGGTTGCTTCAACGCCTTCAGCACGTGGAAGAGAAAATAAATCAGGTGACACTCTATTCCTCTATTTTCCTCTGTACCCTGCTTCCCTTCCTGGCTTATTATTTTTTTTATTCTTTTGCAAAAACTAGGACAGCGGTGAAACAGTCTTTGGGACAACTTTGAGCAACGTCAATCCAGGCAATAGGTGGCAAGGCACATTTTGTCATTGCTCGATCTCATTCACCTTTTCTGTATTTTGTATGGAGGGGGTGATTCTGCAGGATTACAGCAAAAAAAAGTTAAGAAAATGAATGGACTACAAAAAGTTAAAGTATTTTGTAGACTATTTTCAAGGCATCTCTCTCCATCAACTTATACAAAATCAGGGGGGGAGAGGGGGAAGAGGACACCCAATGCCTCAATGAAGAACACTTCCTTGAACTCAGCAAAAATGATTTTCCAACTGTTTCTCCTTTTCCTCCATTTTTAAAAACAAAATTAAGGAGAGAAGTAAAGGATGGGATATAAATATGTAAATTTTCTTCCGGTATGTTGTAAATTAAGAGAAGTATGGGTCTTTTGTCTGAAGCACTGGTGAGGAGCTAGGCTTAGACTAGGAGGGAGCTGAAAGCTAACTTAACATGTTAAAGTTAATATATTATTAAGCTGAAATCAATTTCAAGAGGTGTGATTAGATAAGTTCTTCGTGTAGTCTGTGAATGCACACTCTGGGTGCTGTGCCTCGGGACATCTGAACAACCCATTCTACAGAAACCTTTTCATGTCAGCCTTCTTGCACCGTTGTTTGGGATTTTGGCCAAGCAGATCGGTGATCGTCTTGTGGATCTCATTCCAGCCCCAGTTCGGCCTATACCAGAACAAACACAGCTAGGACAGCCCTTGAGGACGCATGGCGAGCATATCTCGCAAGCCGCCTGCCAAGAAGTCTCGACAGGACAGGGCACCAGTCCTCCGTCACAATCTCCTGGGTCTTTCCCAGACACGGCATCAAGGACAACTAGACAGTACTGGACTGACTTGGATGTAGAGGCCTACATCCCACCTCCACCAACTCAGAGGGGTCGGACTGTTCTTCGGATTCCTCTGATGATGAAAAAGAGTCATTCGTCCAAGCCGAAAAACCTCCCAAGGAACAAATCGGGGGAAAAAGCAAGAAAAGCAGCCGGAGGATCAATGGACCTTCATGGCTTTACTTACCAGACTGGGGTCAACACTCAACATCAAGGAGGAACATCCACTTCTCCCCTTTTTGGACGAGGTTTGTGGCGTCACAGACAAACATCAAATCAGGCCAGTCCATCTAGGACTTCTTCCAGCATTCTCCCACTCTGCTAAAGCCATTTGGAAGAAGCCAGTGTCACCTCACACTGCTCAGCGCTGGTCGATGGACTTTACAAGATCTTGGGAAACAAGGAGGAGTTTCTCCACATCCACCCCATGCCAAATTCGGGGGTTCTTAAGGCTTCCCAGGATAAGACTCCGGGCAGTGGTATTCCCATTCCAGCGTCTCGACAGGGAAAGAAGTTGGATTACTTGGGATGGAAAATCTATGCTAATGCATCCCTCTTTCTCCAGGCTGTTAACTAATCTGCTGTCATGGGGTCCTACACTTACAAACTTTGGTCAAAGGTGGAGGACTTTTCTTCTAAATTTCCTGCTGACTTACGTTCAGAATTTGGGATGCTTTGTAAAGAAGGTACTCAAGTTGGCCAGTAGCAAATTAAAACTGCGAGACACATTTGTGGCTCTACTGCAAAAAAAAAAAAAAAGCATCGGCCATCCACTTCCATAGACATTCCTGGCTGCGATCTGCCAACTTACAAAGTGAGGTGAAGAAACTGGTGGAGGAGATGCCGTTGGTCAAGGTCTCTTTTCCTTGGAAACGGACACGGTCCTCAACAAGTTGCACCATGATAAGATGACTGCAAACAAGCTGCAATTAGGACTAAACAGTGCCTATCAACAAAGATCCAGATATAGGCAAAGCTACCAGCCACCATATTCATCCTACTAGATGAGTTTTCCTCAGCGTCCATTTGGAAAACGGTAGGAGTACAACAGGTAAGGTTTTTACAAACTGCACCACCAACTGACTTGGCTACTGTATTCGTAACAACAGCACTCGTCAAAACATACCAATAAAAAGTCCAGACAGCATGTTTGACTTCTTGCTGACTGAGGATCCCCTAGTTTCTACCCCATATGTACCGCTGAGAACTTTCCTTGTGATGTGGCAGACCATCACCACCGACAAGTGGGTTTTGAACATCTTATGATTTGGCTACAGTATAGAATTCAAGAGACGACCTCCGCTCGGACGCCTCCGGACCACCTCTCCCTCGTCTACTCTTTAGGAAGAGGTCACAACCCTTCTCAAAAAAGGAGCCATTGAACTCATAGATTCTACCAATTCATCCGATGGCTTCTCCTCGAGGTACTTCGTAGTCAACAAGAAGGATGGAGGACTCCGGCTGATCTTAGACCTTCATCAGTTGAACAAATGTATCCATCAGAAGAAATTCCGAAATGGCCAAAAATTGTGTCGGACTTTCACCTGGCTCAGTCGATCACAGTACCAAACCCACTCACCCCCACAAACCTCTGAACAAGTAAGGGCGTGGCATTCTTTATATGTTAATAGAGCACTGCTTTTTTTTACACAAGACGGGCAATCTAATTCAGAAAATCAAACCGTTTATTTATACAGTATGGAGGGAAAGCAAAAGGAAACTCACTTTCTTCAAAAAGGTTCTTGAAGTGGATCTCCAACATGATCTATCTGACTTATGACATTTCTTCCATGAAACCTCCGCCACATGTGAGGGCTCATTCAACCACATCGATGGCTTTTCTGGAAGGCATTCTGATGGCACATATATGTAAGGCAGCCACTTGATCTAGACACTACAGACTGGACACTCAGGCTACCCCTGATACTAGACTGGGCAGAGTTGTCTTGACGGCTGGCCTTCGCTCTTCTTCCTCTGCAATGATAACATCTCACCTGTAATCTGTGATGCACTCTTCGGATTCATCTCCTCCACAGGTGCCCATCATCCAAGTAAGTGAGTTTGCTAATCTCCCAGAGTGTGCATTCACAGACTACACAAAGGAGAAAGATAGGTTTCACTTATCAGTAACTGTCATTCTTCGATTATGTAGTCTGTGAATTCACACTACCCACTAGTCCTTCCCCTCTAGCTGCGTGAAGGAGATGTCTCTCTATCCTATGTACAGCTTCAGAACTGAGGGAAAGAGTGCAACATGGTGCTGAAGGCAGGTGGAGATGGTGGGCAGTCCCTAATTTCAACTTTCATCCAGTTAGCTTTAAAGCTCCGAAATGGCTCCCGCGCGCGCAGAACCCAGAGTGTGAATTCACAGACTACATACTCAAACAATGACAGTTACTGGTACGTGAAACCTGTCCTTTTTATTCTTTAAAACCCATACATCCAAAAGGGGAATACGTTGGCACATCACTTAAAGAGCATAATGTGTTCCATGGGATTGCTCTTTAAGCAAGTTGCTTTTAAGTGAAACACTTGGAAAAAGTGCCACTGTTGCCATTGTAAGTGACCAATTGTGACTTCTGGTGGGGGGGGGGATTGCGAACCCCGATTTAGTTGTTAAGTGAATTTCTGGTTGTTTTTAGTTGTTAAGCAAGGGTGACCCATTCAGAGAAAATTCTGCTTTTTAAGTGAGTTAGTCTCTAAGCGAGGCACTCTTTATCCGACATTTTACTGTATAATGACAAACTGAAGACCAATCACAAAATGAAACAAGCACACATATAACTGGCAATTTAGAATTTCCTCTTTTCCAGTGACAGCTTACCAGTAATGTATACTTTGTGTTGAATCTGATAGGTCATACATAAGAATATGAGCTATGCATTTTGAAATAATCCAATTTGTAACTAAAATTAAGAACCTGCTGTGACTTCTCTTCAACTACAAAATATGGCTTGACATATACACAATGACAGAATATTGAAGCATGAAAACACATGTACAGTTGTACCTCGCTTAAAGAGCATAATGTGTTCCACAGGATTCCTCTTTAAGCAAGTTTGCTCTTTAAGCGAAACACCATTGTAAGTGACCAGTTGTGACTTCTGGTGGGGTGGGGGGAATTGCGAACCCTGATTTATTTGTTAAGCGAGTTTTTGGTTGGTTTTATTTGTTACGCAAAGCAACCATTCAAAGAAAATTCTGCTCTTTAAGCAAGTTACTCTTTAAGCGAGGTGCTCTTTATGCAAGGTTTGACTGTACTCACACCCCTCTACTTCTCACTGCCAGAATTGTTTTCTCTTTTCCTTCTGCTTTTAATGCTTTTCTTCTAATCAACTATATTTCTAAACAGTACTATTTCTTTCCTTTCTTGATAACCAAAATCCTTTTTTCTGTTTCCTTTCTCTTTCCTGCTGCTGCAGAGGAGAGCTCAGTCCATAGCAAATAGAGAATTTCATAAAAAGAGCATTAAGGAGAAAGCAGCTCATCTTGCCTCAATGTTTGGTTATGTCGACATCCCAAAGGTGAATACTGTGTTTGCTTTGCAGATGCAGAGGAATTAAGTGGGCAGGTGGGTGGGTGGTGCTGTTTTCTTTCATCTTAAATAGAAAAGTACAGTGGTACTTCGCTTAAAGAGCATAATGTGTTCCACGGGATTGCTCCTTAAGCAAGTTAGTCTCTAAGCGAAGTGTTCTTTATATGAGGTTTTACTGTACTGCTCTGCAACTAGTTTTTGTTTAATTTTATTAAACAAGTAGAAAAGTGAGGGAATAAATGGGAAGTTAATACGCAATCTAAATCAAAGTGATGCTGGCTGAAATTCCACTGAAAGCACTTAACTTTATATTAGATTGTGGCTGAAGTCTTTTACCTAATGGCTTAATGCATGGTGCTAAAGTGTCATTATTTTAACACCTCTTAATATGAAAATCATTTGAGGTAATTCTGCTCTTTCTGCTCTGTACAGAATAAAATTGCCACTAAAGATCTGTCCTATTTTCAACTCCCATCTCCCTCTTGCCCTCCATCTCATGATTCAACTGCTTCCTCTTCATCCATTGGTTCCGCTTTCCCTGCTGTTCACTCTAAAAAGGTATTCCTCCTTAACAGGTGTCCATGTGTGATTCATATCATCACTAACAAAACAAATTATGGAAATTTGACTTTGATTCTTCAGATTTAGCTTTGCACAGAGGATAGTTGTATTATGCTGTTCTGATCGTCCCCTCTTATTTGCAGGTAATACATTCCAAGACCTACCATGGATACATAAACTATGGGAAACAGCAAATTTTATATTTACAACAGGAGTGCCCAAAATTTTTGGGCTGTGGGCTGGTCATGTGGTTCAGTGGGCTGGTCATGTGGTTCCTCCCACTGGAAGTAGAAATAAAATGCACCCATGCATGTGCAAAACACTGCGGTAAATGCACCTGCAGCTGTCATAAACACATTTATGATAGCTGCAGGTGCATTCATGCATAGGTGCGTTTTAGTTCCGCTTCCAGGAGTGGTGTGGGCAGCATGGGCAGGATGATTTGGCACTGTGGGCCAGGTCCAGCCTGTGGTCTGTAGTTTGGGTGCCCCTGATTTACAATCTTGACCAGGGGTGCCCAAACTAAGCTCCGGGGGCTGGATGTGGTCCCCAACACCAATTCATCTGGCCCACAAAGCCCTCATCACTCCTGGAAGCCGAAGTAAAACACACTCAGATGAATTGGCATCGGGGTTGTATCCGGGCCCCGGGCCTTAGTGATCGGCTCCTTGAACCACATGATCAGCCCACGGCCCAAAAAGTTTGAGCCCCCCTGATCTAGACAATGGCCTCTACTGGTTAGTTCTAGTAATGTGTCATAGAAATACATATATATTTCAGGGATTTTTATTTGATATTTTTAGACCTTCAGATAACGTGAAACTGCATATACTGAATCTGCTGATATGGGTGTGACTTGTATTTCAATAGAGTAAGGCTGGATCTTGTTGCAGATCAACCTGTTGTTTCTGAGTTATGCAATTTTAGGTTACAGCTGGGCATATACAACTCTTTTTTTCCATTCTCTTCCAAAATTTAATTTTCTTTGAAAAACACAGACACACAAACTGCTATGAAAGATGTATTCATATAGTACATTCTGCAATTTAAAGAAATCTTAAGTAAAATGAGGCAAAATTAGGCTGCAAGCTTTATGCTATAAATGTTTCAATGGAATCTTCTGTCTTAACGAAAAATTTACAACCACAGGTTTTGTCATACTTGGATTACTAAGTAGCTTTGTAAAATTATTATTTTTACCACAAATATGTATAAATCATTAATGTCAGTTGGTCCCAGTCTATTAACTTGCAGTCTAAATCTAATTGTAGTGTTTTAAAACCAAAACTAATTTGGCCTGCTATTTTAATAAGCATAGGCATGCTGTTCTACTGCCTGCTGTCATGATTAATGAAAAGCTGAAATTGATTGTTTGGGTGGAGTAGTGAATTGACCTCAAAGGATGAAAATTAGCTTATGTAGCCTTTCTTAAATTTAGTCATGCATGTTTTCTGGATATTTGCTTAAACATATTTAGCAGAAAAATCTTACCTTGGATGGCATTTCTTGCTTTCTTCCTCATTCAGTGTAATATTGTGACCTTTTCCTTTAAACTTTTTTTCATTTTGGGAATTTATGAAAAACTATTCAAAGCCAGAGTTGCTTTATAAGCAATGTCTATCTGAAACTGTGACATAGTGATTATAAAGATAGTTATGGATTAACCTATTGGGTATAAAAATAAAAAAGGCATTATTGCTATTGCAGAATAGAATCATGGAAAGTAATATTGTATATAAGGCTTATATTTAGTAAGCAGGCTGAGAATTGCATAGAGATTTTGGACTATCTTGGTTTTGTTATCTCCATCTGTTCAGATTTTAGGTTATAAATAATGTTAAAATTGGTGCAGATTGGATTTAATATGCATTTTGACAGTAGAAATGCAATTGTAAGATTTTATGTTATATAAAAAGAAAGTGAAATCTGAATTGTATGCTAACTAATGACAAGAACAAAAAAATTGGAAACAAATTATTCCAGTTAAAACAGAATGGTTAAACAGGCTATGCTATATACAGTAAGGCTGACAAATTTAATCAAAGTTCAAGACAAACGATGGGATAAACATCTCTATTTATAATAAACTCTATTCATGCTGTCAAAATATAGGATAAAATTAAGCCACATCAGTTGGTGAATAGGATGTGGTTGAAATTCAGGAAGAGGGGAAAGTGAAGAAAAATGTGACATATGACTTATGTGGTGATATGTTGTACTTCTGTTACATTAAAAGCCTTTTTCTATCTGCTGTAAGCAGAATTCATTCAGTCATGGTTTCCTAGCATTGACATAATGCGAGGCATAGTTTATACATATGTAAATACAAATAAGCACATAGACACACTTTCATTTTAAGAATGCAACTGTAAATGGCTAAACAAGCTGATTTCCACAACTCTGCCTTCCTCGAGATATACGGGGCTACAAATCCCATAATTCACAGCAAATGTGGTCATTGACTTACTGGTTAGGGTGATGGGAATTGTACAGACTGAAGGCATTTACTTGTTTAAGGTTGGTGGCCAATCTATGGTTTGGTCTGTGTTCTGAGATACGTTTCCCCATATTATCAATAAACAATTTTTCTTAGTTACTAAATACTTTCAATAGCACAGGGACAATGGTAGGAGCTGAGAGATGTGTGCTTTGTAGTTCATGAAATAAATTGAAACTCATTTTGCTATTTCTGTGTCTTCATTTAGACTTGTTGATCACTGCTTTGTTATACAGCATTATGTGGTCTGTTGTCATATAACATCAGCCATATTCTCAAAAAAAAATTCTCCATTCTCTACCTTTTCTCTCTTCCTTCTTCCCCCACTCTCTTCTGGAGGATAGATGACAGTAGGGAAGGTATCAAGTTCTGTAGGTGATGCGGTGCAAGTTCTTGTCAATCTGTACATGAATGATCACAGGCCCAGCTCATTGCATGAATCCTTGCAACTGGTAAGGCTTAAAATGGCAAATATTGAAAATGGGATTTTAAATGGAAACAGTAGCATTTCTAAGAACTTATTAAAGTTTGTAACTCTTTTACACTCAGCCGCATTAAGGCTGCCTGACAATGAAGATGCTCATTTTCTTCCTCATCTTTATTGTTAGTGGTATATATCCGGCAGAAGCTTCTGTTAAATGTAGATTCTAGACTCCTAGTGATCTCGAATGACCTCTCAATGTGCTTGGGAAGATGCACTTTAAAAATTAGCTACCCATCAAAACAAGTGGGGGGAGGGGGAGCAGCTGCTTTGTATGACAAGGAACTAGCCCCACTGAATGTCTTTAGCCTACATGTGCACACCAAGGCCTCACAAGATAGTGCTGCACATACATTTCTTAGTTACAAATTACTCTAGAATATAGTTGTGTAAATTAATAAAAACATTCTGTTGGAATGAACTTGTTACTGATTTTGTTCTTCAGAATCAAACAGAGGATGGGGCTCCTGCTGCTGCATCTTTCCCTACTTCTTCTTCTACTTCTCAAGCTTTTCCTTCTACTGCTCAAAAATGTCAGGTATCAATCAGACATGTGTTAAAGCAGTTCTCACCATGATAGATGCTGTTATTTGTGTGGTTTGCATAGGTTTCAGAAAGAAGAGCAAGAACAGACAATGTATTATGGCACAAAGTATCTAGGGTAAAATTATACGACATTACAGATTTACCACAGTGCAGTAGTGAAATAAGTATTAAGTATGGTGTAGTGAGAAGGGACTGAGGTAGCTTGATGGTTAAGACACTGAACCTCACCACTAGGAGATTGAGACCCGACTGCTGCATGATGAAGTAAGCTACTGTCTCTGTCCCAGTTCCTGTCAACCTAGCAGTTAGAAAGCAAAAAATTGCAAGTAGATAGATAGGTATCACTTCCGTGGGAAGGTAACAACGTTCTGTGTGCTCCGGTGTCTAGGCCTGTACAACCTATTAACCATCAAAGTAAATTGAAACCACCCAATCAGTGCTTATGCTAGCTATGTGCTTTCTGTCTCTTCTTTGTGAGCAATCCCAAACCTATTGTGAAAGTAGTCACTCATTCAGTGGTGGAACATGTACTGTGCTGGCTGCCCTAAATGCTCTTGATATTGCCCATTATTGGGTAGGAATTATGTGACACATTAATAGTATTGTGGTGCTTCTGACATAAATAAAGAAAACGAAAGTAGAAACTTGAATTGCTCATGGTGAGCTCCATGGCATGACATTTCACCAGGAAATCTATTGCCCAGTGTAGCCCTTGATTTTGCACTGATGTAGAATAACCAACTCAGAGGGCTGCTTCATCCATATTTTTCTGTAATAAATGAATAGGATCTTTGGTCAAGCCCTTGTGAACTCACTGTTGTGTTAAAATGTTACATTTATGTGTTAATTTTTTTTAACAGGGTTCTCTCAAGAAAGAATTTCCACAGTCTATCGGTGGGAGTGACATCTGCTGTTTCTGTAAGAAAAGGGTGTATGTCATGGAGCGTCTAAGTGCAGAAGGCAATTTCTTCCACCGAGAATGCTTCAAATGTGCCACGTGTGCTACAACTCTCCGCCTAGCAATGTATGCCTTTGATGCAGAAGAAGGTAATAAAGAAACTGGATGCTACTGTTAGTGTGATTATTTGTTTGCTTCTGTTTTCATTTATGGATAGTTATGGTGTAGTGTGGTAGATGGAGTAGGACTCAAGAGACCAGGGTCTGAATCCTCGCTTGGCTATGGAAACTCATGAGGATGGTATGGGGATAGAAGCACTGGTAAAACTGCTTGCCTTGAAACCCCATTAGGATGTTGCTTGATACTATATAACATATGCAGGTAAATTATTTGGTTGCATGATGGAAGGAATGGATTGGCTGGCAGATGAGTTGACAGTTGAAACAGTTTTGACAGTTGGGAGGGGGAAAGAATAAGCCTCTGCAGAACTCTCTTGTGATTGGCTGCTTTCCAAAGTCAAAGTGAGTCTCCTCCTTCTTGTCTTTCCATCATCAGGCAAAGATCATCTTTCCAGGCAGGTCTTGTATGTATTGAATTTAGAGGTTTTAAATGTTTTAGTAACATTTTTAATATTGATAGAGGCTTAATTATTTTAGTACAGTTTCCTATATGGATAGTTGGGCACTTATGGTATGTTTAACTGTGATTATTGTATAGTTACAATTGTCTGTGAGGCACCTTGGGTCTCCTGTGGGGAGAATGACAGTATATAAATGACATGTATACCTAAATATTTAATTTATTTTTGATACTATAGCTTAAGCTTGTTTTACCTGTATCTGTCTTTTAAGGCAAACTACCATGGTAGCACAGAAATGAAAGTTCATCAGCTAACTAAATCAGTAAATCAATTAGTCAACATTTTGTCCTGTACCTCAAGAAGTGAAATGATTATATCTGATTTTGATAGCAGTTGTCATTTGAGACTCAAAGAGAACACCCCACTCTAATTAATAGGATTTTTGTCATCTTTGCCAAGATATGCTTACCCCCAAGCAGTTGCAATGAAGTCAAGTGGTACTAATAAGGAACAAAAGTAAATATTGGTACCGTTTCCTGCATTGAAGCTGTTCTTCCAGAATACAGTAATACCTCAGATAACGCTAAGACTTGGTTCCACAAGGTGTTATCTGATTTTTAGTGTTATCCGATTCATGTTAAAATCCTATGGGATGGATCTGATAACGTTAAAGCTCCATGGAGATACATTGTAACCGCACAGGCTTTAGCGGTTGTTATCCGATCCATCCCATAGGACCTTAACGTTATTTGATCCAATTCTCCTCCCCAGATTACTTAACGTTATGCGATTTTAGCGTTATCCGAGATAAACGTTATTCGAGGTATTACTGTACATATGTTACTTTAAAGGGTATGTGGTGCATCTTTGGATTCTGTCATTTTATGTTGATTCCATTTGCTTGGAGAAAAGCAAATAATGTCACTACTCTTGTCTTCCAGGTAAATTTTACTGCAAGCTTCATTTTGCACAACGTAGAACAAACCATACACACAGAAAGAGGAGAGCCATGCTAAAGACTTATGAAAAGGTAGGTATATTTTAGTGGGGTTCAAAATAGTGTCAGTGGATGGAAAGTTCATACTCTACATTATTCAGAATGGGACATGTTTGATATTGGCTCCTGATGGAGCTCAAATGATATAATAATCCCTCATATCAGTCCAGGCTAAGGGAACTGAAAATCCATTGAGTAAAAGAAGTCACTGCTTATATGGTGCCACAGCTCGAAATGGATATTGTCTTCTAATCTTCCAGAATATCAGTACTATAATGTCTCAGCCACATAACTACCTTAGCTTTGCCTTTTGAAAAGAAAGTTTTATTTGTAGCATGTTATGATAGTTTGCTCAGCTACCATTTCTAAATTCTCAACTACAGATTAAACAATCCTGTGGTACCTTTAAGACTAACCGGTTTATTATACTGTGAGCTTCTGCATTAAAGCCTAGAGGCAAAGAGAATTTAAATGCAGGAGATATTGACCATCACAATTTCATTATTAACACTTGTCAGTCACAGAATTGTTGGTAAGAAATGCTGAGTTTGGTGTGTTTAGCCTGGAGAAGAAGGAATGGTGATGTAATAACAATCTTCAAATATTTAGAGGACTGTCATATAAAGGTTGGGCAAGCTTTTTTCCCCTCTAGCAGCAGAGGTTAAGTCCCAAATGAATGGTTTCAAATTAAGGAAATGAGATTTTGGCTAAACATTGAGAAGAATTTCTTAACAATAGGACAGTGGAATGGAGAACCTCAGAAGGTGTTGGATTTTCCTTCATTTTAAACAAAGGTTGCAGGACTGTCTGCCAGCAACTCTGTAGCTGTGCATTTACCTTCTACAGGGGTTGAACTAGCTAGATGAACCCTTTTGATCACTCCTTGCTCCATGATTCTGTGATAACAGAAACATCTTGTAGGTAAAATGTCTAAAAGCAATAGGTGAGGCAAGAAGTGGGCTGTAGTTCATGAAAACGTAATGGTATAATGATCCTGCTAAAGATGTCATAGGAGACTTTGGTGTCTTAGCTGCATAAGGACACAAATGAATAAGGTACAAATGAAATTGTTGATGGAGTTGCTCCTTTAAGTAAAGAGATCAACTACATTATTTTCCTATTTATTTTTTATCATGCACAACAACCTTATTGTTATTTAACTGGATAGAGGTGCCCCTGCATTATGGCAAGGCTTGAAACAAGCAGCCATTGTGGGTAAAAGAGGACATATTAGAGAGATGGGAGTAGTTTTGGTAGGACAGTACCAAGAAATGAAAAGTGGTTTTTATGTCTGTTTCAGTTCTAATGCTGCCACCTGTTGTAGCTTGAGGAAATATAGTGCATACCACCCCATGCTCCCCTTGCTGAAGGCTCTTTTGAGAATGTGGATAGGGGGAGTGATTGGTGACTAATCAGGAAGCCTCCAAGATAGAATATGACTCATCTGCTTTCTAGGCTTTTGGTTTGTTTGCGTTTTTTTAAAGTTTTTTGACTTGAGACAGTGGTGGATGGTTGCAGTGTAAATTGTGTCTCTTTCAAGGAGGAAGCAGAACAGTGGAGACAAGAAGAACCCATGTCTGAAGAAACCTCTCCAGAAAGTGCATCTGCTGCCAGTAGCAGCTCAGAGGATCAGTCCCCAGGTATCCAGCCTTCATTCTTTAAGAAAACTCTAAGCTGGCCTCTTAAGGTGACAAGGGATCTGCTTGACCTTCCAAGACGGCTCTCTAACTGGATGCATGGTTTCCTGCACGCTACCAGACTGCATTTCAGGGACAATGCATACAACTATACCTACTTGTATGAACTGCTAAGCTTCAGTATGCCGTTCCTTTTTGTGCTTCAAGAGTTACTTGCTCAGATTTACCGGGAAGTGGAACTGTCTTGTGAGAACGTGCTTGAACTGGTGAAGAATTACTTCAAGGTTTAAAGTTCTTCTTAAACTTTGTTGTGCCTTTCAGATTTTTAAAACAAATAGCCTTTTGATCACACACATGTACACAAGTATAGACATTTCAATTCCATGTGTGCTTTAAATGAACCAAAGGTTCTGTTTGATAATCATGGTTTAGAACATTTCAAAATATATATATTATTGGATCGTGAAGATAGGTGTCCAGATGCATTTCTTAGACCATAAAGGTTATATGAAGGATATTTTTGTAGATTTTTTTTAAAAAAATCTGGTTTTATTTCTAGTTATGACAGATATACGTTTGAATTTATATTTTATTATCCTTATTTTAAAGACTGTGAAAGAAAGTTCTTTCATACATTTTTTAACTATGGCTTTTTGTTTGAAAACTGAATATGGCACATATTTCACCTTCCTTCTTGCT
Organism: Furcifer pardalis; assembly: GCA_030440675.1. NCBI lineage: Eukaryota > Metazoa > Chordata > Lepidosauria > Squamata > Chamaeleonidae > Furcifer > Furcifer pardalis. The sequence continues at coordinate 84,915,888 of CP126894.1, read as the reverse complement.
TTCTCTTGACTTTGAGGCTACAAAGTTTGCTTATGTTGCTTATCTTTTTTTTACATTAAAAAAGTACCACTAGCTCATAATTTTATTGACTTCTGTTTGATACATCATGTTCAAAATATTGGGCATTTTCTGTATCATGTATGAATAAATTCAAAGAGCAAAGTAAAAATACAGCATTAGCTTGTATTTATTTTCCAAATAATGGGATAATTCTATCAGTCATATCATGAGAGATTATTTTAACTGATATTGATGAGGCCAACTTTTCATATTTAAATATAAAAGCCCGTGTTTACCACTGTACGCAGATAACCCCGTTGACATTTTTAAGCATTTTGAAATAATTGATATAAGACATAAATTACAAGAAAGGTTCTAGAATCTAGTTACTAGTTCCATTGCGGGGGTTTTCCAGGCATGAGAAACGCTCTTAGATATTAAGATGAATCTCTGAGTAGACACCTATTCAGTATTATCTCAGTAATTTAAAATATTATGTACACAATTTTATAAGACATATTTGACTGTGGTAGCACTAATCTAAACACAGACTTGCTATCTTTAGAAGTCTGGTGCATGGGCTGTTTATGGATATTTCTTAGAAGAAAAGTAGTTGAATAGTTTTATGATCCAGGAACTATTAGTTTTAATTTGTTATTTTTAGGCTAAGTGTTCACTTTTGAGCTTTTTTGGAATCAGAATTTCATCTTGGAGGGAGATGGCCAAGAACACTGCCTCACCTGCCAAAGGATAGCTTCCTTCCTCTGCTTTTCTCTCTACCAATTGTTTATCTTCCATTAAATACATTTTCAAGAAATGGGACATAGAGATTACTTTTCTAAACCAACTGCATCCCTTCCTTTTTACTGGAGGACAGTAATGATCTCCTCCACTTGACAAGGAGTTGTGGCCTCTTTCTGGAGCATGACTTCCATTAAGGAGAACAGTTGTGTGTGTTTTTTTAAAATTTTCTGCTGTCTGTTTCTGAGACCTTATACATGCACACATCTGTAGAGATCCAGAGGATCACAGCTGTTATGAAATAGAAGTCAATAGAAACCATTTTGCCTCTAAGTGACAAGAAAATGAGACTGTTGGTACATGCTCTTGGTGCATGAAGTGTTTCTGTGCATTTCCATTTTCCTGAATTGTATTTACAATGCCATTGGAAATGTTTACTTGTCTTTAAGCAGGATACATTTCATCATTTGCCTAACTGTATTCTTCTGTAGAAGCATATATTATTTTCAATTTCAGGGGCACATTGCAATGTTCATTTTCAAAAGGTTAGCAGGTACACTGGATGGTTGAGAGGGGTGACACGCCATTCCATTTTAGACCTCAATCCTAAGCATTCTTACTTGAGAAAAAAGTTCAATTTGTTCCAGTGGAACTTTTAAGACATAATACTAAATACACTTGAAATTAAAGTCCATTTACCGTATTTGCTAGTTTATAAGATGCATCTGAGTATAAGATCCATTTTCTGGTGTATCTTAGGGTGGTGGTGGTGGTAGTGTGTCTTAATATGCCAGCAAATACAGTGAGTAGGCCAGAGTACAAAGAATTATTAGGAGTGTAGTTGAAAAGTTTATTCATTGATCCTTGATTTTTTTTTATCTTTACGGATTTGTTTACACATAAGCATTTTTACAAGAATGTGGTAAGGTAGGAATGTGAAAGGTGGTTGTTAATGTCATTGGTTTATTTTAGTTGTCAGGTAAATGTCTGTGTGGGCTAACTCAAGGGCATGCAATAGCCATGTGTTTGGCTTCCTACATGAGGCCAGCCATTCTTGTATATCCACTTGTTACAGCAAACTCTCAGGGAAACAGAACTTCACATGGCTGTTGTGCATCTAGATGTTTGTGGAACAACTTAAAAATTGCAGAATGAACAGGAGGCAGGAGTGGTGTCTTTGCACTTCCTGCTTTTACCATATAACATATATCTGAGGACTCCCATAGTACAATTGAATAATAAAAGAAGAAAGATAAAGACCTAAGGCTTTGTTCCCAAATTACTAAATCTGATGAATATTTTACAAGTTTTTACTTTATAATCAAAGGGCATGTGCATAGTAATCAACTGATGACTTAAAACATTGATGAACTGTTTGCACATTTGGAGAAAGGATCATGTGATATTCCATAGATTGGTTTGAAATTAATGGAATATCAAGACACACACACCTCCAGTACAGTGTTTTAAAGAAATAGTCCCGTTCTAAGATCCACCTTTATTCTTAAGGTATCTTACTCTCTCTTCATGCAAGCCATTGTAACAGTTGTTAACTATATAGTGTAATATATAATATGGTATATTTACAAAGTGCCAACATTTTCATGTAAAATGTGGAGAGTGATCTCTAAGATAAACAATGAAAACTATTTTTGGCAAATGTCTATAACATGACTGCTCTTAGTACAAGCAGTGATTTGTACTTGGGTGTTTTTGTTGTTGTTGTTGTTTGCAGTCAATGTACAGTATTTGAATGGATTTCATATTGGTTTATTTACCATACAATTTTATTTCAAATTCTGGAATTAGGGAAGCAATTTAAAAAAATAGATAACCAGAATTCCAGTGTCATTTCAGATATGTTTTAGCCAGTCCTAGAAGTCACGTTTTTAGGAGTATTCGGTATTGTGCACAAATACATATCCACCAAAAATATGTGGGTGTGTGATGATTTTTCTGCTTCTTGATCATTTGCACATTAAATTGAAGCTCAATAGAAACAAAGCTTTCAAGGTTGAATTGGAAATCAAAAAGATAGAATGCCATTTGTGTGGCTATCTCTTGCCCGAAAACATCCTCAGACATATGGAGTATTGGTTACTCAGGTTTGTATCAAGTTGATTATCCACATCTACATCCTTGTTCAATAACAAATGCCTTTTTGTAACTTTTGTGTATTTGATACTTGAATTTTAGCTAGAATGTTTGTAAAATGCTTATCTTGGTTCACCAGAAAGAAGGAAAATAATTTCAATGTGTCAGACTTTCCTCTATTTTGCAATATCTGATTTGTTTCTTGTATTGTTTTCTTTCTGTAATCAAAGGAGTACTGTTAGCTCTTTTTGATTGTCTTCTTCTCCAATCTCTTCTGATATCTTTAGTTCATTTCAACATTCCAGTGCTTCACCCATTCATTGGCTGAACATTTCTGCTGTAAGATGATTGTTCTGTTTGTTGCCATTTTCTGAGTATTGTGGCTAATACCTAATACCGTCTCTCAGTACTGCAAAGACCATTTGGAGCTCTATGTGTGTTTGTGCATTTGTGGTTACTAAGATACACAGTCCTGCATGATCATTTAACCTGTTTTGCAGTTCATCATTCAAAGCATATGGCTTCACTCAAATCCTTCCTCATGTGACTTTATTCTGCATGCATGTAAGACTTTTAATAAGTTAATGAAATTGAATAATGAGCAGGTATTAATTTCCACCACTCCCCTTGTTTCTAGAATGTTTAAAAGGTTGGGCATGTTCTAGTTCAAGTAAGGGCCTGTATTTGTTCATACAGTTTCAGAACCGGTGTGTCTGTGATCAGTGTTAGAAGAGAACAGTGAATTGCCATCTTGCTTTACTGATAACTTCTAAAGATATCTGGATGGCAAAGCATTTAAAAATAAATAGATGCTTACAGTCAGTATTCACTTGACAAACAAGACTTTTCAGAGTATTTTGTATTTCAGAGCAAAATTTTAAAATGTTTCTAATATTAAATTGCCAGTTTTGGAGAGTTTTAAGGTATCCTGTGTTCCAGCATATTGAGGTTTTTGTAGTGCATCATTAGTCTCAAATGGCAATGTAATTTTGCTGAAACAAGAAGATATGACAAATTTTGTGGGGTTATACTAGTTTAGCTGTTGAACAGCATATATTTTCTTGGATGTTGACATATCTGTTGACATTGTTGAATCAGGAGTGGTTAGGACTTTGCAAATGACCCACATGTGCCAGCCCTGATTTAGACATCCTAGGGACTTATCCTGATAAGTTAAGACTGGATTGTATTGGCTGCTATAGCTCCTGGCTGTTTGAAAGACCCTTAAGGTGTTAAACAAGGAATGGAGGAAAAACCTGAGTTGTCTATGACCCAGTTTAACTTAAAACAATGGTCGCATAAAACACATCTGTGCTGATAAGCTGTGTCCAAAAGTGGGGCTGAGAGGATTCACTGACAGCTTTAAATCAAATTCGATAAAATACTGTAGGTCCATAGAAATGAGATGACAAATTGTGAGAAATAGCCTTCTACTAGAGAAGCACCATTCACTTCCAGTGTGGGTTTTTAAAGTGTAATTGTGCTACATCTGTTGCTTTAAAATCAAGAACTCCATGGTACCTTAAAGACTAATATTTTTTTAGGGCATAAACCTCTGCAGAATAGAGCCTATTGCATCAGATGAACGAACTGTTTGTCCACTCTACTGCACTTTATTGTTGCATGGCATGTGTTCTCTTGGGTTGTGTAGTTGTCATTCACAAAGCAGTCCCCCCCCCCAAACTCCTTGAAGTATTTAGCCAAATAGTCTATGAAAAACAGTGAATCATAACATGTTTTAATTTTCTACTGTCACCACGACCATCTACTCAGCAATACCAGTGACTCATTGAATGATGAGCAATGAACTTAAACACTTTTCTAAGTCTCATGTAGTTCAAGAACTTTTGAAAGCTCATGACTTAAATTCAGCCTCAGACTAGCCCATGAGCAACATGACAGAGATATGTTTCCCCCATTTTCCTACCTTGGTAGTTAAAGATCTTGTAAGTTTTTTCAGGTGATGACATAGTCACATAGATGCTGAAGGACCAGGGTTAGGGAAACTAGGATTAGATTAAAGGAGAAGCTGCCCATTTAGTTTTTTAAAAGGTACAAATCTCCAGGTATTATTTGCAACTGCATAAGACTTCTGTTTTCAGTGTCTAAGCACTGCAAATTTAATTTAAGAAAACTAGATGTAGAGCTTCTTTATTATATTCTCTTACCCCATCACCACCACAACCAGAAAGAAGTGCTAAGAAGATGTCCAGGTATTTCCTAACAAAGTGCCCTCCCTTTTTTGCTGTGATTAAGCTTTCTGCACATTGCAGCTTTTTGATGCTTCTGATCTGTCTCTCTCTACATTGCAATACTTTATTCCTTTCTGTTGCAGATGCTACATCTCTTAAGCAATGCTCATAAGGATTTTGTCCCTCTTCTCAGCATTTCAATTTTAATGGCTTCTGGAACTTTATTGAGCATTTTTATTAGACTGTATTTTTTTTTAAAAAAACCAAATAATTATACATTTTCTGTATTTAAAGTCATCACATGAAAATTTGTATTTTGCACATGGTAAATGTTTAACTTTCTAATTTGGCTGTGAACAAATAAATGTAGTTCTACATAAATATGGCTGAATTTTCTCTTCCTTTTAAAACAAACTGGTTTAGTGTCAAAGTTCCAATCAGACTTTTCTGTGGTTCTAATCTTCATGCAGTGATAATTATGCTCAGCACTTACTTTTTTACTCCTTAGCTGGAAGGCATTTAAAAAGGCTTTAAAAAGGCTTCTAAATAATAACATTTGAGAAGATCTCTCACAGTTGGTCATCTGGTGCTTCCTGTTTCTCTAGAAGCCTTTAGTAGAGAAATCATATACAATGGAATATCACTTAACAAATTTAATGCATTCCAGGACCTTTTGTACTATGAAAAATTTGTAAAGCAAATTTCCCGTAGGAATGCACTGAATGCAATTTCCCATAGGAATGCATTGAAAAAAATCAAAATTTGTAATGCAAAATGTGTTTTCCCATAGGAATGCATTGAAAACCAATTAATCTGTTCTGGAAAAAATTGTTAACCAAGCCACTATTTTCTATGGATTTCCTTTTGTTATATTAATTTTGTGTTAAGTGAGCTGTTGGTTAAGCAAGGTTCCATTGTACAGTGACCCTCTTCTCTTACAGCCTGACAAGCTCATCCAGAGGTTGTGTGGCTTGTGTATCTCAGGTGAAAGTCAATCAGTAAACCCAAATGGGTTGCTAGAATCAATTTCCATCATATCTGGTAGCCTGTTACTAAGCCTTTGCTAAATGCTTTTCAGGGCTCATACAACCACAATGTTCAAGCTGTAAAATACTGAGTAATTCATCACTTTATAAAGTTTAAAAAGTAACTGTTACTAATTTTTAACATATCAGAGAGTAAACAAAACAAAGACAAAAAACATTGTGGCACCTTAAAGATTAACTGCTGTATTTTGATTTTAGCTTTTGTAGATCAAGTCCACTTTGTCAGACTTGAGCCACGAGAGTTAACACATACACATTGGGAACTGCTGGTCTAGACTATGTAGTTGCCAATGGCATTAGTCATGAAACTGATTTATTTTATTTTAAAACATGTTTGAAAAGCTGCTCTTTTAAAAAAATGCCAGAAAATTATAGTTCTTAGACAAAAAAATACTGGGAAGAGCATATGATGTTTCAAGTTACCTTTCTTTTTTCAGAATTAAAAATCAAGGAATTAAAACCAGGCAAACCTTGGCTGTGTCTTGTCCCAGTCCTAGTCGGAGGTTAAATATCTGGATGTATCAACGTCATGTAGCAGCAGCGATTTGTATCAGTTATATGGCAATTAGTTACAACTCTTCAAATTAAGCAGTTTTGTTTGTGGGTAATATTACAAAAAGTTATTTCTGTTTCTGTTGCCATTTATTTACCGTTATATGTTTTCCTGCAAAATAAGGGGAAAGGCCAAAAAGAAAAGGAGAAATAAGAACAAATGTCAGTTTGTTAAATGAATTGATTAGACAATGCTGATCATATGTAATTGCTAAACTGATGAATACTGATACAGTACAAGACTTAAAACAATAATGGAAGGGATACTATCATTGTAGGATTCTTTCCATTAGTGTAATCGATGGTGGGAGGAGAACTGCAGCTTGAGAATATTGTTCAAACTAGGAGCAACCATCTTTGTCATAGCCAACGTTTTCACACCACAGGCCAGACCTGCCCCGACACACAGCTGTGTGGGCCGGAGGTCTGGTTCTTCTTGCCACTTCTGGTGCTTCCAGTGTTGGAAGCAGCAGCAGGCACAATCATGTTATTTTTTTTTCGCTGCTTTTGCATCCCCTGCTTCCTGTTGCAGAGGGAGCTGGTAAGGTGGCACATTTGATGTGTTTTTGTAGGTTTTTGCTGCATTTTCAGCACTTATGGCAGTGGCAGGGCCCTTTCAGCATTGGTGACATTCCTGCTGCAGGCTGGATAAATTGGTGCTGCAGGCTGGACCAGACCCACGGGCTGTAAATTGGGTGCCCCTGCTGTAGGTCATCTGCCAGCAAGTGGGTGATTGTACTATCATTTGGGACAGATGAGCTCAAACTGAAAAGATACAGAGGCAGTCAGAGAGTAAGGACCAATCATGAGCTGGCTGTTTCTTTCCTCTTCTTCAATAGTGTTCCCCTGTCATGCTAGCAGCTTACATTTATGCACAAATATTATTTTGCTAAGATTTTAAGCTTACAAGGTTGTATTTTAGCTGAGAATTTCAGATTAAACTTTAGCATGATTTATGCAGTTGGACCTTCTCAATGAGAAATAACTAACAGCCACAAATGGTGTATGATAAATTTGGAAATTCATTGTTACAATTATGGGGGGTGGGATCTGACTCAAGGAAAAATTATAACTCATGTGCAAGGAGAGGGGCTTTTTGTGTTACACAAATAAATTTGGTGAATTGAAGGGCTACCTTCCCTCATGCCAATATTTTGCCCACCTTTGCTCTAAACATTTGACTAGAAAATACTATTGGCTAATAGAAACATTTACTTATTTCATGCACAGTACTAATATATAAGTGCCTACATGATTTCACTACTTGAATGATATTTTTTTAATAAATGATAAATGTGATTTTAATAATGCTAATTCATGCAAGCTTTGGAAGCAGTAAACAAGCTTGTGTGCTTGGATTTGCTAGATTTCAGTCAGCTGCCACTCTCTTTAAGATGTGCCATCTGGCAAACTAGGTGAAGAGCCTGACTAAGATTAAGAAACAGCTTCTGCTCAGGGAGCTCCACTGGAGGATTAACACTTTCTAACTTCACAACATGCCCACGTCCTCCAGGGTGAATTAAACAACATATCTGGCAAGAGATATAAACTCCTATCTATCATGTAGCCTGTCAGAGTTATCTCAGTCTGAATAACCAGGAAAACACAAGAACTCTCTTATTTTTCACTTATCTTGACCTTAAATAGGCTTGTTCTCCCTTAGGGTGGCCATGTTTCCTATATTAAAAGGGACAGTCCTCCATTTAAAGGACTACTAGAGTTTAAAGAAAAAATCCTGTAAGAAGGAAGCCCTGAAGCTGCTAGTCAGCAGATCGCATGTTGAGAAGAAAGAGAGCAGCCACACAGGTCACACATTTGGTTAGATTTCAGGATTATTGTGAGAAATATTGTATTTATAATTAAATTGCAGAAGATCCTTCCAAATGTGTGTCTAGGCAAAGAAACTGGAATGTGCAAATTTAATGGAAACATTTGGTGACATATTTTCACTTGTGTGTTTATATGTTGGGCAATGAATATGTGGCCCATCTTACATGGCAACAGAGTTAGGGAATCGAAATTTGTATGTTAGCAACATTCCTACTACACTGGATACATCTATATATCTGCTAACTCTCTCCCTAGCAGTTGACAGTGGCACAGCCTGTGAAGTACTCTCTGTGAGTTTCTAACTGAATGGATATGTTCCCTGTCTCCTGGAGCAGAAAAAACATTCATGAGGTTATTTTGAAAACTTTGCCTCTGATAAAAGCTATTGTTTTCTTTTTAAATATCCCTTTCTTTCAACAAGAGGGAGTGGCTGTTGTCCAAATTAATAACTAATTTGATTTATTTTTGTTGCTGTGAAAGTATAGATAACAATTTAACACAAGAACTCAGATTGTTTCAGGATCCAGTCTTGTGTTTGAGTTGGCGGAGATGAAATGTTTATAGGAACCTAGCAACTGCTGGTCACTATACAGTTGAAATGGTTTGTTCTGTTTCTGCTCCATGAGAACTGAATGTTTTCCATGTAATGTTACTTGAACGTTGGAGCTTGAAAATCCTGAGCCTTATTGGGATCGTTCAGACAACCCTGGGAGTTTTGTGACCAAATTATACAGACAATAGGTTGCATTTTCCACAGGGTTAGCCTGTTTCAGCAAAAACGTAAAACAGAGCTTCTAGAAAATATTGAACAGTTTTTGTGTCTTGCCTACTTTAAAGTTTGTTTGTAGTTTTCTTATAAAAAAGGAAGAGAGAAAGATAAAGAGAGCTGCTCATAAAATGAAAATGATAATTCCGGTTTCCCTCAGTTTCTCATTTTTCCTGTCTTAAATTCACTTTACTCCAAACAAATAACATTTCCCCATTCAGTTCTTCCTGAACATATGAGACCTATCCATAGCTATAACTATGTAAATTTATGTGAAAATGGGTATGTAACGGGGGGATGTTTACCCAAATACAGACACGGCATTCAGTGTTGCCTAATGTGTTCTTGAAATGCATTTGCTTAATCCAATGCATTTTTAGTGTTATAACTGAGATTTTTGTATTACTTTTTCTGCTGTATATATTTTGAGGGGCATAATTCGCAGTTCAAATCTGCAAAAATAACTAAATTGGGTAAATTTTAATAAAAGGCTCCCTGGTTCATTCCCTAAATATACATGGAAGACGAGGGCTCCAACACTGGAGGCGCTCAAGAGAAAATTGGACATCTGTCTTTCAGATCTGCTTTGATGTGGGTTCCTGCATTGAACAGGGTGCTGGACTCAGTAGCCTAAAATGCCTCTTCCAACTCAATCATTCTATGATTCTGTAATTTTACTTCCCCCTTTAACATTGTTATCTTTTATTTGTGGTGTTATATTATTATTATTATTATTATTATTATTATTATTATTATTATTATTATTATTATTATTATTATTATTATTATTATTATTATTATTATTATTATTATTCGACTTGTATGCCGCCCCACTCAAAGTGACTCTGGGCAGCTAACAAAGATACAAAATATCACAGTTACAAGGTACCACATTATCATAATACAAAAAACATTTCAAAACATTTCAAAAAATATTACAGTTACAAACTATTGAATTATTATGATACAAAAAAACTTCAAAAAAAAAAACCATTGTAAACTCAACCCCACCAACTATGTCTGAGGGAGAGTCCAGTGGCAGCGGTGTTTTTATAGCCAGCTGGGGCTGCGCATCAGCCTCTCCTTCCTTCAGGCTGGCCGAGGGAGACTCTGGCGGCGGCGTGTTTTTATGGCCGGCCGGCTGGCCGGTGCTGCACAGCTGCATCTCCTTCCCTGAGTGGTGCTTGCACCAAAGGGGCAGGATATAAATGTAATTAATAAGCAAACAAACATTTGGGGAATCAGGCAGGGGGAGTGCACGTTTAACATGCAAGCACTCTGGCATCATAAGATGACAAATCCCCTCCAAATGCTAAAATCCTCTGAAGGCACCATTTGCACAGATTCATCTCGGCATGGGTGACTTCTAAAGTTTTAGGGCAAGGCAGCTGATAGCGTCACCGAAGTTATTTTTTTGTTTTGCCTACAAAGGAAAGGAACTGGTTAGCTCCATGTCATGAGTAAATGATGATTGCTTCCTTCCTCACTGCCAATTTAATGGAGAAGGGATGTGGCTAATGGATAACACATAGAAGGACCAGGAAGGAAACTTTTCTCTCACACAAGAAGCCTTGAAGAGCACTGAATGGGAAATCAGCCAGGGAGAGTAAGGCGGCTGCATTGCAGACTTCCTTACTTCCATGTCCCATAATGTGGATTTCTTCCCCACCAAAGAGTTCCCTGCCTTCTGTCAGGCTCCTGACATTCAGCTGCACAGTCTCTCCCACTTCTACTGGAATCCCAGCTGCATCCTGCCACACATTTACATTTGCCTCATCTGTGTACATTTTATTTAAAGCATTGTAGCTCCACAAGCTGTGGTCTTTGTATTTCCTGGGATTAAGTCATTTGGGGAGGGGGCTGCGGTGGCTCAGTGGTTAAGAAGCTTGCCTTGTTAGCTGGAAGGCTGACAAGTTGGCAGTTTAAGACCCGGGTACTGCATGATGGATTGACCACATCTGTGTCCCAGAGAACATGAAAGGAGCCTCATTTGGGCGTTCCTTAAGCAGAATTTCTTCCATAAAGATCCTTTCAACCCAGAATAATTTCTGATATGAAATTATCATTTGGGGAGTGCTTTGATTTTTCTTTTAATCTGTTTCGGTATGTTAAAACTAAGGAATCTACAGCTCCGGTTTCTATGCCTTTCACTCTCCTACAGCTAAAAAGAGGAAAGCAATATGATGCAAGATGAATGTACATGAGTTCATCTTTTTTCACCATTGTGGAATTTAACCTGCTATCTTTGGAAAGGTGATTTTTTTTTGAATTTGAAAGTTCTGTCAAAAAATATGTGTACAAAATGAACATATTAAAGGGCAGGGCTAGCTCTACCATTAGGCAGAATGAGACAGTTCCCCAAGGCAATCATACTAGAGCATGAAGCAAGCCATTGGGTAAGATAGTTGTGTGCCCTTCAGTCTGTATTTAAGCAAATTTTGTCCTTTGGTTTAACTATAGAAGAATGCAGGGTATACTAACTGCATCCTCTTAACCTAGCAGTAGAGGATACTGCCTGATCACTAGTGTTGAAGAAAGATTCAACTATCAACCCACTTATCTTTTTTACATGGAGGTGAACATCATCCTCTTCTTTGACTCAGGAAGCAAAAATTGTCTGGCCATCCCCTGTAATTTAGCTGTATGAATTAAAAAATGCAATATTTTAAATTTGTACAGCATTAGGGAATAAAGAGTGCAAGGGATGCAAATGTGTATGGAGTAGTATAGCAGTATAATTTGGTGTGTATGTGTGCAAACTTAAAAGAATAAATAAACATTTACAGTTTGGCCTAATCAGATTAAAAAATAGAAAATGAGAAGCTGAAACAAATAAAAACAAATAGTTCCATCTTTTTCTTACCTACAGAACACAAGCACACACAAATAGGATAGCATGTGAAATGGAGGCTAGCTGTAGCTCAGATGTAAAGTCACTCCAATGTATATAACTTTCTTTTACAGAATATTGCCAATAATTTATGGAGCACCTGGTGATCACTCCAGTCTTTGTAAAGTCATTAGCAATATCTCCTTAGCATACCAGCTTCTGTCCTGCTGTGACCAAGATGTTTATGGCTTTGTAGATTCTTTGGCTCCAGGGAGATGTCATCTCTAATTTCTTTACAAGCATCCTGAAAGCCTTTTCAGCAGGAAGCAACATGGATCCCATGTCAAGTTTCTGATGGAGAAATTGCCAGAAGCAATAATGTAATAATGTTTCCACATGGGACACGTAGCAGGCGGGCAATTTCTTCACCTCAGGTTCTCCAGAACCATATGCATTCAGTGATATCCTTCTAATTGTGTGTGAGAAAGAGAACCAGGGGAGTTATCTCTGAGGTTGAAAGGATGATAGTGTAACTTTAGGAGTACTGCTGCTTAAATGCTAGGAATCAAACCATAGGACATGCTAGTATAACAATTAAAATATGATAAATTTTTATCCCTACAGAGGTGCAGTCCTTTGAGGTTTTCATGTCTGCCCGATACACTTGGAAATAAAGCCCATAGTTTGCTTTCTGATGACCAAATGTCAAACGAAAGGAAGGTAATGTGCAGCTAGCAGAACAACTGAAACCTTGTGGTAGGATAAACATCAGTTGCCTCTTAAGAAAGCAAATTTTCTCCTTTCCAATCTGGAAACGCTTATAGTTGGGACCTTTTCATTCTTTTGCTGTGGCTCACTGTGCAGTTAGTCTGTTGAGCTACAGACACTGAACAGACAGATACAAAGGGCGATAATAGGCTTGTCGCCACCCCCAACCTCATTAAGCCTCACAGCAAGCTGCTACCTTGTTTTCAATCTGCCAGTTTGACCCAGTGTCGAGCCTGTTTGTTAAGAATGTTATGGTAACTTTAAATACGTGTGAATTCAAGTTCCTGCTTACATCCCAACCCAAATTATTTGCTGGATTCTGCTTACATCATTGCTCACAGGTGATTCAGAGAGAATAAATTTAGGTCAAACAGTTACAGATTATATTGGATTTAAATGATTCTCCTGCCTGGCAGCATGCAAAGATCAGAAGGGCTTTTCAACATGTCTCATCCTCTTACTTGGTAATCCACGTCTCCAGAGCCCCACGTCAGGCTTTGATTTGGCTCTCACCATATCTTGCTTTCTTACACAACAATAAGATGATTTGGTCCAAACTTTAACTTTCCTGTAATCTCTCCGCTTTCAAGTGTCTGATGGAGAAATTGCCAGAAGCCATAATGCAGGGGTGCCCAAACATATCTGCCCATGGACCGGTCACATGGTTCAGTGGGCCAGTCATGTGGTTCCTCCCACCAGAAGTGAAATTAAAACATGCCTTGCAGTCTGTTTTGCAACAGGATGAGATAGATTTTTAGGCTGCCATTTTCTCTGCTTAAAACAGGAGTCCCCAAACTATGGCCCATGGGCTGGATCCGGCCACCAACACACATTCATCCAGCCAGCGTGTTTCACTTCTGCTTCCAAATTCATCCGTATGGGTGCATTTTACTTCCACTTCCAGGAGTGGCAAGGGCAGCATGGGCTGGATGAATTGGTGTTGTGGGCCAGATCTGGCCCCCAGGCTGTAGTTTGGTCACCCCTGCCACAATGTAATAATGTAAGGGACATGGAGCATGGGAACAGCTCCTCTCCCCCCCCCCCAGCTCCCCAGAACCATATGCATTCAGCAATATTCTAATGGCATGTGTGAGAAAGAGCTTTCTTAAGAGGCAAACATCATTCTCTCGGCTTTTTGAGGAAGTAATTTTATTTTTAAAAGGAACAAGAAATTTTTAAGTTAGACATTCTGTGTGTCTGCTCACCCCTGTATTTGATAGAAACTGCTACAAAGGTTAATTTAAAACTAAATTTCCCTTGCAGAAAATGAAACTAATAGGCTCATGAATGAAATTACGTTAATGTAATGAAAAGACTCAGATGGCTGGAAAGCTCAATAATTTAGGTATCTAGCTGAGGAGCCAGAAGTTGGGAGTTCAATTCTCCATTGTGCCTTCAGAAGAGCTAGCCTATGTGGCCTTGGGAAAGGTGCATAGTCCCAGGGCACCCCTAGAAGAAAAGGGTATACTACTTCTGTGTATTTTCTACACAGAAAACACTAGAAAGGGTCACCGTAAATCAGAATTAACAGCATGCAAATATTATTATTGAAAAGATCCCCATGCCTTGAAAACTTCCAGTAATCAAAATTTGGGATAAAAAACAGCACTAGCCACAGGTCTATATTTTATAGAGTAAGTCAGATATCTATGTCTACTAGGACTGGGCATGAATCCACCAATCTGATCTAGCTCATGGTTTAGGAATGTAGTCTAATTTGGTCCAGAGTGATTTGTGTTCCATTGAATTCTATTTGTGTTCAAAATCAAACCTTATTTGTAAGTCTCCCATTGACTTGCATTGGAAAACCAAAATGAATATTAATTTCTAGTTCTGTGTATTAGATACATATTATATAGAACTGTGGCGGATTTGTGGTTAACACACTGAACTTGGTGACCGGAAGGTCGACAAATCAGCAGTGCTGTGCAATGCAGTGAGCACCCATTGTCTGTCCCAGCTCTTGTCAACCTAGCAGTTTGAAAGCAAAAAATTGCAAGTACAGTAATACCCCGGATAACGCGAGTACCGTATAGCGTGAAAACCGTATAACGTTACAAGATTTTCGGAAAAGTCTTGTATCGAATAATGCGATTTTTAACGGTATCCGATACAGTCGTTCTTAGCAGCAGGGTGGCTGGAAAGCTGAACGGGGTTCTCCGTTCAGCTTCCCAGCCACCCTGCAGCTACGGAGGCAGGGGTGGGGAGGCTGGAAAGCTGATGGGGGGCTCCCCCGTCGGCTTCCCCAGCCACCCCACAGCTGCGGAGGCAAGGACGGGTGGCTAGGGAAGCCGACAGGGAGTCCCCGTCAGCTTCCCCAGCCACCCTGCAGCTGTAGATTGGGTCCTCTGATCTCTCTGGAGCAGGCAGGGGACACGATCCAAGCTGTTTCTGGGCTTCCCCGACGTCCTCAGCCAGTGCAGCGAGCCAGAATGTCGGGATTCGAATCCCGACATTCTGGCTTGCTGCACTGGCTGAGGACGTCGGGGAAGCCCAGAAACAGCTTGGATCGGGTCTCCCCACCTCCCTGGACCCAGCGGGGGGGGGGGTGTCAGAGACCCCAAAATCGGTAAAAAAAATGGACTTTTTTTTTTTAGCAATTTTGGGGTCTCTGACCCCCCCCCCCGCTGGGTCCAGGAAGGTGTGGAGACCCAATCCAAGCTATTTCTGGGCTTCCCCGATGTCCTTAACCAGTGCAGCAAGCCAGAATGTCAGAGTTCGAATCCCTACATTCTGGCTTGCTGCACTGGCTGAGGACGTCGGGGAAGCTCAGAAACAGCTTGGATCGGGTCTCCCCACCTCCCTGGACCCAGCGAACTTTTTTTTTACCAATTTTGGGGTCTCTGACCCCCTTGCCGGGTCCAGGGAGGTGGGGAGACCCGATCCAAGCTGTTTCCAAAGTTCCCTCACCTCCCTGGAGGCAGCAGCAAGCCAAAATGTCAGGATTCAAATCCCGACGTTCTGGCTTGCTGCAGCCTCCAGGGAAACAGGGCTTTTTTTAACATTGTGTGATCAATGTATCTCACAACGTTAAAAACCGGATAACGACGGGACTTGTGGAATTAAGTCATAACGTTATCCGGGGTACTAATGTATATAAATAGGTAACATATAAATTTAGTCTTTATACTGCCACAGCATTTTTTATCTTTTTGTTTTGTTTTCTCTCTGATATGCTTGAAACCCTGACTAACGTTGCTACCATTTCAAAAATTTCAAGTCCTATGTGTAATTCTGATCCCAAAACAGATCAGCATATCAGCACTACAGTGTTTTCACAAGAGGAATGCATGTAATACGAATACCTCAATTTTCTAATGTTTCTAATAAATTATGTATAATACTTTTTAAAAAATTACACCCTTTAAGGAGCATGACTTCAGTGGTTTTTCAAGTAGCAAGATATATACCTTTGAGACGAGTGGCCTGTGGCCCTTCAAATGTTGTTCCTGTTGTACAACTCCCAACATCCCTCCACATTGGCTGTGCCATTTGGGGCTCGTCATAGGTGCTCTTCAAGAACAGATGGAGCATACCAGGATCCCATCCTTGTTCTATCCCATTTACTTGCTAGCATCAGTCACTCCAATCTCCATGGGACAGATACCAGGATTTAGGATTAGTAATCAGAGGCACGATTAATATTGACGTTGAATGGATTTTGGCTTTCACATCAACCCCAGAAGCTGAAATTCACCTTAAACTTCTTCCATTCTGTGTGCAGTTTGCATTTAAATATTGTTGACTCTTAGCTATTTCTGGTCTACATCAAGTCCTCTTTACTGCTCAGCCTTTTTATTGCTTTGAGCAGGAGTGCTTAATTGCCTTGGGATACAACATTGCAGTCGTTCTTGGAAATTATTTCTGCTGCTGAGTATTGATTTTTATCTCCTTTCATACTTGACCTGTTTTTGCAAAATGAACAAAATGAACCCTTGTTTACCTCTTTGAGGGAGTGAGGAGAAAGACATCCAAATAGTCAGACTTGAGGGTTTTTCCTCTCTCCCTTGCCTGTGACCTGCTGAGATGGACTCATCCTTGTAACAGGGAGGCCACATGAGGTCATTGAAAATAAGGGCAGGATAACCACACCATATAATGGGTGGTTTGAGAAAAACTGGTCGTGAGAGGAAGGAAGAACAATTTAAAGGGTAAACCATTGTCTCTGGTCCAGTTTCAACCTGTATGATGCCTCCGTTTAGACATAGATGGCCTCACAATGGATTTCTTTTGCCAGTTGAAAAGCCTTTTGTGTTCCAGCCAAAAGTTACACATAAGGCAGTTTGAGACTGCAAGAAGAGAAGTGTGATAATTATAGGCAAGGAACAGCTGCTCAAAAACTGTCCCCCACCAGCCTGTCCAGCATATTGAACTCCACCGTAATAGTTTGTGTACAGCTCCTTGCCCAAGACTCTTTTAATGCTTTGTGTTTGTTAGCACTGGTTTCTTCTCTTCAGCTACAGATCACATCGTGAGTATTTCTCCCCTCAAAAGCAGTGTGATAAATTGGATGATCTTTCAGTTTGCATAAAATAAATAATAGCCAAAAAAAAATCACAAATTGAGAAAACAGTAGAAATATATATCTATGGTTAAAAGATATATTATGTACTCCTTGCATTTTAAAAAAATCCTTATGTCCCAATAGTCACTATTTCAAAGAATTCAAGTCTCAACATTTTTTGAGAATGATACTTAGATGCTTTACAGTAATCGCCCCTCCCCCTGTGCCCATACCAACATATTGTATTGTAATGTAATGTATTGTTTGTCAGCTGCCCTGAGTCGCCACGGCAAGTTGGCAGCAATATAAATTTGAACTAATAAATAAATAAATAAATAAATAAATAAATAAATAAATAAATAGCATTATGCTTCACCAACAATACCATTATCCAATCCCCTCCAATCGATCGATCAATCCCTTTCTCATTCTCTTTCCTTGATGTTGCCAGGGAGCTCTTCTGCCTTCTAAAGACTGATATGACCCAAAGACTACTGGGCTGCCAAAAAAAAAACCCCACCTCCACACAGTTCTCAAGCAAGGGAAAATAACCCTGAAGCGGAAGAGAAGTGAATCAATCAATTTGAATATCAGAATATCATGTAGACTGGGAAAATGTACCCAGATCAGTGGGAATTGGTATCACTTCTTAAACAGGAGGATGTGTGGATGAGCCCCTGTGACACAAGGTATCTAAGCACATACCTATCTGGGGAAAGTGAAACAATTTTAAATCAGCAAAAAGGAGTGTGAAGAACTATCTTTACAATGTTTCCTAGTGCTGTTTCACCACTCCAGATTAGAACCTTCTCTTTTGTTGCATTTGTTTCTTGTAGATCTCTTCTACTGTGTACACTGTTGTCCTTAATTTGTCCTTAACAAACCTCTCTGCCAGAAAGCTAAGCAAGAGTTGCTTAGAGAATTGTTTGCTGGCAAGAAGAATGTCAGAAAGCTTCTTGAACCTTAGCCCTTGGCTGATTTAAAAACTTTACATTTCTGATTCTGTGCAAAAATCCTAGGAATGTCATCTGGATGAAGGCAAATAGCAAAGTAAGGAGTTTGGGTGGCCATTGTTTTACTTCCTTATTGCATGCAGAGAGCCCATGGAAATAAATCAATTTATCACCCTTAGCCTTTAGAATTTTTATTTTTTAGGACTTTATTTTTTTTCAAGACTTCCTTTTTTGTATCAACAGGTGTACAAGTTGTATGATAGCACTCGATGAAAACTGGAAGACCTTAATTACAGCAATGGGCTGGTTTCAAGATTAATAATCTGTTCTCACAACCTGTCATTATCAGTTATCATGAATCTTAGCTATGCTTATTTGAAACAAGCCGCCTTTAGTCCACAGCTGATGAAGCTGGTTTGCTTTAAATAACTTCAAAGATAATCATGGTTTACAATTTAACATGTTCAACTATGGGGAATTTAAAGTTAGTGGGAGCTTCTGATGTCCTCTGGGCCATGCTGGAGGAGGAGAGGAAAGGGGAGTCCCAGAATCCAAGACTCACTCATTCATTTCTCATAGACTGAAATCACGCAGCTATGCCACATAAGGCTTATGATGTCATCAGCTGTGGTGATTTTTTAAAATTGAATTTTAAAAAATCTGACACACGTTGTGGGGAAATATTTGAAGATGCACAATGAGGGGAAGTCTTTAGCTTTGGAAAATCACTGGCCACTGGGCTGACTTTACTGATGGCAGTGATTTTTGGAAATTATAGCCTTCCCTTCCATCCTGTGGCCCACAACAGCTTCCCGACAATGAAAAGAATTCTATGGGAGCCTCTGGACCTTGAGTTAAATTGATCGGAAAATTGCTACAGAAGATGATTTCATCAATAGTATGAACCCCTTGTGGAGTGTTACTTCCAAGTGCAGCCAATGGTAAGAATGGTTGCCAGTTTAGATGGCATTTAATCAGAAGATTAAACTTGTCAATAGCAGCTGACAATAAAAGCAAATGGAGCCATCATGCTTAAAAGCAAGCTATTTTTAAATCTTATCTGTGAGCTCTCAGAAAACACTTCTTTCACTGTGTGTGGGAAAGGGAATGTTGGAAAAATGTATGTACAGTATTCCTTTTGGAATTGGATGCTTTGATGTCATTTTTGTCAGCCTAGCTCCTAGCAGGAACATTATACTGCCTGCACGTGTCCAGTTGTTGAACCTGGATAGGTGAGGGTTAGAATGTTACCCTGAATTAACCCTTTAAGATTAGCCACAGGTAAAGGATATAATCTTGTTTTTAAACATTCAAACTAATTAATCATTAAGACAACAAATAATACCACATTTCTTGAGACAAAACCAACAAAAATCACTTGTAAAAGAAGTTCTATGAAACTTTCTTCATATACATTCTGGATTTAAGTGATGAAAGAAATTGATGCCTGAAAAAATCTCCTAAAGATGTAATATATTGAAGTCATGTGTGATCCATGTCAGTAAAAATACTTCGATTAAATAATTTTAGTCCCATTGATTTTAGTAGAACTAAACCCATGTAAATGTACATTATCCAGCTGAATAACTTCTTTTTTGTTGTTGTAAATAAAGCCATTAGTTCATTAACTGAATAGTTATTTCAGAAGACTGTATGGCAACTGACTTCACAAACATTGTGGACAAGTTGAGGCGTTCAAGAAGTGTTCCATATAATGTACATAGACTATCCCAAGAGTTACACATGAATAGAGAACATAATGTATGAGCTTGACCAACCTATAAAACAAATGCAGTTTCTCACAAGTGATTTCTACCATTGAGAAAACACAATTTGCAATTAAGTCTGGACATGAGACTTTGTTTCCAATTCAAATGTCAATTGATAGACACTTCAGAGATGCAATAGCTCAGAAATCTTTCAGCAAGGAAGATACACAAATTCACACCAAGTAGTATAACACAAAATGCATAGTGTTGACACTCTGTCCACTGATGCCTTTGCTACAATTGAGACATCTCTTTAGAGAAAATGCTATTTCACTAACTTATGATACAATGAGACTCGTTCTCATCTTTCAATTTTTTTCTAGACTGCTACACCCATCCAACTGATGGATCTCCTTTCCTAAAGAAGTTCAGAAACATCTCTGAGCTGAGCTTTAAAAGCAGAGCCTCCTCTGTGTCCTCTGAGTGGGCCTCAGTAAAAGTAATCCCAGAGAAGGAGATGACTGGACACAACCTTCTGGCTGTTCGGGTGATGGTCACCAGTGATGGAAGCAGGTATGTGGTGGTCACAGCCTAGTTTCCGGGAGGAGAGAGAAAGCAACTTTAAGGAAAATCCAGGCACCATAAAGCCAATTTGTTAAAAGTAAACACAGAAGCTAAGAAGAAAGAAGAAAACAGGGATGTTAATATTTACAGATGCTGCAAACCTTGTAGGTATATGATTCACCCACAGGAAAATCTTTACAATCCCACACAGTGCTCTGAGTCACGTGGAGGAGGGGATAACTGAATCATGTTTGACTTGGATTTTTTTAAACCCAACACACTATGTTTAATGGTCTAGGAGCACATAGTTAAATAAAGCATATTGCAGGTCACCACCGTTGCTCCCAGAAATTGATGGTGGCCAAGTCTGGTCAGACAAATGACTGGTGATTCTGATACTGACTTCTGGTCAGAATGTGGTACAAAGTATCTCTCTTGCCTTGTTATATCTGAAGGACAATGGTAGAAAGGCGTTGGGAAAGTTTCTTCCTTCTGATTTTAAAAAATCCTGAGGCCAGAGCTAGGAACATTGGATCTTAAAAATAATTTGCTGCAATACTAATTACTACTTGACACCTAGATTGTTCTTGAATGGTTTCTGTCATGTTTAGCATAATTCATTGAGTTAATAGATTAGAGCAGTGGTGCCCAAACTAAGGCCCAGGGGCTGGGTGCCAATTCACCCGGCCCGTGAAGCCCTCGTCGCTCCTGGAAGCGGAAGTAAAACATACCTGTATTGGGCGTGTTTTACTTCCGCTTCCAGGAACGCCGAGGGCTTCGCGGGCTGGGTGAATTGGCATCGGGGGCCGCACCCGGCCCCTGGGCCTTAGTGACTGGCTCCCTGAACCACATGATCGGCCCATGGCCCAAAAAGTTTGGGCATCCCTGGATTAGAGAATATACTGTACAGGGAAATATTCACTGCCTACCTCTAGTGGCTTAGTTTTACATTGCACCTTAAAAGGCAGAGGAAAGACCACTTCCATTGCTGTTTTAAGATTTGTCAGCAGGCAATCCTTGCTACTTAGAACCGATAATTGGCCAGCCAGTTCTTGAAATGAACTTGTTCAGAATGGAAAGAAAACTCCAAAGTTCCCATCAAAATGCTTCTACAATGTTTTAAAATGCCCTAAGAACAACTTTTGAACTTGTTATATCCAAGCAACATAGGCATTGTTCTTTGTGCCTAAAGGTAACATGGCAGGAACTACTGACAAGGTTGGTATCCAAAAAGTAGTTGGTTACATCTAACTATATCACTTGTAACTTTCCAGTTCCAAGCTTGTGGAACATCAAGCTTAGTAAAAATGTAGATGGCATGAATGAGATTTCTGTTTAAAAGGCAAATCACTCGAAATTTCTTTTTAAAAAAAGGCCTTAAGCGGCATTCCTTTTCAATTAATGTTATTATGTTACTGGAAATATTCCAAGTTGCATCCTCTCTGTGCCCACAAAACACGTACAGCTGTAAAATATTAATAAACTCTTGTACCCTTTGGTGGCCCTACTTAATCCTAATGGGAAGTCCTTCCCTTTCCCTACCTCTTCTTAGCTCAGAATTTGAACCTGATTTCAATGGCGATCCAGTCATTTCTGAACTGAATGAAGGGCCCTTGTCTTGCCCAAGGAGCTGCACCCCATCTTCACAAGCACCTTTGTTGCTAAACACAAGTCTGATAAAGATGGAAGAAAAGTCCAAACCCACACATGGTAAGTGAGGTTCAGTTAACTGGCCAATCTTTGTGGTTTTGCTACAATCAATCTGTATGAGCAGGCTGTCATTTATCAGTTACTGTATCAGTAGCAGCATCTGAGAACATGGTTTCATTTCAAAATAGTATCTCTGGGCCTTGGTATCCTAACTTCTCCTAACTCAGGGCTTCTCAACCTTGGGGCCCCCAGATCTTGGGCTTCAACACTGTGGAATACACTATTGGTAGAGCTGCTCCAGGCCCCATCACTGGCTACTTTTAAAAAACAATTAAAAATGTTCCTGTTCAAGGAGGCCTTTCAAGGTATTGTTCCTTGGTCAATAGATTAGCCAGCTAGCTTCAGTTTCGATGTCCTCTGTTGCCAGTTAGTTTAGTTTAGTTTAGTTTAGTTTAGTTTAGTTTAGTTTAGTTTAGTCAATGATCTATTTGTTGGTGATAGGTTTTAATTTGTATGGGTACTGTTGTCATTTATTATCTGTTTGTTCACCGCCCAGAGTGCGATAACACCCTGAGGGGAGGTATATAAATTAAATAAATAAATAAAATTACCAGAAGCCTAAATCTGAATTGAGCTTCTGGGAACTGAAGTCCAAGAACACCTGGAGGCCCAAGGTTGAGAAACCCTGTCTAAGTACTTTCTGTCATTTAGATGTTTGGTCTTCCATCAACATTTGCATTTTTCACAGCTAAATTTCTTTTCGGGATGGGGCAGGTGCCCTGAAGAAATTTTGCTCTGGCCTTCTGTAAAGCAAAGGCTTCTTTGTTCAGCTCCCATTCGCCTCCATCAAGAAGGCTCTATTTGCGGGTCACATGGTCCCTTAAATGGAATCTGGATGGCCCCACCCTGCCTTTCAAATGAAAAGAAATTTGGAAATGTTGGTGAACCCTGGCTGGAAATTTAATTCATTTGTTTATTCATTGATTCATGGGGAAAAAAACGGGAACTATATTTGTTTATTTATTTATTTGTCCAATTTATAGAGCCACCCAACTAAAATGACTCTGGGTGGCTCACAAGGTTAAAATCACAATCGCAATCTAGAACTTAAAAGCCAACTAAAAATATTACCAAAAAACCCTATATGTTCTCTCATTTACTAAAGTGAGGCAACATTCTCACTCATCCTGTGGAAGAAGGGGAAAAGAATATATAATAACACCAGGCACTCTATCTTAACAAGTGAATATAACTCCATAGAACCATATGTCACTGAGTATGTCTATTGTGCCATTAAATAAAATAATATTGATATTATTTTGAAGAAATGTTATTTTTTTAACCATCACAAAGTCTTGTTTTCTTTCTGGATGCCTGAGTTTCTCAGCGTGACCCCGCTTTGCTCTGTAACCATAGGTTTCTAGATAGTATTACAGTACTTTTGATCTGAAGCTGTTCAGAGGAACATCATGTGCCAGCATGCTAGGTTTTTTTGGTCTAATGGTGCATCGCAAAGACAGATTTGTGGAACAATGACTTGATGAAAAAGCAATATGTTAATCCAAACACCTTAGGCAAGGAATCTTGTAAGAATTAAGTTATTATTTTATGAAATATTATCTTTTGAAACACAACAATGAACTGAGGAGGTGGCTAGCATAAAGCAGCCATATTTGTAACAACAATGATAGATTTGTCCATGCCTTTTTCTTCAACAGTAGAAAACATTGTGTGTTTGTATCTTTGGAAGGTTGAGTACTGTTCCAAATGTTTCAGCTCATGTTCCAAATGTTTCCACCATCTTGCCACTAAGTTCTTAATTGTTTTCTCCAGGGCCGCATATTGCGCCATGCCATTTCCTTTTTCTTGCCCTTCCAGAGCTGTCTTATCATTGCCTCTGATTATCTCTCACATTGCAAAAATGTTTCATGTCATCTTTGTTGTGCAGGGCAATGTGACTAGCTTTTTTTCTGAAGCAATGAGTTAAGTTTATTATGTTCTACGTCTTCTCCATGGGAATGATCAGGTGAAAACTTTCACCATGGAAAACAACTGTTACATCCAGCTCCCTCTTGATTTATTTATTTATTTCATGTGAAAGCCCACAGGGAAAAGGAACAATGAAAACTATAGAAATGGCAGTGCACAAACAAGCTCTTATGATGTAGGATTTTGCAAACGCTGCTAATTTAAAGTCGAATAATTATGGTGAAGAAATTAAAAATGTCTCTTTCCAAACAACACTGCTGGGCGAATGGTGCCCTCTAGTGGCTAATGGATATTTAAATAATTAATCTCCCTGTCCCTTGAAATTGTTCCATCTGAAGCCAAGCATAACTGGCAAATGTCTGCTCTACTCCTGCCAATGAAATAATTTTCAAAGTTGCCATTAAAAGTGTATCTGCACTAGACAGTAGAAATATCGCTTTTAACCATCATGGCTCCATCTACAAGAATCATTAGAGTTGTCCTTTGATGAGGTACCTTGAACTATCTTCTAGAAAGCTGCTGTTCAGCAATGTGTGCCACAGCCTTCTTGCAGAGAATTCAAAATTCTTCACTCAGTTAAAAATTGTAGGCAATCACAAGATGGAGTCAGGGCAGTTGAACTGGCATATAACAATTGGTGACATGTCTCTGGCTTGCTGTTTGTTTATGAACACTGATAATGGAAAACGCCCATTCTAGGCAATGTCATTTTGTATTTAGCAGCAAAAGTGCAGAAAAGGAGTGACACTTGCTTGAGGTGTAACTTCATGTGTCATCCATCCAGGAACAGAGGGAATTTAGGGGAGTTGCTTTGCTGTTGCCCCAGATTAATAGAAGCCTTGAAGGTAGATTTCTTAAGCGTGGAGATTGTTCTGTGAAGGGTGACATCTCATTAGATGTCACTTCTGAGTCAAGGAATTGAGCTATTTCATTATTTTATGGGTATCTAAAGCAAAACATTTTTCCTTAATGAAAAGGGTGACTTTTTTTTTGTCTTCCCTTACAGCTTTACAACGAGCTTGCAGTCTTCGAGACACTTCAACGTCAGGAAAATACCAGCAATGGAAAAAGAAAATCCAGTCAAGTAAGACTTAGAATCAATGTTTCCTGATTATTTTTAAAATTTACTTTTGTTGCATTCTTCCTGATATTGCTACTTTGTTCAGCTTCGGGTTAACTGACAGGCCAATTGTTTATCCACACAAATGATGATGATGATGATGATGATGATGATGATGATGATGATGATGATGATGATGATGATGATGATTAGTAGTAGTAGTAGTAGTAGTAGTAGTAGTAGTAGTAGTAGTAGTAGTAGTAGTAGCAGTAGCAGTAGCAGTAGTAGTACAGTAATACCTCGGATAACGCTAAGACTTTGTTCCACAAGTCTTGGTATTAGCTGATTTTTAGTGTTATCCGATCCATGTTAAAATCCTATGGGATGGATCAGATAACTTTAAAGCTCCATAGAGATACATTGTAACCGCACAGGCTTTAGCGGTTGTTATCCAATCCATCCCATAGGACCTTAACGTTATTTGATCCAATTCTCCTCCCCAGATTACTTAATGTTATGCGATTTTAGCGTTATCCAAGGTAAACGTTATCCGAGGCATTACTGTATTAGTATTCGTATTCGTATTAGTATTAGTATTAGTATTAGTATTAGTATTAGTATTAGTATTAGTATTAGTATTAGTATTAGTATTAGTATTAGTTCAAATTTATATTGCCGTCCACTCGCCGTGGCGACTCAGGGCAGCTGACAAACATTACATTACATTACATTACAAAACAATATGTTGGTATGGGCACATAAGAGTACCAGCTTAATTTGTTTTTAAGAAAAAGACGTTTGACATCAAGAAAGCCATAGGAGAGGGGAAACCAAACCATTTTCCAACCTCCTCTTTTCCTAGTCCATATCACTTGCCTAGCACCTCCTCTGACCTTTACCACCACCCACCCACCCCAGTTTTCAAATGTCCATGAACCAAATTCCTTGTTTCCAGTGGATTATTTTGTGGTCCATGAGAATTTATGCCTAACCACAATATTGCCCTGCTGTTCTGAGGCCTTGAATTCTACTGTATTGATACAGACTCAAGCATCGTGGGAAACATAGTTCTGCAGCAGAAAGAGTCCTTGAATCTATTTGCATGTAACCACTGGAAGTGGCTTTGTTTGGCGATTGGTAATTGTGCAGCCACAGTAGCTTTGAAGATTGCATCAGTGTTGCCCTACCTCCTAATTGCCAAGATGCACTCTTGTCTGTTTTTGTCCTCCTACTGTTAATAGTGCTTCATACAATGTTTAAGCGATCTCTTAAGATTTGTAGGAAATTTATCTCCAATTACAGTCTTTCTCCAGTTAGTCTGTTACTGCAGTTTATGCAAACAGAAGTTTGTTCTTCTCTCCCCACGCCCCTCAATGAAATCTCTTCCTCTTCGGCTGAAGAGGATAAAATTCTAGTTTTCTCCAGCTTCATTTTTAGTCTGTAGGCTCAGAAGCAAGCAAACAAAAGCAAAAATCTTCTCCCTTTTTAAAGAAAGAGCTGGGCAGGCGGCGGCCTACCATAAGCTTCATGTTAAACTTGCTCTTCATAATTAAAAGTTTAAACATCTTGACTATTAATTTTTCCTCTTGTTTCATAAGACTAGCCCATGTGTGCATCAAGAAGTATCTCCAGAGGGAGCTAAAAGACCACCAGAAGGAGGTAGTGAATTTGTAGAAGACCACAATTGATTTACTAGCTAAAAAGTAATTGTAAGGCACTCTGGACACAACCTGCCAACCACTCTACTATGATTCCTTGTCGTACAGAAAGCAACCTGTGGTTTTAATAAAATCTAGTAAAATCGAGTGTCTCTTGGTACCAAATAACACTTGCAATGTTGTCACTTGTCTGGGGGGAAAGGGAGGAACTTGAGCTAAATATAGATTTCTTTGCTTAAAAGACAGCATTTCATGGTCTTTGTGTAGGACTAAGAGCAACTGTAATTCCCCATGGTACCTATATCAAGTATAGCCACCTAATATTCTGATTGGCCATTTAGTTAGTCAAACTTTGTAGCAAAGCACATTTTCAAAGGTACAAGTGTGTTATGTTAAATGCATTGATCTGAAATTCAAGCCCCTATTCATGTAAAATTCATACTGGAAGACTTCCATCATTTCTGTTCTGCTTATAGATTTTAGAATTGATTTGAGTGACAAAGAAGAAATGTAAGAAAAGAGGATCTTATGCTGTTACTATTGCTGGGTATATGACGAGATAACTTGAAAAAGTCACTCTTTTCCTAAATAAGTGTGTGTGTGTGTGTGTGTGTGTGTGTGTGTGTGTGTGTGTGTGTGTGTGTGTGTGTGTGTGTGTGTGTGTGTGTGTGTGTGTGTGTGTGTGTGTGTGTACACCTCTGTCCTCCACCATCCTCCTCAACTCGCTCAGCTCTGTGCCTATTGTGTCTATAATACCATCCAGCCATCTCATTTTGGGCCACCCCCTTTTTCTTTTGCCCTCCACCTTTTCCACCATCAAGGCTTTCTCAAGTGAATCTTCTCTTCTCATTTGATGTCGAAAGTACTTTAGCTTCGTCTTTACAATTTGACCTTCTAAGGAGCAGTCAGGGTTGTAAATATGTATATACAGCAAGAAAAATGCTTCAGGAAAAATGGTCAGGGGGGAATGAGATCTAATCATCATTTATAAAACTCTTTAGAGATGTGTGGAAAGAACAAATAAAAACACTTCTCTCTCTCTCTCTCTCTCAATGTTAGAACTTGGTGTCATCCAATAAACAGGATAGATCTGAGACAGACAATATATATCTTCACATAACAACACTTATATACAATTAATTCATGTACCTACTTTTCACCTGAAAGGATAGTTCTTTCTTATGAAGAACAACAAAGTATTGCAAAAGGTGGTCTGTTACTTACTCATGCAAGTAACAGGGAAAATAGGTTCTCATTGAATAGATTTTTCACATTGGCTAATTTTAGATTAGGGTGGCCAAATGGCAAAAGTGAGGAAAATATCAGCAAACAACACCCACACAGCCTCTGGAAAGCCATGCAAAGGTTAACCATTTTCATGGGGTGGGGGGTTTGCGGGGTGGGGGGTTTGCCCTGATTTCCCCAAAGACTATAAAAGGATACTTATATCCCAGAAGCTTGTAGGTGTGCAGTTGCCCATTTTATTTGTTTGTGACAGGCAGGCAGGCAGGCGGGCAGGCAGACAAACAACTGATTTATATACCCCTTCCCCATTAGCAAGAACTACTCTGGGTGCTTTACAAGTTAAAACTTAAAAATACAATGGGCATCCCCCATAATCTTATGTTCAACCATATGATGATTTGCATTTTAAAAAGTTAACATTAACAGCATCCATGAGACTCAGTTGTTAAAGGCAGTTGTAAATAATTCTGTTTTCTGTTTCTTCAATGTAAGGAGAAAGAATAAATATATAAGTGAGTTAGAAGAGGGCATTTAGGCCATCAAATCCAATGCCGTGTTCAATACAGGAATCCGAATCAAAGCCGATCTGACAGACGGTTGTCCAATTCTCTCTTGAATGCTTCCAGTGTTGGAGTGCTCAACACCTCTCGAGTCAGTTGTCCATATTGATGGCCCAAAATTCCTTCTGGGGTTTATTTGGGGAGGTAGGGGTTGACAGTTCATAGAGGGCTTGGAGGGGGCACCAGGAGTTTGTGGCGTCTTGTGCAGTCCATGACTTTTTAGATACTATGGACCTCATTTAGGGTGGAACCACATGCTGTTTTCTCTCCAGACTTTTCCCATCACAAAAAAATGAAGGTGGTATCAAATTATACGGGTGGGAAAGTCTGAAGGTTCCAGGCCATAGCCTGGTCGTTAACAATACAGTCATCAGCCAAAGTAATCATACTCACTTTTCAGGACCTTGGACTTGTAATAACACATATAGTGATAAAAGTGTTGAATTTATCCAAAGCTATGAACATATTTCCTGTGTTTACTCTGCTATTGGCACAGACATACACACATACACTTACAAGTTCTGAAATCTCTGAATCCATATTGGATGGGGGGAAACACTATCGCCATCTGGGTTTTTAGTCTATTTGTTCAGTTTATTTGTTACGAAGATTTTAACAATGTGTTTTATGTAAGGTTTTTAATGATATGTTGGGTCTTTTTATGCAGGGTTGTGTGCTATGGGAGTGTGAGCCACCCAGAGTCGTTTTGATGACTGGATGGCCATACAAATATAAATAATAAATTAATAAATATCTCCTATGTTGCAGGGGAAAATGCAATTCTTCTATTGTTTAACATATCTTGAATGGCTGCTCCTCTTCTCCCCCCTCCCTCCCCGAAGCTTAATTGGACTCACCAGGAGGAGAGCACAGTCCTTCAGTCAATGGCAAAAACAGCCAGCCTGGAATTCCATTGTGTGG
Source organism: Furcifer pardalis (assembly GCA_030440675.1). Classification (NCBI taxonomy): domain Eukaryota; kingdom Metazoa; phylum Chordata; class Lepidosauria; order Squamata; family Chamaeleonidae; genus Furcifer; species Furcifer pardalis. Next base: position 84,886,256 of record CP126894.1, on the reverse strand, counting down.
CAGGCGAAATTTCAGGAGGCAGTGAGATTGTAACAGGACCCTCAGTATTCGGCTTCTTGGTTATTAAAAGCTAGTAAAAATTCTCAGAGGGAGGTTGTTCACAATTTCTCAGCAAATTTTATTAACTTTGCAGGATTAGGGATCATGATTGAGCCCCATTGGCATTAGGAGATCAAAATGTGATGGCCAGTTTGTAAGGGCAGCATCCAATATGAGCTTAAAACAACAATGATAACGATGACAAAAACGACAACAAAAACAACAACTCACCCTCAAGGGAGGATGTAGAAGCAACATCCCACAAGTGTCCAGCAATATGATATAAATCACCAGATTGGGTTTTGGAAAATCAAAGTTTAATCTTCTTTGAGTCATAAAACTTCACTACATTGACCTATATTTTACATTTCTGAATCACAATTGGGTGCACCCTGGCCAACGGCAACCTTACTGATGACAAGCTTACTAGGGTCATTGGCAGCTTTCTCCAAAGAAAGATATTCTGTGTGACAATGAACAGTAGATGGAGGTTGCAGAAGAATGGACTGCCACAAGGAAGTGTATTATCTCCAACATTGTATAATATATACAGTACACGAATGATCAACCAGTTCTTGACAATACATAATTGTTCATCTATGTGGATGACACAGAAATGGCTGGACAAGGATCATGTTTTGATGAGATAGCTGAAAAGTTTACTGGGGCACTTGAAGAATTAGAATAATATTACACCATTAATCATTTGAAGCTTAACCTGAGCAAAACTCAATTGTGTGCTTTCCACCTTTGAAACTGAGTGGTAGGGGTTGAGTTGGCTGTTATGTGGCAAGGGAATCAATTACAGCATTGTTCAGCACCAAAATACCTTAGTGTGATGCTTTGACAAGATGCTGTCTTTTAAGCAGCACTGCCTGAATACCAAAGGTAAAGTTAGTTCAAGGAACAATAACATCAAAAAACTGACAAACCATACATGGAGTGCCTAAATGCAACACTAACGTGTTCAAGGTGGGGTTGCTGGCAGACAACAACATGCTGTGTGAATGCAGAGAGACACATAGCCCAGCTCACATTGTGGTCTATCAACTACTACAAGACATATAAAAATAAATCAACAATGATTTATTTTTTGCTAATCACAAAGGTAAGAAGGTGGCTTGGCAGTTTAAATTTTAATCTGGACATGAAAGAAAAAAGAGAATTATAGTGACCTTGGGATTTCAACCTCACAGGATTGGTATCCAAATAAAATGGGAAGGAAGAGAGTGATTAACATCTCTTTGAGCTTTCTGGAATAAATGCAGGCTACAAATAGCAATACAGTAGAACCTTGGTTAACATATTTAATGAGTTCCATGGGATGTTTCTTACAGCAAAAAATACTTTAACTGAAATGTGGTTTCCCATAGGCATGCACTGAAAGCCATCAATCCATTCTGGTTGTCAGAAAGAAACCTATTTTTTTTTTCTGTTCAAAACTATTTATAAAGTGGCGAAATATTCCAAACTGCAGTTTATGAAGAGTTTTGAACAGAAAAAATAGGTGTGTGTTTTTTCTGACCTTTGGGACAGATGAAATTGTTTTTCAATGCAATCTTATGGGAAACTGCACTTTGTGCTCTCTAGTGGCCAGCTCTGGTAATGACCCAACAGTCAGCTGTTCATTCCCCCACCATCCTGGAAGTGCTGAATGTTGCTTTTAAGCTTCCAAAATGCACCAAAAATACAACAAAAACAGAAACAGAGCAGAAATGCTCTGAATACCCTCTCACCACCGTGGAAAGTGTCATGGGGTGCCTAAGTAGCCCAAAAAAAGCTTCATTATGAGAAATAAATCCATTAACCAAGCCACAATTTTCTCTGGATTTCCTTTCACTAACTGATGAATATGCTAACCAAACCGTTCGTTAACTAAGGTTCCACTGTATAAATAATGTAATCTAGCATTCATGTTTCTGGACTCTACAGGCAGCACAAGCAATATTCTCAGATGTGGGTGGAATAATGAAACTCAAAAACATACTCTTTGAGTAAATATGGTTTTTCTTTTGTAGATTTCCCCCTATTATACAGCAAGAAGAATGGGTCATCTTCTAAGGATACTTCTACCAACCTTCATAGTAATGCTGCAAAGAATGATCGTTTAGAAAAAGAGGTAGGAAGGAGCAAATGAGTCTTCTCTCTCTCTCTCTCTTGACCTATCATTGTATTTTTGTTAATTGTGTCATGTTACTTTTTAACCAAACAATCAATTTAATACAACAGGAGTTGTATCTTTGCTCTCTTAGATTTTACTCTGTGGACTGCCAATGCATATCATTCTGTGATAATAATCTGACATTATGGAAGAAGGGAAGACGAAGAGATGGGAGTGGCTAGGAAATATTCTGCACTCCTTCCAATGTCCACCTCCCTTTCCCCTTTCCCCAGCCATAGCATTTTGTGGAAATCATGCTGACAGAAGGGTTTGATTTCACAATAACCTAGGAAACAAGGGTGATAGCAGCATTTGAGGAGGGGAAATACTATTCCCATGCTATAGAATTCCCTTCCAAGATAAGTTTATGATGTTTTTCTCATGCTCCACCCTTATGAAGCAGCCGTTTGAGAGGCATTGTGGGAAAGATATAACTCTGGGTGAAATGAAATCTCTTCCTGCAATCGGACATTATCAGGAGCAAAGTAGTTCATAACATCATGTCTCATGGAGCCCTGAGTGTGTTCTTAGGGCTGCTTTTTCTACTAATGTGTGTTCTTACTTAGATGCAGATTCCAGAATACAGAATTGCTCAGTGGAATTAGGGAGCAAATGTCCACTGTGGCCACCTTCTGTGCTTGTATCACCAGGTTGATGATGGCTGGGATACATGAACTTCCTCCCATGTTACAGTTGCTGGGATTATAAATCAGATCTTTCAGATAAAGAGTGGGCATTCAGTTTTGCTATTTTCTTCCTCCTCAATTTTTTGAAACCAAAGAATGTTCATTAGTTTTAGAGCAGAGGTGCCCAAACGTTTTGGGCCGTGGGCTGATCATGTGGTTCAGGGAGCTGGTCACTAAGGCCTGGGGGCCAGGTGCAGCCCCCGACACCAATTCATCCGGCCTGTGAAGCCCTCTTGCTCCTGAAAGCGGAAGTAAAACACGTCCATGCTTCCAGGAGCAATGAGGGCTTTGCGGGCCGGATGAATTGGCGTTGGGGACCGCACCCAGCCCTCGGGCCTTAGTTTGGGCATTACTATTTTAGAGGGTACTCATAGTAGAAATACAGTACCAGGTTTCTCTAGGCTCTGCTCACCAACTTTTCTTTTATTTAAAAAGTGCTCCACGCAAATATTTTTGAAAGGAAAACACTGAGGGGCTATTGTAACAGAGCATACATTTGTAACAGAGCCAAGAACCACTCCCTCCATAGTACTGAAATCTCATGGACTGGATCCAGCTTTTCTACTGGTAGATGAATACCTTGATCTGAGTTCTGCTCAGAAGACATCCCTGAGTAGAAAGACTTCTTCCTCCTCCTCATCTTCTGCCATCTCGAAATCTGAATACTGTATTGACAATCATCATGGCAATCAGACTGTCCTGAGAATATAATGCAGTAGCCTTTCATCTGCCTTTCATCGCAGCAAGACCCCTGTACCACTGATCTAGCTCCACGAGTCACTTTCTGGTTCTGAGCCCTTTTGACATGCAAAGTCCTCCTCAGCCTCAGTCCAGTATTGATTAAGCTGCTGCCATCCATCAAAATGGATTCAAATGTGGTTTAATCCACTTTGGAACCATCACCCTTCCTTATGGACTTCAGCACCCAAGCCATTAAGCTTCAGAGTGGTCAGGTTAGTTAACTGCCACATGACACTGGTGCTGAGTCGCTGGCATACCATAGCAGGGTAACTTGGAAGATGACATCCCAAAGCAGAAAGGCAAAGGCAGGATTTCTTTGCTGACTCCAACTTTTGCTAGAGTCCTGCAGGTCTACAGTGTACCCCAACCCTATGGAGCAGATTTGAGGAAAGATTGCAGGTTGCAAGGGGGGGGTCCATAAAAATTACTAGCAGCTCCATTGTGCCAGTGGGATACCTTTGCTTGAGATCTTCAACTACTAAATAAAATGGGTAAAACAAGCACAAGTTAAACATGTACACTATATTGATTAAAATAAGCAACTACAAAGATAAGTTTTAAAAAAGAAAATCCAACCTGTTTTGGAAAGCAGCACCCATGCAGGGTAAAAGTATATTTCATAGAGAGCCATATAAAATGCCTGAAGAAAGAGAGCTGCGGAGGGAGTGTCCCTCACGCACCCACCTTGGCAGGATGTTGTAGAATCTAGAAGTGGTTGCAGGAATCATGGAGGTGGGAAGAAAGATAGTGCTGGACCCAAATACTTCCAACTCTTAGGCCATGAAAGAAGGTGTTTCAGTAATTTTCATAGGTGTAGGACAGTGATGGCGAACCTTGGCACTTCAGGTGTTCTTGGATTTCACTTCCCAGAAGCCCAAGTTTCTGTGAATCCACATGAATGGGTTTACTGTGCGTGTTCTTAGACTTCATTTCCCAGAAGCTCAAGTCTCCGTGAATCCACACGAATGGGTTTACTGCACCCATGGGTTTATATACGTGCAGTAAACCCATTTGTGTGGAATCACAGAGACTTGGGCTTCTAGGAATTGAAATCCAAGAACACCTGGAATGCCAAGGTTCACCATCATGAGTGTAGGGTGACTCTCCATAGGAGTCTTGGCAGGTAGGTGTCAAATGAAAAACAAGGATGCAATGATGATGATTGCTTCAATCCCCAGAATTTGTCCTCTCCTCTAAAGGAAGGACATGTTTGTTCTCCTTCAATCTGGCTGAAAGTTCATTCCAGGGCACTATAACTCTGCTGTTAAAATATTTTAATGTGGAAAGCCTTTTCACCTAGTCTAGCCATGTGTGCCTTAGTCCCCTGTTAATTATTTCCAGCAAGAACTCGCACAGACATTTGGATATCAAAATATATCAGATGCCTCCCAGGGTTTTTTGGACAAAAGCAATTATCTGAGATTGCTATACTTGTTGATTTTCACTGGAATGTTTTCCAAAGTCTATCTCCATCTTGATACTTATGCAGGGATGGTGTCTGATCTCATATATTTGTTTGAAAATAGAAGCATGTGTGACTAGCTATATTTTTCTTGAAAAACAATCATTTTATGTATTCCTTACAGCTGATGTCTCCCAATGAGATTCCAAAAATTGCAAAAGGATATTTTGAAGCCCACAGCCCAACATTTCATATGGAAAGAGAAGTGACAAATACAGCTGGCAAAATTCCTTCCTGTGTTTCTCATTCTTTACTTGACAATGATAGGTATCGAGTGTCACATAACAATTTTTTTTGCTACACTGGTGGGACATCAGCTCCAGTCTCCCCTACTAAGGTTGAAATCAAAGATTGTGATTCTGAAGAAGACCAGTATTTAGGAAACCAGGCAGCGAACAGTGAGACACTGGTCTCCAAACTGTTTGTAAAGGATTCAAATACGTTCTCTGTAAACCCTGATGTAGATGATCAAACTGCTTCACCATCTGCCAAAGAGCAGCATGACAGATATTTAAAGAAAGCTAAACACAAGATAATGTGGAAACTAACCCTTTCAATGGAGCAACAATCCAAACTACTTGCTATGAATGATGCTAAACTGGAGGAGACAAGAATAGAACCTCAGGGTGAAGAAGCCATTCCAGGACACAATAATACTTATCTTACTGCATGTAAGAAAATACCAGAGCAATCGAGGGGTGATACAGCTTTTAAGATCTCAGATCATTCTCCAATCTTATTTCCTGAACACAAATTTCCAAAGAATGTTGATAACTGTCCAAAAGAACCCACAACTACCCAGCCCAAATCACCATTGAGGTTAATTGCTAATGCTATAAAGAAATCTATCTTAGACCCTCTTATTTCTTCTCCTGAAATTCTAAAAAAGAGCCACAATACCTGTGCCAAAATTCCTTTGGAAAACACATTTTCCAACTTCCCTCCTGTTCTATCTGACTCTATAAGTGCAAAAAACAGCAAGAACAGTGCAGGCTGTGAAGGGCAAGCTGAGGAGCTCAGTCTTTTCAGAAGAGCAGAAAAAAGATGTGGAATCAGAAGTTCAGATATATCTAATTTTGCCAATAATCCAAACAAGGAATATCCATGTGATGCCTTTCCTGTTTACAACATGCATGTCAGCCATACTAAGCGTCCTGATAAGTCTAAGGATGCTTCTTACACCAATGTGGAAGATGTGCCGACACTTCTAGAAAGGTTTACCCTGAAAGAGAACCTTTGGAAGTCTGCCAAAGATGACTGGCATGCTCATAATGGGAAAAACATTGTGTATTCTTCTCTAAGGTACAAGGACAAAAGTTCCAGTGTGGCTTCAGGTAGTTCTGTACAGAAAAACAATGTGTGGAATCTGTTCAGCAACTTCAGAAATAAATTAGATGACAAGGTCAAAGCTCCTTCTTCAACCTCATCTGTGTCACCTTGTACCATCTTTGATGTTGATGAAGTGTTAAATAATTCTTCCAAAGGTGAGAATTTTGGTAAGCAAAGTGCCCCTTTTAAAAAGTGTTTTAAAACATGTACTTGTCTACACAGTAGTGTTGTCTCCAGGTTGTTTGGGGATGGGGCTTGTGTGGCTGGTTGCAGATTTGAGCATATTATCTCAGTCTTCGCATTACATGGTGAGGAAGTTGGGTTTACTCAGATGCTATGGGTTGTCCCAATATTTTCTGTCCACACATACCCTGAATTGGTGCCCAATGTTTCACTCCCTACATAGATTACCATCTCCCTTTTGCTTGTTTTCTCCTATATCCACATACTTCATTTTCTCCTCCCTCCCAGAAAGGAACAACCTATAGAGAGGGTGGATCAGTACAGTATATCACTGAACTAGTATACAAATGAGCAGATATTTCACTAGAGCAAAACAGAACAAAAATACATTGACAAACATTATTTATATAAAGCAGTGATGGCAAACCTTTTAGAGACTGAGTGCCCAAACTGCAATCCAAAAAAACTCTTATGTATCACAAAGTGCCAACACAGCAACAGGGGAGGAAGTAAACGCTCCCATTGGTTTGCTGGGTAGATGGGTGGGGCAAACTCTGTGCTGGGCGGAGGGGGCAAGTGCTTCCATTGGGCTGCTGGGCAGATGGGCAGAGTGAACTTTGTGCTGGGGTGATTGCACAGGTGCCCCACAGAGAGGGCTCAGAGTGCCACCTCTGGCACGCATGCCATAGGCTCTCCACCACTGATATAAAGGCTCCTGAAAGCAATGGATTTTGTCCCACTCTGGCTCTGTTAATGATGGTTTCTGCCCTGTGTTGTGTGGAAACTGAGATGCAGTACTGATATCATGATTACAAGGAAAGTTGAACAAGTGATTGCTGTGGGTGGGGTCAATTCTATTTATGATAAAGATTTCCCATGTTAATTTTTTTCTAGGTCTTTGGAAAATAAGACCTTATGAGCCATGCTTTTTTTTTTTATCCAATCATCGATCCAGATTAGGTGAAGGTGTGCCACACTTTAGAAGTAACCCACAGTGCCACCCCCTGAAACTCTTCATAGGCAAAGATAGCTTGATTACAGTTAGTTACATCTACTAACCTCTACATTAGACTGGCATATACTTCTGGTTGAGGAACACGCTTCAGGAACTGCAGTTAGCCAGGCACATAACACCATTAAACTGCTTACTGAAGCTGGCCAATAGGAATATATATTGCCAGGCTCTTGATGCCTTTCTGAGCCCATCAAATGCTCTTAAAAGCTTTTACAGGGCTCAGATTGCTTAAAGAAAAGAGGAAGGCCCTGCAGATATGTGCTGCTGGAGGGACTCACAGCTCTGCTTCAAAACTACATTTAAAAATCTTGATGATTCTAGCTGATATCTTGAAAAATGTTCCATTATGGCTGGGTGAAGGCATTCTGCTGCCTGAGGCAGATTTGCAAATGAGTTAAGTTAAGCAGCCAGCTCTGTTATTTAGGTGTAGGAGGCAAAGACCTCAAGAAAAACAACAGACACCTAAAGGATTCTCAACTTAACACTTTGTTGTTCTTTTTGTGAAACCTCCTGTCTAAGGGTAGTGGCAGGCATGGGTTTCAGTGCTTACTGAGGACATTTGGAGAAATATCTGTGTACTCAAGTTGACTACAACACTTAAAAATCTGAAGCTGATACCGTACTTAGCAAATAATGATATGTAATTCAAGTAATTTTTGAATAACACAAGTACTCTCAGTTCAGTTGATTAATTTGTCAAAATGTTAGTCCAATTTCTGGGAATAACATGATGTTCCTATTCGCACATATTTCTCCTCTTAGCTCATTTTACTGTTCAATGACTTGTTTAGCCAATTGGCCTCAGAAGTGCCCAAGGGGACTTGAGTCATGGCATTAAATTCCACCGCAGGCACTACATTATTCTATGTGGTTCCATGCCATTGGGGATATGTGGGATTCCCAGCAGTCTTGCACTAGCTGAACATTCATGGTGTATCTTCCCAGTCATTGTTTTGTAATTCAGCTCCAAAGATGTTGAAAAGAAAAAAAGGAACTCCCTTGGATGTTCAGTATGTCACCAAACTTCAAGGCTTCCTGTATAGACCTTCAACTTTGTGACTCTTGCAACCCCAAGTGTATGATCTGATCAGGTCACTGAGTTGGGAGTGTATGTTAGAGAAAGGGAGACAACGGGATCCACTGATCCAGAAGTAGTGATTGGCTGGTTGAAATGGGAAAATATTTCTTTTTTTCTCCCCTACAATTGGCCATTGCCCACAACAAGCAATTGAGTTCCTGCAAAAAAAAAAAAAGCAGCTTGTCCCATTTCTGCTTATTCAGCATGAGAACACCAGCCATGAAGACTGTCCTGAGAATATAATGCAGTGGCCTTTCATCTGCCTTCCGCACCACAGCTTGACACCTGCATCACTGATCCAGTTCCATGAGTCACTTTCTGGTCCTGAGCCCTTTTGGCACTCAAGGTCCTTATCAGCCCCAGGCCAGGATTGATGGAGCTGCTGCCCTGCATCAAGATGGATTCAAGTGGGATTTAGTTCACTTGAGGACCATCACCCTTCTCTGCGGACTTCAGCACACAAGGCCATTAGTATTCAGGGTTGTCAGCTTAGTTAACTGCCACCTGACAATCTGCATTGAGTCGCTGGCAGCATGGTCTACTCCACAGGTTCCCAACCTATGGTCTGCAGGCCAGACCCAGCCTGCAGCACCATTTCATCTGGCCCATCGCCACTGCACCCGCACCCAGAAGTGGAAGTGGATGCATTTACATCAGCTGTAAAATATGCCCACGCATCCATGAATGTGCCCACGGTGGTCATAAATGCAGGTGGGTGCATTTATGGCTGTCGTAATTGCACCTACTTCTGCTTCCAGGATGTGTGGTCAGGCTCACTCAGCTATTTGGGGGCTTGGTCAGGCCCAGGGCATTAAAAGGTTGATAACACCTGGTCTACTCTATTAACATACCAGGATTAACATACCAGGATAATCTGGCCAGACTGGCAGAAGTATTCCTACCAAATTAAATTTTTTATAAAATAATGACTCATGTTCCAATCAGCGTTGAATCACTGGCAATATGGTTTATTCTACTACCGTAGCAGGATAACCTGTCCAGATTCTCTACATAACCTATTCTGAGCCTAATGGAGTCTTGCAGAAAGGCTGCATTGATTGCTGAATGCCACACTTAAGTGCTACTCAGCAGAAAATGTTTGTTGCTTCTTCAGTTTATTTCCCCCTGTATAATGAGAGAAAAGGAACGTCCCACATTGTTCTCCCACATTGTTCAAGTGCTTTGAAAACAAGTAAAAGCAAAACCCAACATGCTTCCTCTCCGTCCATGGTCATTTGAGTCACTCTCCACAGGTGGAAGGACAGTTTATGATTTTATAGCATTTGAACTGTTTGAAGTTCAAAGTGCCGAAGGCATTGTCTTTCAAAATTAGCAGTGGCTGAAATCCTGTTGTGAAGCTGTGTATGCACACAACAGAGATGGCTTAACAGCAGTAAATTGCCACTGATGAAACTGTAATGGGTAAATTACAACTTATTAAAAGCAATTTTGACATGTACATGACTCATACAAAGTCTTGCCTGCCCAGAGGAATCTTTTAATTAGCAGCAATTTCACCCAGATGATGATATCATTTTCACACTGAGCTGTGCAACAGGATTTTAGTGTTTTCCAACCATTTTTAAAGGCCTGGCATTCACTGTTTTATTGTAATTTATTATCACTGTTTTAAAAGTGATTTTAAAACTCTTTGATTTTAAATTTTAATTGTATTTTAACCATATAATTTAATTTAATTTAATTACATTTTACTGTTTGTTATTTTATTCTAATTAAATCTTCTGTTGTTTTAATTAGTCCTGTCTATTCTGAAGAACAGATGGTGTGTAAATGAAATAAATAAATTCAGCCTGGACCCTATAACAGTCCTACTCCCCCATATAATGAAGCCATAGTGAACTAACTATAAATATTAAAAGTTAGTTACATTGCAAAGGAGTGACATTATCTCATCAAATTGCAATCTTAATATTATATGATGTTGCATTTGTTTTTGAACGAATTAATGAAGTAGCCAAAGTAGCTACTCTCAAATAACTACTGGTAGTTACATGAAATGAATCAAGCATAAATAATTATATAGTTGTTAACTATTTACTTCTAAGTTCAGGTGTTCTGAAGTTGAGTTCTGTTTAGATCAGAATCTGAACCTGATAATCTCAAATGATACAAATGGCCAAATCCTCTTGCATAACTATGTAAATATTGTAACGTTTGGAGGCAAATTGGCCCAAGTGAAGAAATCACTGTAGATATTATCAGCTCCAAGCTGAGTCACTCTGTCTACGTTTTAATTCTGATGTTTTTATTGATATAGATTGTTTTATTTTTATTTTTATTTTTTATCAGGATGTAAGCCGCTCAGAGTCGGGTTCTCCCGATTGGGGCGGGGTATCAAGTGCGATAAATAAATAAATAAATAAATAAATAAATAAATAAATAAAATTTACTGTTCAGAAAGAAAGCCCCCAGCAGCACCAGGGCAGGAACAAGCCCCCTGGATAAAGCCAGGCTCAGCTCAGCCTCAAAAAGCCTTGCAACATAGGCCTTTCTCCCAAGTGCCTCACATTGAGGTATGTATAAGGTAGGAAGAACTCTCAGAATGGAAGATTATTGGCATCTATAGTCTAGAAAATAAAATAAAAATTCCTATTCTTAACATGGAAAAAATATGGCACAGGCAAGTCATTTCCCCTTTCAGGTACTGAAGTGAACCATAGAATTAATGCCCAATGAGGGTTTCTCTGGAGCAGGTTTTCAGAGCCACAGACAACTCCAAAAACAGAAGGGAAAGGAAGGAGGGGTAAAATATGTTGCCAGTACAGGTGTGATATTAAGACTGAGATATTTCAGCATCCTACAGTAAAACATAGATTATTCTGTATCCCGATAATAAATGTATACATACATATATACATTTACAGTATATAGCAAATCAAGAGTTGTCTGGAATTTGTGTTAAGGAGAAAGTTCTTGGTCGGGATAAAGAGCACTTGCTAATTTGCTGTCTGAAAGAGTCTAATCTGGAGGTTAATAATTAACCTTACAACAAGTTAAATGCAGCAAGTGTTTTCTGAGAGAGAAGGGTATGAATTAGACCAGGGGTTCCCAAACATTTCAGGCAGGCTGTAGGCCGGTCACATGGTTCAGGAGGCCGGTCAGTATGGCCCGGGGGCTGGATCTGGCCCCAGGCCATAGCTTGGGCACCCCTGAATTAGACAAATAACTTGTCAAGAGGACATGTTCCACATCTGTAAAAGCATTGCTCCAAATATGGCAAAACCAGAATTTTAGGCACACAAGTGAACTAGATTGGAATCTTGGATTTCTCCCAGAGATCGTTCTTAAACATCTACAGAATGGATATTTTGTTTAGGAATAGATTGTTGCTGTGCTCATGTTTTTATACAGTATTTATGCTTCAACAGTGTGATAATCTTAAAAGAAAGTAAATATATGTGACATTCATTTAGACCTAATTAATGAAATATTTATGTTGCTTGAGACTGTACGATAAAACCTCTTTCATGAAGTCCATTTGCTTTTGATTATATTTGTGACTTTTTCTTTTTATATGACCAGACATTCTGACGCCAGCTATTTTACACTGAGCAGATGTCACAGAGTACAAACGGGTGCCAGATGCTACAAGGCACATAAGGGTAATTTGTTTAAGAGCTAGCTCAGACTTTGTGCATTCAATTAGACCACATGGTGACTAGTAGGCAATCATTGAGATAACATGGCTAACTTTAGATATGCATTTTAATAACAGATCTGATCTTTGAAGCCATCATGGAGCAAGAATCAGAATTAACAGATTTATACATAAAACTTGATATGCTTGTGGGCTTAGGGGCAGCCACATAATTGCCTAGTAGTGAAGGCCTTGAACAGCAGCCAAGAGTCTAATTGATATAATCAGCCATGTTTCCAAACAGCTTTGCAAAGCTATGGGGCAGGTGCCGAATGTGTGACTGTGGTATCTGTCCATTCAAAATCCTGGAAGAGAATAACAGCCACACCACTGGGTCTTTTTCATCCTCTCTTAGGTGCTGAACATCTGCCTGTTAGAAAACAAACAACTGAAGACTGTTCTTCATCTTCAGATGATGAATCATTGCACAAACCTTTACTGCGATCTAAGGTAAACTTTTCAACATTATCCTCTGCAATCCTGATTGAAAATATTAAAATGTTGACTTGAAACTAACATGCTGTTTCCTCTCTTCACATATATTAGTGAACTGTGGTGTGTTATACAAGTGTGACTGCTTTGCTTTGCCTTACATGGCTGATTAGGAAATAATGTATTATTATGATCTTCCACCATTTTTTTATCATGTTAGAAACACACAAAGGTGCTTTCTGGATTGAAAGGTTTTTTGCTGGAGTAACTCCACTCAGGAGGACACCCAAATGAGACTCCTTTCATGTCCCCCAAGAGCTTTTTTCCACCAAAGTGGTCCCTATTTATCTACTTGCAATGTCTGGCTTTCGAACTGCTAGGTTGGCAAGAGCTGGGAAGAGATGAGCGCTCATTTCATCATGCAGTACCCAGGTCTCAGAACTACCGACTGTCCAGCTTCTTAACCACTGAGCCACTGCAGTCCCTACCAAGTGGACATAATGAGCCAGATATCTTTCTAGAAACCCCACCTCAGTGGAAACTATATATTACAGATAACCCAATTCCTCAAGGGCTGAGAGAGATGGGGTTGTCACAGCAGGAGACAAACTACAGTAAGTGTAGTCTGCAAATTAATGTATACTTTCTTTTTTTAGCCTTGGAGGAGGCTGTAATGGCACCTTAAAGACAAACAGATTTGTTTCACCATGTGCTTTCTTGGATCAAAATCCACTTCCCAGGTACATGGTGCACTCATATCTGCTATCTGTATTAATACATATCCTGTAGTAGTGGGGATCTGATCAGGTGAGGATACAGTCAACAATGTGTCAGCCACACAGCAATGGGGCTATCAAACTGTCGATTACATTCCTCGATCTCAAATGGCAGAACAGCAAACTCAGTTTCAGAACATTTCAACTACAGATCTCAAAGTGGCTATTCTGAAGAAGTGGGATTACAAAGGAAGGTGGAAGAGAGAGAGAGTAGTAGGCTACTTACACACATTCTACTGTATCTGTAAGGATTTAAATAAAGATCAATTTATTTATTTATTAGATTTATATACTGCCCATCTGGGTGTTATCTCACTCTGGGTGGTGAACAACAGAAAATAAATGACAATACCCACACAATAAAACCCACCACCAAGAAATACATCATTGACTAAACTAAACTAAACTAAAATAAAATAAAACAGAGGCCTCCTTGAATAGGAACATTTTAAATTGTTTTTTAAAGGTAACCAGTGATGGGGCCTGGTGCAGCTCCACCAGTAGTGTATTCCACAGTGTAGGTGCCACCAAAAGCTCTATTTCTGGTTAAAGACTTTTGAGCCATCCTCGGTGTTGGCACCTGGAGCTGCGCCGACTGTGATGTGGGGAGTTGTTCTGTGGGAGAGACACTCTGACAGATAGAAAGGTCCCAAACTGTATAGGGCCTTGTATGATAACATTAACACCTTGAATCTGACACGGTGGGCAACAGTTAACCAGTGGAGACCTGCCAAGGCTGGGGAAATATGATCAAATTTCAAGGATTCTTTATTCACTATACATGTATATGCAATTCTCCACAAGATCTTATGGATATAAACTAGTTTTATCTTTTAACATACTCTACCCTAGAAACAACTCTCCATGTTTATGATAGCCAAATCTATCTAACAGACACTTAATATTCTGGCTATGGCCAGCCGTTTTATTTAATGAGTTGCCTAATAGAGTATAAGCAAGATGACAGGATCTCATGTCATAGTGACAATGTTTCTGCCTATCTAATTGGCTAGCAGGTGAGAAGGTGTGGTAGTGAGGTGTGTATTATTATTATTATTATTATTATTATTATTATTATTATTATTATTATTATTATTATTATTATTATTATTATTATTATTATTATTATTATTATTATTATTATTATTTAACTCACATTTACTACCCCGCCCCAATCGGGTAAACCCGACTCTGGGCGGCCTACAACATGAATTTAAAATCACAAGTAAATCTAATATAGTAATAGTATTTAAAATCTCAAAACCTTAAAATTTATAAAAGATTAAAATGGTGCAGCAAATAAAACAAAAGCATGAGGGGTGGCTGTCCCTTAAATAAGCCAACCTATGTGGGATCCCGTGTTACTAGGCCCCCATACAGGTGGAGTGGACTGGCCACTGAGAAATGTGTGTACCATTTAGTTTTTCTCTTTCTGCTGATCATCAACCTGGAAGATAGTTTTTAACCTATGGCTTAAATCCTCTATTGCTTCCTTGGCTTGTCTATCCCTTTACTGCTATTACAAGTAATCTCACAGTCTCATTGTACTGCATTTCCATATTTAAAAGCTGCACATAAAAACCTGTACTCTGTTCTTCAGAACTTTTTGGGGATGGTTTGGTCTGTATTGCAATTTGCCCCAACATCCTGCTCTTTCATAAGAAGGCTCGACTATTTTTGCAGGACTCTCTTTGTCAACTTTCAGTATTGTGAAGTGGTTAATGAGCTGTTTTAGATGTTGGAAATTGAAAAACATCTCCAATTGCCAGGAAGCTTACCAGGGAACGCATAATGGCTCTCTCTTGCTCTGGATATGGGATATCATGAAGGGCAGGGGTTCCCAACCTATAGCCCGTGGGCCACACCCAGTCCATGATGCCATTCAAAGCAGCCTGTTACTGTCTCCCCTGCACCCAGAAGTAGAAGTGGGCATATTTACATAAGCCATAAAACATGCCCACTCATGTGCAAATGTGCCTGTGGCTGATGTAAATGCAGAAGTGGGTGCATTTACGCCAGTTGTAAATGCATACACTTCCACTTCTGGGGCATGGTCTGGCCCACTCAGCTGTTCCGGAGGCATGGTCAGGCCTATAGCGCAAAAAGGTTGGCAACCCCTGATGTAGGGTCTGGAAGATTTTTGGCAACAGCCTACCTCAATCATAAATGAGATAGGAGCCAAAATTGTTTGCACCCTGACAGATGGGCTTCAGTCATGTAATGAAAAGTGATATGGAAGAAGGGGGAAAATACTATGAAGTACAAAAGAGGGTTAAGAGAGAACAAAATAAGAAAGACTAACAGTTTCATCACACATATATACTATTAATATACTGGTATGTCCTTTGGGAATTAATAAAAATGTCAGAATGATTTGAATGTTGCACAGTTGATTAAGAAGCTGTTGGCAAGTAATACACGTCTAGTTGACCTGCTAGAGTTTGGGGTTAACGTCTCAGAAATCTGATTCCAAGCAAATAACCACAGCAAAGGGGGAAGAACTAGTTTATAGATACAGTAATTCATTTTCTGCAATTATTTGATTCCAAGCTCTGTGTGAAGGAGAATAGTTTCTTTTCAGTAAAAAACCATCAAAGATCTGATGTTTAGGAGCAAAGCATTGACCTTCTCTTTCATACTCAAATACAGTCAAGTCTGTTTTCTACTTGATCTATTAGTTGTGAAACCTGGTACACAGGGGATGTCTAAGACATCTTGTTTCCTGAAATGAAGGAATAGATGGTGCCCAAACTATGTCATTCCACTCTGGAAGCAAACTCATCTGAGAGTTAAGACGGCATCTTTTATCATACCTGGATACCTCACGTAGAAGCCAGAGGCAAGCTGTCCATGCAGCCTTGTCTTTCAAAAGAGGGGAAGAAAAGAGGAGAGCTCAAAAGCAATACTGTATTACTATTCCATTAGCTGCTTCACTCTTCCCTATGGTAGGGTTGGTACTGCTTGTATCAAAAAATCATACACTTTAAGATCCATTCAAGTTTTAGGAACCCTTGTATGCCCACTGTAGATAGAGGGGAATACTTCAACGTTTTCCAGTTTTGTCACTGTCCTACACAGAGAGACAAATCTGTAGATGAAGAGCTTTCATATCTGTGAATGTGCTCCTAGAAAATCAGGACCCCATAGAGCAGTGGTGCCCAAACTAAGGCCCAGGGGCTGGGTGCAGCCCCCGATGCCAATTCATCCAGCTAGCGAAGCCCTCGTTGCTCCTGGAAGTGGAAGTAAAACACCCCCAGGCCTTAGTGATGGGCTCCCTGAACCACATGATTGACCCCCGGCCCAAAAAGTTTGGACACCCCTGCCATAGAGGATATTTATAGACAGTAAGAGATCTCTTCTTCAGACTTACCACTCTCCTTATGTAGGAATGTGAGAAAGCTGGAAGTGAATGCGGGGTTAGAGTACTTGTAACTCTTGTGGTACGTGTACAGGTTCTTAATGACTGAATAGACTTGTAGAATGCTAAAACCAGAAGCATTTTTGAGCAACAGGAGAACTAAATGGAACACATAGTTCTTCTGCCCAATACCTACTCCTAATCATCTCAAGCTCTCTTCATTTCATCAACTTAATTTATGGTGACAGGAAAGTAATTTTGCCTCTAATGTTCTGAAATAGTTAAGAAGAGTGAAGCCTTTCCTTATCTTTCCCAAATCTCCCAGAGATTTACCTGTAGGTCTTCCCTCGGCCCACTCTTCCATTTGGATACAGAAGTCTACCACATTTTGAAGGCTACCATGTTTTGCTGTGTGATCAGCCTCTAGGGATGTTTGGATTTGTGGCCAAACATTTAGAGAAATTTATTGATGTTTACATTACATTACAGCTGAAGAGCACTTTGGTCAGTTCAGTTGGTAAATGTCCAGCTTATTGGCCAAGTGCCCAAGTACCCATGCCCAATATTTCTCTAGTTTTGCCAGAAGTTGCCACCATAGTATTACAAATAACAGTTTGCAGCGTGAAAATTATAGTGCAAATGATTCCCTGTCACTCTTCTGAAACCGGGTGACACCTGCTTTATTTACCCATTTATTCACTTATTTGTTTTGATACAGTTTCATAACTATTTTGAAACATAACATATTTAACAATTATCACATTAAATACATTGATTTAGGACATACTGTATACAGATCCCACCATTTCTGACCAACAAATTATTTTATGGGATCTGTAGTCCATCAGTGAGAAGGTGGAGAAGGCAAATTTGAAGTGACATAGAAAGCATTTTTGACATACAGTAATTAATTACTAACTTGATTCTAGTATCCACACAGAGGGTGAGGTTGTTGGTGAAGATCTAACAATTTAATTAATGAATCAGCATCCATTCACGATAATGGACAATTTCATTGCCTAGCAATGAATTAGTCACCCCCACATATGACACTAGCAAATTAATTTTTTAACCTAATGCTCCAGACTCTTGTCATAGAGAGAATGTCTGCAGCCTGAGAGAGGGAATTGAGAAGCCCTGCAGGAGCTCGGAGCAGGAGCAGAAGAGCAATCTGGAAACAAAATAACTTTGGGTGCTGTTGTTACAGAAAATGACTCTGTAGTGAAAGCTGAGGACAAGAGAGACTTAAGAGTGACCGTGTGTCCTGCTTTAGGGCAGCTCCTTGCTTCAAGGGCAGTCAGAGGGCAAAGCCCTCTTGGAAGGGCTGTCCTCTAAAATCTAGGGGTTTGTTCCTCAGTCACATAGTCGAATCCGACCCTTTGCAACTCCATGGACCACCGCACGACAGGCTCCTCTGCCCTCTGCCATTCTCCATAGTCTGCTCAGATCTACGCCCACTGCGTCAAGTATGCTATCTAACCATCTCATTCTCTGCCATCCCCTTTTCCTTTTACCTTCAATCTTTCCCAGTATCAGGCCTTCTCTAGTGAGTCCTCTCTTCTCATTTGGTAGCCAAAGTACTTGAGCTTCAGCTTCAGGATTTTTCCTTCTAAGGAGCAGTCAGGGTTAATTTCCTTTAGGATTCACTGATTTGATCTCCAGAGGACTCTCAAAAGTCTTCTCCAGCACCACAGTTCAAAGGCGTCTATTCTTCTGTGCTCAGCCTTTCTTATGGTCCAGCTCTCACAGTCATACATCACTACTGGGAAGATTATTGTTTTAACTATGCTGACTATGTAATGGAATAGGTCACAAGTTATTCAACATGGAGTTTCTCTGGTTCTTAAACTGCTATATTAAATGTAGCTTTGCTTTCAAACAGGTGCGCCTAGTAGAAGCTTCTTCAAAGCTTCAGGCCTATGTTTTGTCTTGTTCTCCAGGCCTGGAATGTCTGTTAGCGTCAACGTCCCAAGCCCGGGAACAACATGACTGTGTTATGGGAACCAGGGAGTGTTCACTTAAACCCTGGACTCTGATTGGCCATATGCTAATTCAGAGGGCCAAACTCATGTTCTATCTGACACATGGGCTTGAGAGTTAGTGTTAGTTTGGGTTTTGAAAGTGACATCTCTGGAAGGGAGAGTGGGATTCTAACATCTGAGTCCTTACTTCACCCAAGCTTAATCATGGTTACTTAGTCAGATTTTCTTTCTTTTAGGGGGGAAGGCCTGAGTGTGAGTATCCCTGTGTATTTTTTATTAGTTTTCGCTTTTTGTATTCATCTGTATACTAAAACCAATGGATGTACTGTAACTTTTACATGCTTCAAGATCAATAAACAAACTTTTCTTCATCACAACGTCTGTTAATTGGAAGAGGGGGTAAGACAAGAGTATAGCCACTTACATGCCACAAACTACCTAATCATAAATAACTACTCTCCATAGTGTGTCTAGGCTCTTTACTTCTAAGATAAGTCCCAGGTTGCTGCAAGGCAATTATAGGACGAGGTGCTGGCGACCAGAACTTGGAGTTTTGGGTGTTCCAGGGGAACAGGAGAGGCCCGAAGCAAAGGTCTGGCCGAAGCCAGTATTCCCTCATACTGACTTTTGTTGATAGGGTGATGTCTCTAATTTATGCTGCCTAAGTTTGCCATAGCTTGCCTCTCAAGGGGTAAGTGTCTTTTTATTTATGATGAAGTGGATTTGATCCATGAAAGCTCACATTAAAAAATACTGTATAGCAGTTAGTCTTTAAAGTGATGCAGTGTTTTTGCTTTCTGATATGCCTGAAACACAGACAAACATGGCTACTATTTTAAAAAATCAATTTTTATTTCATGGCTGCAGTCACCAAATGCAGTGATCTTAGCTCCCAAGAAGGTAAAATCCAGGTTAAAAATATAAAATTTTGAGAGGTCTTGAAGATAACCCTCAGTTCTATTTAAACTGTAGTAAAGATTTCTAAATCCACATCTATGCATGTAATGTAGCACCTATATATGGGATCTCATCTCATAACCCATTTAGTTATATTTCCCACCAGTCACCAGCATCCTTCATTCCTTTCTTTCTACCCCCACTCACTACCTGTATTCTTTTTGCTCGATATACGTGCTGTGCAAAATTTGCTGGACCTGGTTTTGTCTACTATTTTTGTGATGTGGCTCTTCTTTTTGGGCAATTAGTAAGAGGCCACCAGAGGCCTAATAGATTTGTACAGCTGGACAAATGAAGATACCTGAAGTGTTTCCATTTTGAGCTGAGTTTTGTCACGTCATCTTCTGCAATATGGTAGCTGAACCCTTCCCTAAATATTTTCCTCATTTTAACCCATTGTTTGTTCATTATGTTTTGGGTGTGATTGATATAACAGTGCCTGGAAAGTTCACTTCTGGAGACTACAGCTCCCAGCATTCTCTACCTACCAGGGCTCTTTCATTAACATTTTGAAGAAATGCACCAAACCAACTCTATAATTGCAAGCTGTTTTGCAGACATTTTGCTCTGGGGATGAGAAAAAAAAAATAGCTCTAGCAATATGCTGAAGGAAACTTTTAATGTCTTTCTAGTCCATGCAATTATGGTTAAAAAATTCCACTCCCATTTTATGTCAGAGGGTGCAAAAACAGGAAGAAAAACATGAGTTTTGTTTCATTGTGTCCAGTTAGGCTCCCAGCTTGCTTTAGGAAACATAATCAATTTTGCAAACCATATATGTGTCCCCAGTTGCAACATTTTCTCATTCGAGAGAGAGTTTTTAGTTTATCTACAAAGCAAATGGTGCATGACTTCACTCACTGGTGAATGACACCAACAACCTTTCTTCCAAAATGATTGCACAGAACCGCACATTTGCTTCAAAACTCTCATTCTATAAAACTGACTTTTTCTCTTTTTAACGAAAGGTTGTTCTGTTGTTTATATCTGCTTCTGGCTGAAGAGCTTTTTTGATGCATAGAAAACTGCCATCAAACAACCTTAGCTCAAAAGCTGTAATTCCAACTCTGAATAGAATTCACCTCAAAACAGTCCATGTCATTTCATTCACAGCAGATCAGATTGTCCTTGTTAAGCCTGCAGATGTAATAAGTAGGTCAAGGAAGACTCGAACAGAAATGCTATCCTCTCCAAATGCTTACTTTTCAGTCATCAGGATAATTTGGCTAAGGTTTACAAATGTGCAGATTCATTGTCACTGATGAAGCATTATTCCTGGCTTCATCGACAGAAAATGTTAATGCCTAACCAAGAAGGTCCCTATTGATGAGGACAAATGGCTTGGAATATGCCTGGCCAACACAGTGAAAAACTACTTAACATTCACATTAAAGAAAAAGTCTATGAAAAGCTGTACAAAATATTGATTAACTTCTGTGTTGTTGTTTTAGACAAAAGGAGCCCTTAGAAGAAGTAGGAAGTTGGAAAAGGAAATGAAGCAACTAGCTAAACAAGAAGAACTGAAAAGACTTCACAAAGCACAGGTTATTAAGTTCTCCTTGATAAATTGTCTAAATATGTGTGTTAGTGGCAAATGATTGGTAAACAGAGAGCTCATCTCCAGGGTGAAAGGAACCAAAATCTCACCAATGGGAATTTATTCAAGACTTTCCAAAGCCTCTGTTAACCTGTATCATGCAGGGCATTTCAAAACTTCAATTCTTTTGAGTAATGGAAATGCCTTTCTATGCTCTACATCGCTCTCTTTTATACAATAGCTGTGCATGAGCACAGTGACTGTGGTGGCTTCATGGTTAAGATGCTGAACTTGATGACTGGAAGGTCATCAGGTCAGCAGTTTGAGACCAAGTACTGCATGATGGAATGAGCTTCCATCTCTGTCCCAGCTCCTGCCAACCTAGCTGTTCGAAAGCAAGAAATTGCAAGTAGATAAATAGGTATCACTTCAGTGGGAAGATAAACATTATTCCGTGCACTCTGGTGTCAAGTCATGCCTGCCACATGTCCAGACCCAGACCCACATCTGCAAACCCAGACAGCATTGGTTCTTTGGCTATAAACAGAGGTGAGTACTGAACCCTAGAGTCAGATACGACTGGCTTTTGAGCAAGGGTAACATTTACCTTTACTTGTGGGTGAACATATTGAGTTTTCAGGTGGGATAGGATGTTGCCAGTTGTTGTAGATATATCACCACCAACTCTAGATCTCACTGAGCCACAAAACACAAGCAGACCTTTGACCAGTCATTCTCTCTCAGTCCAACCTACTTTATGCTGTTACTATGAGGATAAAGTCTTGGGAGAGGAGAGACATGAACATTACCTTGAGCTCACTGCAGACAAAGTGTAACATAAGTATAACGAATAAATAAAGCATACTGACAAGTATTCTTTTAGTTATAACGGCTAGGATAATGCACATGGCATAACATTTGGAGGCAAATTGCCTGAATATAAGAAATTGAAACCATTATCTGTTGTGCCCTGAGTGATATAACTGGCAGTGCTTACAGTGACTTCTTAAACTGAGGCAATTCACCTCAAAATATTGTGCTATTTGTGTTAGAATTCAATTAAGATTTTGGCCAATGTAAATATTTGCTCTCAAGTGGACTCTGGTAGTAGGCAACAATGCAGGGATATTTATACACCAAGTAATTATTTTCAGTTTCTTCTCCTCCCAGTATCATGTTCACACATGCCAAAGTCATTTTGAAAAATAAAGTTGCTTGCATTTAAATACATCTTCATTAGGTAATTAAGAAGTTGTAGGGGAAAGGGGGAGAGGATGAGCACACGTATGCATACCAACGATATCTGGTTAATTCAACAACAACAACGCCACCAACGCTGCTGACGATGATGTCAGAAACTATTCTGGGTTGAAATGATTTTTTTTTGCTGGAGAGATTCCACTCAGGATGACCAAATGAGGCTCCTTTCATCTCCCCGAAACCTTTTCCCCACCAAAGTGGCCCCTATATATCTACTCACAATCTCTTGCTTTTGATTTGCTAGGTTGGCAGGAACTGGGACAGAGATTTTCCAGAAATGTCCATCTGTGCTTTATGCAGGACAAACAGGACAATCTTTACACAAAAGGATTAATGGACACAAATCAGATATCCGGAATGGCAACATGGAGAAACCTGTCTCAAACCACTTCAATCTAACTGGACACTATCCAAGACCTGAAAATTGCAATTCTGGAACAGAGAAATTAAAAAACTGGTATTGAAAGGGAGACAGCAAAAATCAAATACATCCATCTGTTAGATACCCATCACAGGGGGCTAAATATTAGTGAAGGGTTTCTGGGACATTATCAAATTTGATACACAGATTGCTTTATGATTTTATATTACAACTTTCCTGCCAATTCTCTTTAGTAAAACAGAAAGAAACCAGGTACAAGTGTTTGTGTCCCCTCCCCCCCCCCCGGACATGCAGGTCACAAGTTGATCAGATACCGTAGTGGGCTTACTGAGATGCCATGGCGAGTGGGCGGTGATATAAATCTAAATAAATAAATAAATAAATACTCAGCAACCTTGATATTGAAAGGGAGTCATTTAGAATTTATCTGAATAATCTATTGTTGCTAATGGCTGTGTGAAACTGCAATCTTGTACTCACTTGTCTGTCATCTTGCTTGACCACACCCCTTCTCCCGTTGAGCCCCTGAATTTGGTATATAAAGAACATGCCTGTAAGTTTCACTCTCTGTCTGATGAAGTGGACTTGATCCATGAAAGCTAACATTAAAAATATAGCAGTTAGTCTTTAAAGTGCTACAGTATTTTTTATTTTATTTTATTTTGTTTATTTTGTTTTGTTTTCTGAGATGCCTGGGACAGAGATGGCACTCAAACCGTCATACAGTGCCCGGGTCTTGAACTGCTAACTTGCTGGGCTTCTAGCTAACACGGGAAGCTTCTTAACCACTGAGCCATGGATGCTGTGACAATAGACAATTATACTACAATAGGTATGTATTTTACAAATTTCTTAGTTTAATCTATAATATTAATCCATCCAGGCTATCCAGAGACTCCTGGAAGAAGTGGAGGAGAAGCAGAGAGCTTTGGAGGTGTATGGTGTTCAGCTAGAGAGGGAACTTCGAGGAGAAGCAGGTAAACGAAGCAAGAAATGTATTAATCTTTGCAGAATATGCTAATTTCCTGAAAATGTTAGAACTGGTGTCTGAAAATTGCACTTAACTGAGCTATTTTTTCCAATGTCTGAGATTATATGAGTGTAATTGCTCCACTAAAGTAGGTCCTTTGAATCAATGGATCTTACATAGATGTTGGTTTATTTTATCTAGTTGCAACTAGCAATTGGGTTTAGGCTTTGGTGGCTGGACCCATTTTTATAACAACCTTAAACTTATGTCCCCAAATCTGTTTATTGGAGAAACAAGGAAAAGAGAGGAAGGAGTGACAAAGGAACAATCTCAAAAGAACCACTCATTGTAAAAAATAATAACATACTTTTGTTTGGTGTGTATTTTAGAAAGGAAAAAATGTTTCAGGTTTCTTAACAACCTATACAAGGTGTTCCAAGGCTGTGTCAGAACAGACAGGTTTGTCACAAAGACAGAGTCTGAGACCTAAAAACTAGATGGAGTCCTAATTTGTCAATTTTGGCACCCAAGACAAGCATCAAGAAATGAGCAACCAAATCAACTTCATAATTCATGAAATATGAAAATAATACAAGAAATAATAACAGCACTAAACACTTTTCCAGAACCTCTAGGTCAGCAACACTTTGGGTATCCAAACAAAGATAATTATCAGACACCTCCAGTACATGGAAGTGTGAGCAGAGAATGAAAACGGATGGCATATGGTGGGATTGCACAGGAGGAAAGTGGAGCCATTTCCCAGTAGGGGTATCAAATCTCTATCATCCGTATGAATTACAATATTCAGTGGGGTTCACTAGCTGCTTATGGTACTGCAGGGCCTGAAAATGAAGGGGGTCTCCTCCTTCAATTATAAGCTGTTTATGAGTGTACAGACTATTGTTCAGATTTTAGGACAGATCTTTTAATTTACTATGATTCTGGCAGGGGAATTTTGGGAAATGTAATCCATGAAGTAACTTTTCCAAGCACCTTGTTTTGCTAAGATTCACTGAGATGCTATGGTCTTGCCTACCAGATGTGTCTTAAGAAAATGAGCCTCCTTCATCCCATTCCTATCTTTAATCTTTTAATTCATTTTTATTGAGGTTAGCTATTCCCCTTCTTTCTTGATTGGTAGACACTCTAAGAAGGTGGCGTACCAGAAGGGCAGTGATTACTCCCTGTTTGTATGTCCCACATGCAGAATTTGCCATAGATTCTTCAACCTGCTTTTTGAAATCTGATTGTTTTATTATTTTGCTTTTAACAATATTTATGTTGTTCATGTATCATTCCAGCTGTTACTATTCCATTCCCTTGATCTTTTAAAAGCAATGTGCCTTATTAATGAATGAATGACTGGCTCTTATTAGGTTAAACTGCCTTTAAGCAGGGCTCTGCTTTTCCAGCTCAGCTGATTTAATAGGTATTATTACAGTAATTAGAAAACCATCACAGTCAAGCAATATTATTGAGCAGCAAAGGTTGTGAATAACCAAATTTAGAGAGAACCCTGCAAACACTAGTCTTCAGTGACATTAATGCAAGCCCCTCTAATAACTGTGTGAGTGCAGAATCAAAGACTCTTTTGTTAGTTGGGGTTATTCATTAACTACTGGACTGAATAAGGAAAGAGCATATGCTGGGGGCAAAACAAAGTGCTCCAAAGGGAGCAAATGAAATGTGGCTTTGAGATTTCACAAGTGGAGCAAATGGCCGCATATGCATTAGAAGAATCAGGAATAGTCTCCATCCTCTAGTAATGGCAGATAGACTGAGCTGGCAATGAGGTGGGCATAGGCTTGTTAAGCATTATTTTCATTATTCCTTTGTCCCACTTTTCCTTTTCAAAATTCGAGGCCAATTTATTTAGCTTTCTTGGTGGCTCTCTGAGTTAGCAGAAATTTTACATCAGCCCTACTTTGAATTGTACTATTGAATTAGATTGATTTTTTTGCTTGTGTTTTTTTAACTCTTTATTGCTTGCTTTAGGTAAACAAGATATCTATAAGCCATTTGCAGCAGTTTTAATATAATCCACTAGAACAGAAGACAAAAAAAAAATCTGTAAGGAGCTGGTCTTTTGTTCTGGCTGTTTCTATCTCAGAAACTGTTGCTATTTCAGAAGCCATAAGTTGTTACACAGTCAATTTCCAGACAAATGTAGTACAGTACTGTATATCAAAACATAGCAGTCCCTACTGCCTTGCCACCAGTTATAGTTCTGTGTACTATGTTTTTCAGTTACATTGCTATCTCACTTTTTCTAGTGAGATCTACACATAAAGGCATTCATTTCCTCCATTTTTCTCCACTCCACTATGTGCAGAAACGATTCAGAATGAGTAAGTAGGCTGTTCCCAAAATGAAGAGTAAAAATAAGATTTACCATTTGGCTGTAAGCCCTGAGTAAATAGCAATCGGCACCCCATGGGCAGTTGGTCCATGTGACCAACTCCCACAGCAAAATGGTGCCAGAAGAGGCCCCCTGGCTAGCTATTAAGCATGTGTGCATGAATTTGATCTTCAGGTGCAGGGAGAAGCATACATTCCACACACCAGTTGCTCCTGAGAAACAGTAATACAGTAACAATAATTTAGTGTCAGAGATTACTCTGGATTGAAAGAATTTTTGCTGGAGAAACTCCAGTAGGGGAGTAGTAAGACTGTTACCTTCATATTCTGCCTCTGGAAGGTTTCCTATCAGTCACAACTGAAAATTGTTTGAAAACACACTGTAAAGGACATCTCTGATGAAAAGCCATGGATTGCTAGATGAGATAGATATTTGACCAAGCAGGGCCATTTCAGAGGAAAAGATGAGCCCTCTAGGCCAGGAGTTTCCAACCTAAGGCCCGTGGTGCCACTTCATGTGGCCCCTCACCCCTCCAAAGGCATTCACGAAACAAGATGGCTGCCCCTCTGAAGCTGTTGGGACAACATGGCTATCCCCATCCTACAGGCAAGGCAAAATGACTGTCCAGCCCTTGAAGCTGACTGAGAGAGCATGACCTAGCCCCCAGCTTGAAAAGGTTGGGGACCCCTGCTCTAGGCGAAATGCTGCAGGTGACATTTGCCCACAGACTGCAGGCCCAGAGTAAAACCACTCCCACTGAACAGACTAAGATGGGGGTGGCAAAGGAGGGGCAATTAGTCCCTGTGCTTGTGTCTATGAGGGAGGGGAAGGGGCCTGACAAGGCAGCACCTAGGAAACCAGCCCTGTCTCTGGCTTAATGGTAGTATGAACACACTGATTATGTGGTGATCCCTTCTTCTGCTGCTTATAGAAAATATGTGAACAGATCTCTTCACAGGGGATGTTTAACTTGTTTTGTAGTATTTTAATGATTCTGAGTATTATGATATGTTCAATTTTTTGTTAATTTTTTTAAAAATGGTGTTGGCCCCCTTGGGCTTGCGTACCTTGGGGAGCAGCCATTAGGCAACCATGCCATAGCATGGTGTGTATCCTAGCTCCGCTAACTTTCTTTTGTCTATCAGAAAACAAAAACAAAAAAATAAAAACACTGCAGCACTCTGAAGACTATCTGCTTTATTTTTACTGTGAGCTTTCATGGATTAAATCCACTTCTTCAGACAAAGCAGTAAAACTTCCAGACATGGTTTATATACACCAGATGCCTTTAAAAGGAGGGCCAGGGAACATATGGCCCTTCAGATGGTGCAGTCCTGAAGCTCCTATCAGCCCTAACCAGCATAGCCAAGGTGGAGGAATGGTACAACCTGCACTCCAGCAACAACTAGAAGTCCAGGAATCCCCAACATCACCACCATTTTTTTTAAAAAAAAAACAGACTGTGGTGTCTTGAATGTAGAAGGTTTCATTGCTTAGTTTCACTTTTATCTGGGGGGGGGGGAAACATCTGAAAAGAATTACTGCGCAAGAACTCTCTCTGGAAGAATTAAAGAGTTTTCTGGGCACCTGCTACTACCCAAGGTTGATATGACTGGTTTGACTAGAACAGTGTTTGACACTTTACGCCTAACCATACAAGATATTTGCAAGTCAAAGGTTCAGGACCAGGACAACCTGGCATCAGCTGTATCAGAAGTATGGAATATAACTTGTTTATATGTGTCCCAACCTACATATCAGCTGCTTTTAATTTGACTACTGAAAAATATCCAACTAATCAGATGTGCAGATGGAATGCATTTAGGGTTTTTTAAGACAAAGAATCTTTTGCTTGGAT
Source organism: Furcifer pardalis (assembly GCA_030440675.1). NCBI lineage: Eukaryota > Metazoa > Chordata > Lepidosauria > Squamata > Chamaeleonidae > Furcifer > Furcifer pardalis. Next base: position 84,858,030 of record CP126894.1, on the reverse strand, counting down.
CTCTTATAGCAGTGGTTCCCAATTAGTGGTACGCATACCCCCAGGGGTATGCGAGATTGCATCAAGGGGTACCCGCAGCAATCTCTTAACTAAAATATTAAATCCTTAAAAAAACAATAATGCAATAACAATTGCCAAAAAATTATTCAATTTAATTAAACGATCAGTAGGTAAGTCAATCGTATGCATCAAGCACTTTCGGTTTTTCCCGTGCCTCCCGCGTCTTGCGTCACCCGATCGTGGCCGCCCCCGTTCCCGCCTATTTGCTCATCATTGTCAACGTGCACATTTGTCACATTAATGAAACATGTGTTCTCTGTCATTAGAATGTCTTTTGATGATAATAAATATAAAATACACCTGATTTCATTTTTTATTTAACGTTCCTGCAATAAGGGCTATGCAAGTTTGAGGTCTTTCTTGAAGTGGTACGTAGAAAAAACTAATTGGGAACCACTGTCTTATAGCATAAATTTTCAGGTCATTAGGATGAAAACACAGTCTTGCTAAAGATTTTTTTTAAACAATCTCCTAAACAGATTCAAGCACACAAGATGACACTCAGCTGCTACATGAATGGTTTGGCCTGGTGTTGGAAAAGAATAAATTAATGCGCTATGAATCGGAACTGTTGATCATGTAAGTAAGAATTCACAGTTAGCCATTAGTGGTGAAAAATCTCAGAGAGAGGGAGAATATGCTCATGTTCCAAGCTGAGAATTTCTTCCTGCTCCATGCAGATGTCCATTATTGAAGTAAATTGTTGCATTATCCCTTGCATGGCATATCACGATTAGTGTATCAAGACAGAGTATTCTGCTTCTTAAGTTATTGACATTTGCAGCTGGAAGTATTTATTTGAATTGCATCCAAAAGCTACAATCTGTTCTAAACATACATTTTCAGCAGCATTCAGGTAATGTTAGTAATGGCAATTCTGTTTGTCTGTGTTGAATCCAAATGAATCTTTAGACTCTTAATTCTCTGGAGGACAAACAGGTGAAAGTGCCAGATGAGTACCTTAAATACATCTGCACACACTTTGCAAAAAACTATTTGCAATTTTCACCCAAAATGAGGGGAAACAAGATAAGACAATGTACAAGAATATAATGGCAGAAGTGGCTTCATTGCTTTGTAAGCATGCATAGAACTGTAACTCTAATGTTATTTCTTCACAATAATACAGATAACAATAATTTCAAAGACAATCAGACTAGGGCTGAAAGTTGAGCCTGAGGGGTATACTCAGGGGAAGGGGATTTGTTGACATTTGCTATAATGTCTTCAACCAGTGATAGCAAACCTTTTAGAGACCGAGTGCACAAACAGGGGGGTGAGGCGAACTCTGTGCTGGGGGGAGGGAGGAAACACTCCCATTGGGCTGCTGGGCAGACGGGCAAGGTGAACTCTGTGCTGGAGGGGGAGGAAGCAATGACGTGCTTGCCAACAGAGAGGGCTGGGAATGCCATCTCTGGCACACATGCCATTGGTTCACCACCACTGTCCTAAACTATCTAGATGGGAGGCCACCCAGCAACTTTTCAGAAAAAGTAACATATATATTTAACAATATAAAGCATTTCACATGCATGGGTTTCATTGCCATAACAGCAAAGTGGGAAGGATTTAGTACATTTTGATACCAAAAATGAAGTACCCAGATGCTAAAACATTTTTTCTGTTAATTGTTATGTTCACTATCAATTAATGTCACATACAGTAATACCTCATATAACATTAGTATCGAATAACACTAAAATCGCATAACATTAAGGAATCTGGGGGGAAGAATTGCATCAGATAACATTAAGAGCCTATGGGATGCTTCAGATAACAACCGCTAAAGCCTGTGTGGTTACAATGTATCTCTATGGATCCCATAGGATTTTAACATGCATCAGATAACACTAAAAATCATATAACACCAAGACTTGTGGAACCAGGTTTTAGTGTTATATGAGGTTTTACTGTATTACAGTTCACTTCTGCAAGGGAGCAATGTGGATCACTGGGAAGTTTTTAGCTGACACTTCATAGGTGTGTTCATTGGTTCACATATCAGCTTTTAAAGATGTGTGCCAAAAATATTTTGTATAAGCATCAAAATAATAAGTATTGTATTCATAACAGGTGAGTACTTTCATGTGACATAACTTTTGTGGGGCTTAAATATGCAACAGAGGCAATATGTACCTCTGGTGGTCGATACATTTGCATCCATTCCTTTATTTGACATTTATATTCCAGACTTCCACCAAAGTGCAGCATTTATATTCACACACCAACCCAAAATATAGAGTGTACCAATACAAACCAGTCAGTGGTGGGCAGCCAAAAATTTTACTACCACACTGTAGGTGGAGCTGATGTCGTGGGCAGAGCCAACATCATGATGTCATGATGTCATGGGTGGAGCCAATGTCATGATGTCATGACATCATGATGTCATGACGTCATGACATCATGATGTCATGGGCGGAGCTGATGAGGTGGGTGGAGCCAAAGAAATAAAATAAAATAAAAATACAGTACACATAAAAATAGAAATAAAAAACACAAAAAAATAGACATTAAATAGACATTAAATAGAAATAAAAAACATAAAAATACAAATTAAAATAGACATTAAATACACATAAAAACACACTACATAAAACACCCACCCACCTCAACCCAACCCAAACACAAACCTAGTAACTTACCTGGGGTCAGGGAGCAGCAGGTGGCAACAGCGGTGGTGCAGTGGTACGGCAGCGCAGTGGTGCGGCAGTGCAGTGGTGCGGCGGCCTGGCATGGCCTGGCAGCGCAGCCTGGCCCAGTGGCGCATCCCCGGCGGTGTGTCACAGCTTGGCCTGGAGCAGTGGCAGCGGTCGGTGGTGGTCAGTGGCACATGCGGCGATGATGGACGAGCAGCAGTGAGTGGCAGCGGCACAGGGATGGTGGCGCAGCATGGCATGGAGGTGCAGGGCAGCGGTGTGGCAGGGCGGCACAGCGTGGGGCGACTCGAGCGAAGGCCGCCACTGCCACTGCACCTCTGAAGAGGCCACTGAGGGTCTCAACAGCCAACCACCGTGGCCTTCACTGCAGCCCAAAATGGCTGCTGGTAAGTGCGCATGCGTCAAAATACCAATTGAAGCATGCACACAGAATACTGGAGGTGTACATGCATCAATTGGTATTTTGACGCATGCGCACTTAGTAGCAGCCATTTTGGGCTGCAATGAAGGGCAGCCAGGGTTGCAACCGAACTGGTCGCCTCCAAAAAAATGTAACCACCACAGGTGGTCTCGCAGGAGCGTGACTATCCCCCACAGAGAACCCCCCGGGATTTCCGCTACCGGGTCAGTAGAACTGGCCCAAACCGGCTGCTGCCCACCACTGAAACCAGTTCCCAAACTAAGAGATCAAGTGTTCTTCAACTACAGTTTCTAGAAGTGTTCAAAGCACAGGCAATGAGCAGGATCTTCAGAGCATAGAGGTTTCCAAATTTTGAAACTACAGATCCACACTTCCCAATTACAGTGGAACCTTGGTTAACAAACAGCTCAGTTAACACAAAACTCGCATAACAAAAGGAAATCCAGAGAAAATAGTGGCTCCGTTTACAGATATTTTCAGAATGGATTAATTGGTTTTCAATGCATTCCTATGAGAAACCACATTTCGGTTAGCATATTTTGGTTTTCAATGCATTCCTATGGGAAATTGCGTGCAATGCATTCCTGTGGGAAATTTGGTTTAAGTAATTTTCACTTTAAGAAATGTCACATTAATTATGTTAACTGAGGTTTTACGTTTTTTATGTTTTACATGGGTTTATAGGCTCTCTCCTATGGAATCATGGGATTTATAATTCAGTAAGGGACTTAACATTCTGTTCTGGGGAAGCTTTGATACATCCATCTACCCCAGGAATTCTCAACCTGCAGCATGTGAGCCGGATGTGGCCCATGGCACCATTTCATGTGGTCCTCCGCCGTCTCCACCAAACCTGGAAGTGCCATGTGGTGGAGGAAGGGCAAAATTACCATCCGGCCCCTGAAGCTGACTGAGGGAGTGTTAACCAGTCCCTGGCTTTAAAAGGTTGGGAACTCCTGATCTACCCTAACTCCTGGAGAAACTCCCCATCAAAATGCTATAATTCTGTGGAGCTTTGGACCAAGTTTAGTTTGAGTCTAACATTGAGCTGAACATTGCACTGGGCTGTCCCTGTATACCAGGGGTTCCGAACCTGCAGCCCACGGACTGGCCTCAGCCCGATGCCATACTGTCCGACCTATCTCCACCTCCACCACACCTGGGCACGTTTATGTCAGCCATAAAATGCACCCGCTCATGCACAAACATACCCATGACTGTCATAAACATGGAAGTGGGCACATTTACAATAGCTGTAAATGCACCCGCTTCTACTTCTGGGTGTGTGGTCTGGCCCACTCAGCTGTCTGGGGCATGGTCAGGCCCAGGATGTAAAAAGATTGGCCACCCCTGCTGTATACTATGCAGGATGTCCTTATTTTTACTCAAAGATTGTTCTTTATGTATCATGTAAATTTTGGGAGCACTGGATGCATCAGATATTATATGTAATTTGTTTTTTGTTTTTTGGGTGGTGGTGGTGGTGGTGGTGGTGGTATGAATATTATACCTGATTTACCTAGAAATTATTGTGACTGAAAAGGAGAGGAATCCTGATGCCATGTTTTCTGTAACAATAGTTGAACATGAACATGAACAATTGATCAGTTGTCATAGCTGAGTCTTTATTATTCTTGTGCCCAGAGCCAAAGAGTTAGAATTAGAGGATCATCAAAACTGACCCAAAAAGATCCGAGACTGGAAAATGGCAAGTGATGGTAAGCAAAGTACAGTACTACTAATTGTATTGTAGACATATTTCTATGCTGTCAATTAGATTTTAGATGTACGTATTTGTGGCTAAAAAAATATTTGGACACATAAGAGGCATGCACTAATTCTCATTAGTGAAGGTGGCTTGTAGTTAATTTTTTGTAAGTATAAACACCATCTGAAAGTTTAGCGCAAGATCTGCTGAAAAGTAAAAGACTAGAATAGTATGGTTACAGTTATTAAATTCAGTCATCTTTTTTAAAATGGGTCAATTTAAAAGCAGTTTCTAAAAGCAGATTGTGGCTCAGATCACAACCTACTTATTGCAAAATTCAGGCTTAGACTAAAGAAAATAGGAAAAACAATTAGGCCAGAAAGATATGACCTAGAAAACATTCCTTGGGAATACACAGTGGAGGTGTGGAACAGATTTAATGGTTTGGACCAGATAGACAGAGTGCCAGAAGAATTATGGACAGAGATGCGGGACATCATGCAGGAGGCAGCAAGGAAAACCATACCAAAAGAAAAGAAGCGTAAGAAAGCTAAGTGGTTGTCCGAGGAGGCTCTTAAAATAGCGGAGGACAGAAGGAATGCAAAATACCAAGGAGCAAGGAAAAAATACAATCACTTGAATACAGAATTTCAAAGAAAAGCAAGAAGAGATAAGGAAACCTACCTGAACGAACAGTGCACAGAAATAGAGGAAAACAATATCAGGGGTAGGACTAGAGATCTTTTCAAAAAAATTGGGGAACTCAAGGGAACATTTAAAGCAAAAATGACCATGATAAAAGACAAAGATGGCAAGGAGTTAGCAGATGCAGAAGAGATTAAGAAAAGATGGAAAGAGTACAAAGAGGAACTATACAAAAAGGACCTCAACACCCCTGATAATCACAATGATGAGAACATTGAACATGAGCCAGACATTATAGAGAGTGAAGTCAGAAAGGCCCTAAAAAACACTGCAAACAACAAAGCCAGTGGAGTTGATGGTATCCAAGTTGAACTGTTCAAAGCCCTACAAGATGATGGAATCAAATTATTGCATTCTATATGCTAGCAGATTTGGAAAACAAAACAATGGCCACAGGATTGGAAAAGATCTGTATACGTTCCACTCCCCAAAAAGGGTAATGCCAAAGAATGTTCAAATTATCGAACAATTGCGCTCATCCCTCACGCTAGCAAGGTGATGCTCAAGATAATACAGGATAGACTGCAACAGTATGTGGAGAGAGAATTACCAGAAGTGCAAGCGGGTTTCAGAAGAGGCAGGGGGACTAGAGATCACATCGCCAACATAAGATGGATCATGAAAAAAACAAAGGAATATCAGAAACAAGTCTTCTTCTGTTTCATTGATTACACGAAGGCTTTTGATTGTGTCGACCACAACAAAATGTGGCAAATAATTAAGGAGATGGGAATACCAGAACGCCTTATATGCCTCATGAGAAATCTGTACATGAATCAAGAAGCAACAGTTAGGACAGAAAATGGAATGACGGAGTGGTTTGGAATAGGAAAAGGAGTAAGACAAGGCTGCATTTTGTCACCATGCTTATTCAATTTATACACAGAGCATATAATGCGCAATGCAGGAATGGAGGAATCACAATTTGGGATCAAAATTGCTGGAAGAAACATCAACAATTTGAGAATGCAGATGATACCACCCTAATGGCAGAAAGTTAGGAGGACCTAAAGAAGCTCCTAATTAGGTTGAAAGAAGAAAGTGAAAAAGCTGGCTTGAGACTCAATATCAAGAAAACCAAGATAATGGCAACAGGCCCTATCAGTCCATGGAAAATAGATGGGGAAGAAGTAGAAGCAGTGACAGGTTTTACTTTCTTAGGATCTAAGCTCACTGCAGATGGTGATTGCAGCCATGAAATAAAAAGGCGACTGATTTTTGGGAGGCAAGCGATGAGAAACCTGGGGAGCATAGTGAAAAGTAGAGACATCACATTGAAAACAAAAATTTGCATAGTCAAGGCAATGGTAGTCCCTGTGGCAATGTATGGTTGCGAGATTTGGACCATTAGGAAAGCTGAACGCAGAAGAATAGATGCCTTTGAGATGTGGTGTTGGAGGAGAGTTTTGATAGTCCCATGGACAGCGAGGAGAACAAATAGGTCAATCTTAGAAGAAATCATCCCTGACTGTTCCTTAGAAGGTCAAATAATAAAGATGAGGCTAAAGTACTTTGGACATCAAATGAGAAGAGAGGATTCACTTGAGAAAGCTTTGATGCTTGGAAGGGTTGAGGGCAAAAGAAGAAGGGGACAGCCCAAGATGAGATGGCTAGATGGTATCGTGGAGACAATGGGTACAGAGCTGAGTGAGTTGAGGGGGATGGTGGAGGAAAGGAGTGCCTGGCGGACAGTGGTCCATGGGGTCCCAGAGGGTCGGAATCAACTGTGCGACTGAACAACAACAACAACAAAAGCAGTTTGGGGAGTTAATGGGGTTGAGAAGGAGCTGTTGAAAAGGGATCCCACCAAATTATTGCTGTAAATGAGGCGTTCATGTCTTATATGCAGATAGTATCCATGTTCAGACTCATTATATGGATGGCATACAGCTGACCAATAACCCTGGCATATCAAGGAAGAACAAGTTGCCAGTGAAAGTTACTATATTATTCCCACTTGAATAAGAGCAGCTAAAGAAATTGTGACCTTCAAACCCTACAGCAGTTGGTGCTCTAGCTTGCCCCTCAGTCAGTGAAAGAAACTGCAGAACCACCATTGGATTCTCTGTTAGAGAGAAACAAGCCAGCGGATCAGGTGCTCAGGACTCCCAGGTATTGGGGCGGTTCACAGATGCTACGAAATCCTAGGAATCTGGCAATACACGTTGCTCTGTTCAGTAAGAGTTCCCACTTTCCTGGCTTATCATGACATTTGAAAGTAACAACAGTCTTGAACTAAGGGCAAATTAGGCTTTCAGATTGATGGTCCCAAATTCATGATATATGTGTGCTAATTTATGGTTTCTTCAAATCAACCAAGAAACAGAGCTCTGGGACTGACTTGTTGTATTTTTTTTATTTAATAAAGATGGAGTAGTAGGAGTCAAATGTACCCGAAATGTCTATTCAACAGGAATAATGTTCAGACACTGCCCCCAACTACAAAGAGCAGCGGGTATTGGGATATAGTACAGTGGTACCTCAGATAAAGTTTGCATCAGATAAGGCTAAAATTGGATACTGTTGGGGAATTTGAGGCAAACATTTGCATCGCACAATGTTACATTGTGTGATGCAAATGTTTGCCTCAAATTCCCCAACGTTGATCTCTGCCCCAAAGCCTGTGGTCTTTGGGGCAGAGAGCTCCACAAAGGTGAGAGAGATTCTCCCTGCCTCCCCTACTGAAACAACAGGGTGGGCAAGACGAATCCCTCACTGTTAGGTTTGCAAGCCTTTCAGTGAGGGATTCATCTAACAGTGAGGGATACGTCTTGCCCACTCTGTTGTTCCAGCAGGGGAGGCAGGGAGAATCTCTCTGCCTTTGCCTTTGGGTTGGGGGGGGGGAGTACAGGCTCCAGTTCAGCCCCCAACCCAAAGGCAAAGGCAGAGAGATTCTCCCTGCCTCCCCTGCTGAAACAACAGGATGAGCAAGACGAATCCCTCACTGTTTGCAAGCCTTTCAGTGTGTGATTCGTCTAACAGTGAGGGATTTGTCTTGCCCACCCGGTTGTTTCAGCAGGGGAGGCAGGGAGAAACTCTCTTTCCTTTGCCTTTTGCCTTAGGGTTGGGGGCCCTCAGAGCGCCCCCCCCCACAAAGCGTCCTCAGAGCCACACACACACTCTTTGTCTTAACGCTAAACCTCCCCCCCAACACCGCATTACTAATCAGGTGGAGAAGACAAAAACAGGCAGGAAAGAGCCATCCGGATTGTGTGCGCGCCGTGTGTGCGCGTGTTCTTTCCCTCTCTTGAAGATGCAAAGAGGAGGTCAAGGCTAGATAAACGCAGGCGAGGGCTTAAAGATCCTGGAAGCTTGAAGAGCTGCAAACCCTGGCACTCTTCCAGCCTCGAACTAGCGGCAAGCTCGCTCGCTTGGCTCTGCGCTGCGCTGAGTTTCATACACAGTTTCTCCGGGCCAGGCTTCCTGGGTATTAAAGAGCCTTCTTTCCCTGCGCGGGCGAGGGAATTTCGGCCAAGCCTCCACTTTCTCGGGCTCGCTATAGCAACGAGGATCGCACATCAAGGCAATGGGTCAAAGCGGGGGGTGGCTTCCCCCGCTTTGATCCATTGCCTTGACGTGCGATCCCCGTTTCGCTCTCCTAAACAAGGGTCGGCTTTTCCGAATTCCCCCCTCCCCCACGGAAGGCGGAAATTCTGAAATGCCGACCCTTGTTTATGCGCTTTGTGATGGGAGTTTGGGTGCTGGGTTGAACGGGCAGGCACTCATTCAACCCGGCACTCAAACTCCCATCGCACGCTTTGCGTGCCCTTTCGAAACATCGTGCGGGCACGCGGGCACGCATCAGACGGGAGTTGGGGAGAGTACGGGGAAGATCTCCGTATCCTCCCCAAGCCGCGTTTGACAGGCGCGCCCCTGCACGGTGTTTGGAAAGGGTATGGGGGCCATACCCTTTCCAAACATCGTGTGGGCGGGCCCTGGGGGGGTTGGATTGGGTAGATGTTCTACCCAATCCAAACCCCCCCACCCCCCACGATTGTTCCGGATAACGCTAAAAATCGCATTATCCGAGGTAAGATTTTTCCAAAAATCTTGTAACGTTACGCGGTTTTAACGCTATCAGGTACAATCGTTATCCGGGGTATTACTGTACTAGTGTAGTAGTTTATTAATTTATTAGTCTTGCGAACTTATCAATAACACATCAAAAGAAATATAATAAATACAATAACATAAAACAATACAATATATAGACTAGTTTCAAAAGGAATATAAGCTGGAAAGAATACAGTAATAAAATTCATACAGCACATATATGATTCAACAAATACATAATCAGATGAGTAAATCTCCCTTGTAGGATACCCCAATTTGTTCAATATATTGGGTTCTTATAGCTTTTCATTTCTCACTGCTGATTAATAGATAGAAATAAATGACACACACTCTTCAGTGAGAAAACAGAGGAATAAGGATGCCAAATAAACCTGTAATGATGAAAAGGAAACTGTCCAGTTCATGGCCTCTTAAGTAGTGAGGGACAATTAATGAGAGCAAACCTACTTAACATTACACTGAAATCATTAAATTGGGTTAAAATGTTAACTAAAATTATGGCTAATTTTAAAAAGCCCAACAAATTAAACCTAACAAGCTGCAATCAATGAATTATTGTCACAAACTATCAATAGCAGTTATCACACCACTTTGAATGACCTCCTCTCATGGCTTCTTGTAAACGTCTTGTAAGTGTTAAGAAAGATTAGCATGTTGCACTGAACACGCCCTCCCCCCAGCCCCGCAGCCCCCAACCTTGTACTGTATATGTGTCCAAATAACAAGCTGCTAGTGACATCTTTTATTGAGCATTCTGTGCATCCCTTATCAAGATATAAACACAAGATTCATTTTGTAATGCTCATGTTATGCATGCTCTGGGGATGTTGAATATTAATAGACATACTGGAAATGTGACATTTGGCTCACAGTATGATGTTAAGATATCAAGTAAATAACGTAAGAGTCATTTCCTGGCCTTTCACTGTGACTAATAGCTATGCATTCTTTAATAGATTGGCATACATTCAGGCTAGCTCCCCAGAAACCGTATAACTGGCTGAATACACTTCTTCCTTTCTCTTTCTCACAGACATAGAGAACTGGTTTTGAAACACATGGGATGGGATATGTCATAGATTCCCTTATTTAAAGATAAATTTCCTTAACTCTAGACTTAGGTACACTAGTATCTTGGATAACGTTATGACTTGGTTCCACAAGTCATGTCGTTATCCGGTTTTTAGCATTGTCCGATCCAGAAATCGAACAATGCTAAAAAAAAAAAAAAAGCCCTGACATCAGGGACAAAACATGCGGTTTGTCCCTGTAGTGATGAAACTAGGGTCGGGGGGAAACTCAGACATCCAGCAGCCTTGGAGTGAGCGCAGGCAGGTGCTGAATCCAAGGATGGCAGATGCCTGAAACTCGGGCGTCTCGCACCCTTGGAGTAAGCGCCTGCCTGCGTTCACTCCAAGGTTTGCTAATGGTCCCGTAGGGTTGGCAGAAGAGGCACACGTGAGAAGGCTGCCAAGCCTACAGGACCCTTGTTGTTGTTGTTGTTCAGTCGCATAGTCGACTCCGACCCTCCGCGACCCCATGGACCACCGTCCGCCAGGCACTTCTGTCCTCCACCATCCTCCTCAACTCGCTCATTTCTGTGCCCATTGTGTCTACAATACCATCTAGCCATCTCATTTTTGGCTGCCCCCTTTTTCTTTTGCCCTCCACCTTTCCCAGCATCAAGACTTTCTCAAGTGAGTCTTCTCTTCTCATTTGATATCCAAAGTACTTTAGCTTCATCTTTACTATTTGCCCTTCTAGGGAGCAGTCAGGTTTGGTTTCTTCTAAGATTGACCAATTTGTTCTCCTCGCTGTCCAGGGGACTCTCAAAACCCTTCTCCAACACCACATCTCAAAGGCGTCTATTCTTCTACGCTCAGCTTTCCTAATGGTCCAGCTCTCACAACCATACATTGCCACAGGGAACACCATTGCTTTGACTAGACAAATTTTTGTTTGCAATGTGATGTCTCTCCTTTTCACTATGTTCCCCAGGTTTCTCATCACTTGCCTCCCAAGAATCATTTGCCTTGCTAATGGTCCCGTAGGGTTGGCAGAAGAAGTGCACGCTCGCGGGCCTTCTTGCGTGCGAGCGTGCGCCTCTTCTCCGAATTGCCAGCCACAACTTGGTTCGGCTTTGGCGACAATCCTCCCCCCGCATGGAGGGGGGGATTGTCACCCAAGCCAAACCGAGTTGCCGCTGGCGATCCCTAGCCGCAGCTCGATTCGGCTTCGGTAACAATCCTCCCCCCACGTGGGGGAGGATTGTAGCCAAAGCTGAGCCTGCTGGGGAAAATCCGCTCGTGAGCGCTCATTTCCCCTGACCCTACTGCGCTCACAAGAATTGTAGTGAGCACAGTAGGTTCGGGAGGAAAGGCATGGTGAGCACGCATTCGCTGTGGTTGCGGGGTGAATTGGGCTACCAAGTCCACCCCCCAATGGGTGGGGTGGTGGTGGATTGGGTAGATGTTCTACCCAATCCACCCCACCCCCAGACAATTGAATCAGATAACGCTAAAGGATCGTTATCCAGAATCGTTATCCAATGCAAATTTTTTTCCAAAAAACTTGCATTGTTATCCGATTCTAGCGTTATCCGATCCAATCGTTATCTGGTGTTTTACTTGTATGTTAGATTTTGCTCTCTGGATATTGTTTGAAAGGATCTTTTGGTGCATATAGCTGTCTATGTGAAGAACTGTCACATTTGAGAAGGAATCGGTGTTTGCCCCACTTGCATCAGGTGCTCTCGTATCCATCTAGACCAGTGGTTCCCAACATGGTTCCCATGCCCCACAGTGGGACTTCAATTCCCAGAAACCAAAGTCAGTGCATTGGCTGATCAGTGCTTTGGGGAATTGACTTTGGTTTCTGGGAATTGAAGTCAAAAAACCAATAGCTGGGAAACATTGATCTAGACATTGCAGAGAATCCTTCTCATGAATTGTCCAGGGTAGGAGTAAAGTCTTGGCCAGTTCCTTCAGTGTGTATGGCTAGTCCACACAATCCCAAGAAATGCTTTATATTTCATACTTAATTTAATGAATCCCTATTTCGATACACTGAAACAATGATTATGCAATAATTAAGTCATATATACCAACCATTTAATAAACGGATGAGGAGTGTGTGGCCCTCTAGTTGTTGTTGAATTTCAGCTGCCATCATCCTGAACCATTGGCTGTTCTGGCTGAGGATGATGTGAATGGCAGTCCAACAACACCTACCGGTAGTAGAGGACTCCATGTTCTTCACCATGTAAAAGCAAAACATGTTTTCCTTGAATTTGGGAAAAGGATCTTTACACTTGAATATGAGATGGTTGAGAATAAACAAAACAGAAGGAAGTAAAACATCTTCTGTGGAGGAATGAGGAGCAGCAAAACACATCAAAGGTAGCCTTTTCAGAAGTTTAGCTTCAGGTTCTGAAAACAATTTTTTGTCTTTCTAGTATGAAGAACAAGAAATCATGAAATTATTATTGCAGAAGAAGAAACCCTGTGTTGTGAGTATAAGTGGAAGAAACAGTACATCTTCTGTTATAAAAATACCTCCTTGCTTCCATCAATTTATATATGGAATTTTTTAAATTAAAAATTGTACGTGCTTTGTCTGATATACTCCTACGAGGAAATTATATTGGGAGTATCCACTGCTTTTCACTTTCTGAAATTTGTTGAATTTCAGCTCCCATCATCCTAAAAACCATTGGCTGTTTTGTCTGAGGATGATGAGAGGACACAGCTACAGCTTGGTTTTCAATTTAATTTTTGCTCTTGCGACTATAGCTGGCTGAATGATACAGAAAAGTGGGTAGAAAAGTGAGAAGATTCAGTATGGTACATAGTTCCTTTCATAGATAGAAACAAAAAATGTTCCAGGTTTTTTTAAAGATGTAATTATACTTCACATTAGTTCCTTGTTTTGGACGAAGTTTGTGTTTACAAATTATATGTGCATATTGTAAATAAACAGAGAAAATGTTACTATACTATTAAATGAATATAACTTACACAATGTGTTTACAAGAAAGATGGCATTGTATTTAATCAATGAAATACATTGGTAAATATTTTCCATTTAACTTGATATTAAAGGGATCTTTCTTAACAAATTGCACAAGGATCAAAGAAAATTTTTGAGGCTGTTTACCAAAGATAATAACAGATAATACTGGCAGGAATACTGTATGTATTTACAGAGTATTTCCACATTTTGAATTGTACCTCTCTATATATTGTATCTTTGATTGTATATAAAAGGCAGAATTTTGATACTCTGTAGCAAAGCGCATCCAAACACACACACACCTAACTGACCATGTTCTTTTTGTGTGATGTTAATAGTATTCACTAGAGATTCTGTGCAGATACTGTATCTGTATTCAAGCTGCTGCTGAAGACCAATACACACACAATGTATTTCAGGTTAATACCCTGGCAAATAAACTTACAGGGCTGCTATGCTGAGCCCAATCTACACACACTGAAATTCTGCTGGAAACAGTGGACAGTTTACATCAGGGCCCCCCAAACTATGGCCTGGGGCCAGATGCGGACCCTGATGCCAATTCATCCGGCCCACGAAGCCTTGGTTGCTCCTGGAAGCGGAAGTAAAACACGCCTGTACCTCCGCTTCCAGAGGCAACCAGAGCTTCGCGGGCCAGATGAATTGGCATCAGGGGCCACATCCAGCCTCTGGACCATAGTGACAGGGTCCCTAAACCATGTGACCGGCCTGTGGCCTGAAAAGTTTGGGCACCCCTGGTTTACATGCTGAAAAAAGGGTTCAGTCTCAGCTGAAGCCAAACCAGATTGCTCAAACTTCATTTGTCACTTTACTTTCTTTCATTAGTTCATCGTATTTTGTATCTGATTAAAAATATTATGAGGGAATCTATAATGACGGGTTGTGCTTATTATGTTTTTGTTTTACATTCTAATGGGAAATGCTCAGTTGTTGGCATTGCTTATTAATGAATAATTGTACAAGTGTGCTTAAGGGAGTCAGTAAAAAACAACCCCTGGAGTCTATTACAAATAAGTTAACTACTTATTTGGCAACTCCTACTGTTCTGGTCTACAGTTCTCAGAATCCCCAGGTAGAATAGAACCTGACTGTGGATTCTGGGGGCTGGAGTTCCAAACAGTGGCATTTTCAAGATTTGGCCAACACAATGAAAATCTAGGTCCAGTTCAGATTTTGGCATTTTAGAGTTGCATTTTGGGGTATTCACCTTCAGTCCTGTTCTCCTTGACAACCCTCTTGGTTACGAGAGAAGGAAAGGTAATTTTTTTTCTCTAAAACAAACTTTAGTTCCCCTTTCAGCATGAAAATATTTGCTTTGTTTCACTTCAAGAGGCTTAGAACAAACCACTCTTCCCTGACTTGATATAAAATGGGTCATGACAGTACTCTCCAAAATGGAAGGTGTAACATTTCCTCTTCTCCTCATTTACATGGAGGAAGAAGGGAAAAAATTGGGGGGAGAGAGAGAGCTGAGATCATGTTCTAATCCTGGTTGTTTAAGATGTCTGAAAAAGACCAAAGAACCCTAATTTGGAAATGTCCCTGTGGGTGGTACAGAGGAGGAAAAAATAATTTATTTTCTTCAATATTTATGTACTTATTTTTGTATGGTGTTTACATATGATGGTGTAACTTATCAACATATTTAACTTCTGGATGTCTACCCTTTTCTACTTTGGACAGTAAATGAAATACCAATATACTATTTAAACAGAGGTGATTTATTATATATGAGGGAATTGTACCAAAATTATTTTTAAAACTGTGGCCTACAGTATATTGAGTTTTTGCATTTGTATTTAATGGATTCAATTTCTGTATAATATATGTATATTTTGACTTGTGAGTCACACATTACTGTAAAGTTTAATTATTCTCTGTGTGATATTAAAAAAATTGAAACTGAAATCGTATTTGAATGTTTACTGTTGCTATGAGGCAATTCTGTATTCTGAACCCAGATCTATGATACATTTATTAGTCAAAGTTGCTCAAAATTTCTCACCCAATAGCAACTCCCCCCCCCCAAAAAAAGATAACAGAATACTGCATCCTGGGATATGAAATAAAAGGCACCTATTGATTTTATATGAGGGCCATGTTGGCTTTTTAGTGGTTAAGATGCTAAGCTTGACAACTGGAAGATCAGCTGTTCAAAACCCAGTACTATGTGATGGAGTGAGCTCCTATCATCTGTCCCAGCTCCTGGCAACCTAGCAAAAAAAATTACAAGTAGATAAATAGGTTGAAAAGGTAACAGTGTTCTGGGTACTTTGGCATCAAGTCATGTGTGCCACATGACCATGAAAATGGCTGCAGACACAGACAATGTGGCTGAAAACAGAGATGAGCACCACCCCAAGAGTTGGACATAACTGGCTTTGAAGCAAGGACATTCTTTACCTTTGCCTTATTGTTTTGTATATAGTCTCTGTCCACATTATGCCTACCAGAGAAAGAAACAGTAACACCACAGATGAATCTCAGTAATATCTAATCAATCCTTGCCACCAATCAGCTTCTATTAGCAGCCTAGAAAAGAGGGCAAATTCCCTATCTTGACTGTTTAAAAAAGGCATTTTCCTTCATATTGTTACATGCATTTTGTTGTCGTCAGCTGCTACTTATGTCCAAGCACACATTTCCCCTGGAAGTCATTTTCACAGTTGATAGATCACACCCATTACGCTGAATAAATGGTGGAGGTCGTGGTTGAGTTTGATGAAGCTTCCATGCTTGTTGCTTAACCTCTTCATGTCAGTGTTGTTCCCCTTCAAAGTGATCAGTAGCAGCAGAGATGGTTTGGTGCCAAAGTGGGCGGTCTATGGCCACCAGCTCCCAGGTTTGTGGGTTTATACTTGACACCTTCATGGTTTGTTTCAGCTGGTCCTTATAATGCTTCAAAGGAGCTCCATGAGGTCTTGTACTGGAGCTAAGTTCCCCATAAAGAATTTGATGAGGGAGACAGGAACCATCCATACGGCGGGCATGCCCTATCCATCTAAGACAATTCCATATGATGGAAGCTTCAGTGCTATTTGTACATGCATCTAGAGCAGAAAGTTTTGCTTTTGTTCCATTTTGGGTTCTTTGGAGAGGCTCTGTCTCCTTTGTTTTCATGTTTTTCTGCATCACTCTGTTGTTTAATAAGAAAAGTGCCTTTCATGTTTTGTTCATGTAGGAAAGTCTCACTCCCAGCAGAGACATCAGCACAGTTCATATGGAAGAGAATTATATGCATCACTTTGTTTAAATTTGGGGCGGGATCCTTGCGTGTTTGTGTATTACCAATCAAAACCATGTCCACAGCTGAAGCTTCGGTCAACAATACAAACAGATACAATTTTTTTTTTAAAGTAACACATTGATGATCTAGAAGACATTTTAAAAATTATTACATCTCCCCTAACCATTCATAGACAATCAGGGGAAATGCTCAATATTTGATATTCAACTTACTGGATGTTTACAATGGAAAGAGCCTTTGACAGCTATAGCACTATCATATACAGCGTTGTTAGCATCTACAGATGCTGAATACTGTGGAACCCCGACATACAAATGGTCCGGCTAAAAAAAAATCAACATACATATTTTTAATAAGAAAAATTTGACACACACATAAAATGTGGTGACATCTAGAAGCCTTTTCTGGTAATCCAATGTGTTTTTGACATACAATTTTTTTACACATTCAAAGAACCTTGTGAAACAGAAAAAATGTATGTAGAGGTTTTACTGTATAAATTTATCTATATGCAGTGGCTCAGGTGGCTGAGGCACTGACTGGAAGGCAGGAGATTCAGCAGTTTGATACCCAAATACTGCGGGACAGAATGAGCTCCCATCTTTGTCCCAGCTCCTGCCAACCTAGCCGTTTGAAAGCAAGGCATTGCAAGTAGATAAATAGGGATAACTTCGGTGAGAAGGTAAATAGCATTCCATGTGTTCCAGTGTCTAGTCATGCCTGCCACATGCCCACAGAAACATCTGCAGAAGCAGACAATGCTGGCTATGAAACAGAGATGAGCACTGAACCCTAGAGCTAGATATGACTGGCTTTTGAGCAAGGGTGACCTTTCCCTTTATATGCCAGAGTGACAAAAAAGTAGAACTTCCAACTGTGGCTCAAAAGACACAAAATGTGGCTTGAAAAAGACTGTGTCTGCTCTGGTGTCCAACATGTGCAGATACCACAAAAAAGGAGACTCCCCAGTCACCCCAAAAATGGACTTAATGTCCATCTGGATTAGTCTGTACGCCTGCTAGAACCGATGTAGATTTGATGCTAAATTTAAGAGCATACAAATTGAGAAAGAAACCTTACACTGCGTAAGGGTTTAGAAACATCCTCATTTCTGTCCTCTCCCAAACCTGGTCTTCTTTTCCCACCAACACTCCACAACCACACTGGTGTGTAATGTTTGTAGTTCCTGAATCAATTGAATGGGCAACATTCTATCACATATGAAATGGAAACTATATATTGTGATTGCTGTTAGCTGCCCTGAGTCATGAAGTCCAATAAATCAAATCAAATCACATTAAATATGGGGTTATTACACTGGCCTACATAGGACAGAAGTCTTCCAGAGAGCAAACTATACATGCATGTCCTGTGTAGATGCTATTCTTCCAATGGTGGCATCCAACTTTTTTACTTTGCACTGTCAGTGTCAGATGCATCATTTCAGAAATTAAAGAATATTGCAGTAAGATTATGAGAAATGTAATGCTGAAAATGCAATTCATCCCAGTGTGAATACTGAGCCCCTTTGAGATTGTTTAGCTAAGATGAAGATTCACATTTTAAATGCCTGTGGTTCTATTCAATTGTACTGTGCAATGAACTGGTAGGTCAGCATCTCAAACAATGCAAAACTACCAAACATCCTTTGACTAACAGCTGCATGTATGATGTCTAATGTCCAGTACTTTATAAGCTGGACATGTTGGTTTTCCAGGAACGCAGCTTGCACATGTTTGAGGCCAGGCTTTTCATCAAACAACCTTAGACCAGGGATTCGCAACTTCCGGCCCACAGCATCATTTCAAGGGGGGGGGGCACCTCCACCACGCCAGGAAGTGCCATGTGGTGAAGGGCAAAAGGATCATCCAGCCCCCGAAGCTGTCTGAGGTAATGTGACCTGGGTCCTCGCTTTAAAAGGTTGAGAACTCCTGCCTTAGACTAATATCTTGGAAAATCAGTTCAGTGTATGAGTGAGACCAACTTTCAGACACTGAAATAGTTTAAAAAGTTTTAGAACAGGAATAGGATGCCCTGCCCTACTTATTTAATAGATTCAAGGGAACAGCCGTAGAAAAGGAGTAAAGGGTCAGTATAAGATCAAGACAACTACAGTATATGCTTGTGCTGCAAATAACCAGAATAAAAATAGTTGCCAATGTGTATCACTTAGACATCGATCCAATACACTCTTACTTGAGATTCAGCAGCAACAGGATTTATTTCGGAGCCGACGTGTATTGCTTTCCCTGTAAGTTACTTAAACTGTTCCCAAAGCTTCTGTCTTTATAGACCAGGGAACGCTCCTACTGACTAGTGAGATCCAGCTCAGTGGTGGGATGTCAAAATTTTTACTACCCCACCATGACATCATCACAGTGTGGGCGGAGCTAACATCATGGGCAGAGCCAATGTCATGACATCATGATGTTGTGGGCGGGGCCAAAGAAAACAAATTTAAAAAATAATAAAAAATAAAATAAAAATAAGCACGCACACACACACCTCAACCCACCTACCCACAACACAATCCTGTAAATAAATAAATAATACATTAAAATACACCCAAACACCCACCCACCCACAACACAAATCAACCAGAGCTTTTAAACCAGAGCTTAAAGCTTATTCTGGCTAATCTTTCTCACACTAGGTCAGATGGAAGGAACTACAGAATGAATTCACTACAAGATGGCTTCATTTTGGCATTTTCCAACTTTTCAACAGTTAAAGAAGTTAGGTACTAAGTCTTTGCCTAACCAGTTCTCTAGGATATCTAGGGGAGCAGCAGGCTATAGGGAGCTTCAGGTTAGCAGCTTCACATCCTCCTCCCCGCTTGGGAGGACAGCAAGGAGGCTGTGCATATGCGCCAAGCACTATAGGCGTGCATGCACACCAAGTGCTTGGCGCGCATGTGCAGTGGAGGAACCAGTGAAAAGGTAAGCCCCGAAGGTGGTTCCCGCCAAAAGCTGCAACCGGTTCTCCAGGACACTGGGGGAAGTTACTACCGGTTCTGGAGAACTGGTGAGGACCTGTTACATCCCATCACTGAGATTCCAGCTGTTCTCCAACACCCTGCGTGGGACACACACACCCTCCATTACGATAGAACAGGGGTGCCCAAACTATGGCCCAGCAGGAGGGCCCCCCCCAAAGCGACCAGCCCCCTGAACCACGTGACCTGCCCACGGCCCCAAAAGTTTGGGCAACCCTCTAGTAGAACTTGCAGGGGTGCCCCGCAGCTTCTCCCAGATCCGACTTTGTCATAAACTTGCGGCGGGCCAGAAAAGGGTGTGGGGGAGAATTCCACCCTCCCTCCCAGCTAAATGCGGCGGCCCCTTTAAACAAAGCGAGGGGAGGGGCGTTGAAGGGGAGGAGTCGAAAGGTGGCCCTTCGGGGGGAGCGTGGGGGGGGAGGGGTCTTGCCTTGTGGGTTGAGAACCGGCGAGAGAGAGGGAGGGCGAGGCGCGTGCGTCATCCCAGAGAAATGTTGCCGCCTGGGTTGGGCTCTTTGGCCTCGGGAATCCCAGAGGTGGTCGCGCTCTCTCGCCTTCTCCGCCGGAGCTCACAGCCCGGCGTCGCTCCAGTTCTGGGCGATCCTCCTGGTGCTTAGGCGGGCGGGCGGGCACACCGCCAGCTGCAGCCACAGGCTTGGCCTGTCTAGGCCAGGGGTGTCCAAACTTTTCAGTTTGGGGCACTTTACTTCCGTTTCCAAGAGCAACGGGGTGGTGTGGGCCAGATGAATTGGCATCGGGGGGCCAGATCTGGCCCATGGCCCATAGTTTGGGCACCCCTGTTCTAGGCACTCTTGCAAGGCTGCGTGGCAATGGGGTTAAGCTGGAGTCAAAAGCCGCTTCCCTTTGATTGACTGGTGTCCTTGGAGGCAGATTTATAGGCTCACTGACAAGCAAGAAAAGGGACTGCAGTGGCTCAAGTCACTAAGACGCTGAATGGGAGGCGGAAGGTCAGCAGTCCGATTTCCGAGTACTGCAGGACGGAATGAGCTCCCGTCTCTGTCCCAGCTCCTGCCAACCTAGCAGTTCGAAAGCAAGAAATTGCAAGTAGATAAATAGGGAACACTTGGGTGGGAAGGAAACAGCGTTCCATGCGCTCCGGTGTCTAGTCATGCCTGCCACATGGCCATGGAAACATCTGCAGAAGCAGACAGCGCTGGCTCTTCAGCTTAGAAACAGATGAGCACTGACCCCTAGAGTCGGATATAACTGGCTTTCGAGCAAAGGAAACCTTTACCTGACAAGCAAGGCTGAGTGACCACACCAGATTCTTCGGAGATGTGCATTGGGAGGTTTCCGTGTTACTGTCCTCAGGCAGGCAAAACAAAGCCAGTGAAGTTTTGCTAGAGGTGGGAGAAACAGACTTCACAGCTGCACATGGGGCTGCCTTTGAAGAGTGTTCAGAAACTTCAGAGGGTACAAAATCACTCCTGTTGATTGGCACTGGTTAAAGGGAGTGTATAAATCCCTTGTTACAATAACTTTATTGGATCCCAGACTCAATTCACAGTGCAGATTACGACTTATATACATCATAAGTCCAGGCTATTTGAAAGACTGTCTCTGTATGAGCCTCCTTGGCTTTTTGTTAATAAAGCATTTAAAAGTAATCTGCTTCAAGGACTGAAAAATGTTATTTGTGATGCATGCTTTCAGCATGTGATCTGACATAATCATTAAAGAAAACATCTTGCTAATAATTGCACCAATTATTTACAGGTCTTTATATGATGCAAGTGTGTCCTGGTATGAGCTGAAAAGCACTATCATGTTCACTTTGCTAGTTCATTAAACATTGAGATTTCTGAGATGCATTTTAAGATGCATACATGGTTCATGATGGGCATAAATAAGCCTCCCGGGCATCAACATGGGTGGGGCAAAAAGGCTAATAACGTTTCATTTACCTACCTCCCCTTGTGGTTCTAGGTAAGCTACTTCGCCCTGTCAAACACTGTTAATCTTTTTCCTTTTACCATTTAGCAGTCTTGTTTTGCCTTCATCAGAAATTATATCAATAGCTGAAAGATGGGCCATCAAATACAATTTTCTATGGAAGCATTTGGTCCTATTTAGGAATAATATCTGCAACCCTTTTAATTGCTGGTTATGGGTTAAACCAGGGGTGCCCAAACTTTTTGGGCCATGGGCCAGTCACGTGGTTCAAGGAGCTGGTCACTATGGCCTGGGGGCCGAATGTGCCCCCGATGCCAATTCATTCAGCCCGTGAAACCCTCGTCGCTCCTGGTGCATTTTTTTTACTTCCGCTTCCAGAAGTGACAAGGACTTCGTGGGCTGGATGAATTGGTGTCGGGGCCCAGATCCAACCCCCGAGCCATAGTTTGGATATCCCTGGGTTAAAAGGTTTTCAGTTTTAAACAAGTAGAAGGCTGATGCCTTAAAAAAAATGCTGCTTGAACTCCACAAATGATCTGCCTTCTTTTCCTTGCAATGCGATCCAATCCACAGATCCTCTTCTTCAGGTGCTGTGTCCTTTCTGGATATTGGCTCTCATTATGGCAATAGTCTTCCTGTTCTGAACTTCTCAGAAGAGTTCTTCTGAAGACATGCCACATCAGTCAATGAGGTCGGTCTACATCCAAGGCCTCTCTTCCCAGGGATCTTTCTTTGCAGAACTAGTTGGAAGTATTCTATACTTACAGATCATCAGGGCAGAAAAATTAACAGTCCTGATGAGACTTTATGCCTGGGTTTTACATCATGGAAGAGCTAGAAAGCTGTGTGGAAACAGATGAAATGCCTGGTATGATGAGATGCTCTTTGAGTAAAGTACAAGTAATACCTCAGATAACATTAGTATCGAATAACACTAAAATCGCATAACATTAAGCAATCTGGGGGGAAGAATTGCATCGGATAACATTAAGATCCTATGGGATGCATCAGATAACAACTGCTAAAGCCTGTGTGGTTACAATGTACACTAAAACCTCATATAACACTAAAACCTGGTTCCACAAGTCTTGGTGTTATATGATTTTTAGTGTTATCTGATGCATGTTAAAATCCTATGGGATCCACAGAGATACATTGTAACCACACAGGCTTTAGCGGTTGTCATCTGAAGCATCCCATAGGATCTTAATGTT